>JAQJVK010000001.1:134064509-134664509 GCA_035578135.1 Flexamia atlantica | reverse complement strand
AAGAGACAATCGCGTGTAATCGGCTGGAGAATTTGTCGCAATGACGATTACGTATGAACGGCTGGAGAATTTTGTGACGCTAAAGACGATCGCGTAAGATCGGCCGGAGAATTTGCCGCAAAAGACGATCGCGCATGAACGGCTGGAGAATTTTGTCGCTAAAGACGATAGCGTAAGATCGGCCGGAGAATTTGCCGCAAAAGACGATCGCGTATAATCGGCCGGAATGTTTTTCGGAAGAGACGATCGCGTGTACTCGACCGAACTTTTATTGAAATTACCCGCGGAGTTTCGGCCTGAAATTAGCGCACTTTTGTGTAGTCTTGAGCTAAGCCGATTGTTGAAAACGCTAAAAAGACCCGATACACGCACAAGGCATCATAAAAAATCTAGAATTTCTTTAGAGTATTTATTTTTTGGTAAAGTAATGCTTTGTTAGTTTTTAATTTACTTATTCAAAAATTTGAGTTAGATAAAATGTGGCTTTTAAAATTGATCTAATTATTCACATAGACAAATAATACTTTGTTGAAGGGAAGAATGATAAGGGGGGGGATTATGTACAAACTGGAAATTACAGTTCCGGTACCTCAATTTTTACAAATCAAGCACTGTATATATATATTAGAGTAATTGTGGATGATTAGGGCTACTCATATAGTGATAAGATTAGTTTTCATAACAAGTACCCTTTTTTTATTTAAAAAATTATTTTATTTATAAGATGACATGTTTCGAAACTAAGTTCATTTTCAAATCTTATTCATAACTTTTTTTAAATTATATAAAACATCTGTAAAATGTAAACAAATAAATTATTGGTAATATGTTATCTTAATTTTAAATATCTGTTCATTTTTTATTCTGATTGTTATATGTAATAAAATTTTTCTTATCTTCTCTTAGTTTTTCTATTTTGTCATATATTGGGTGGTTTTGTTTGGGGATCATTGTATTTAATATGTTTAATGGGTCTTTTTTATTGTGTATATAAATATTCATCTCTTCTTTTACATTTAGTTTCACGCGATCCTTTTCGTATTCTAATATTTTAAGGTTTTCTTTTATATTTTTATAACTGTGATCAGAGTTCATTATGTGCTCTGCAAAGTTGGACTTCATTGTGGTCTTGTTTTTAGATTTTAACGCTTGAATATGTTCTTTAAATCTGGTATTGAAGCATCTTGATGTCTGTCCTATATAGTAGTTGTTACAGTCACTACATATTATTTTATATATGCCTGGTTTGTTATATTTGTCATTTTGCAGAGTGTTTTGTTGAATTGATATTTCTTTATTGATTAGATGGAAAATGTTGTTTTTTGTATAATATAAAATATAACAAACCAGGCATATATAAAATAATATGTAGTGACTGTAACAACTACTATATAGGACAGACATCAAGATGCTTCAATACCAGATTTAAAGAACATATTCAAGCGTTAAAATCTAAAAACAAGACCACAATGAAGTCCAACTTTGCAGAGCACATAATGAACTCTGATCACAGTTATAAAAATATAAAAGAAAACCTTAAAATATTAGAATACGAAAGGGATCGCGTGAAACTAAATGTAAAAGAAGAGATGAATATTTATATACACAATAAAAAAGACCCATTAAACATATTAAATACAATGATCCCCAAACAAAACCACCCAATATATGACAAAATAGAAAAACTAAGAGAAGATAAGAAAAATTTTATTACATATAACAATCAGAATAAAAAATGAACAGATATTTAAAATTGAGATAACATATTACCAATAATTTATTTGTTTACATTTTACAGATGTTTTATATAATTTTAAAAAAGTTATGAATAAGATTTGAAAATGAACTTAGTTTCGAAACATGTCATCTTATAAATAAAATAATTTTTTAAATAAAAAAAGGGTACTTGTTATGAAAACTAATCTTATCAATATATATATATATATATATATATATATATATATACATATAAAATAAATTACATTCACTTGTTAGGGCTACTATAATAATTAGAGAGATTATCATTTTTAAAAACAGAGTACCCTTTCTTGTTCATAATTAAATATTTATTTAATTAAAATTGACGACATGTTTCGGCTCTTGGCCATTTTCATAGTCAAAACAAAAACCTAACCTAATATTATAAAGTTAAATATTATAATGTTTATGAGAACAGATGTTTCTTATTTGTAGTATAGCATAGAAATATTAAGATGCTTGACGTTGTTTTCTTATATATGTCTCACTTTTTCATATATTGGGTTGTTTGTTTCAATATGTGTATTTAATAAGTTTTGGGGTTCTTTTTTGTAACTTAAATATATATAATAATTTTCTTTTGAATTCATTTTGTCCCCCTTTTTTAAATATTCTACTATTTTCAGATTGTCCTTCATGCTTTTGTATTCATGATTAGTGTTTAATAAATGTTCTGCGAAGGTACTTTTCATAGTGGTGTTATTACTGCTTTTGAGTGCTTGTATGTGTTCTTTAAAGTTTATATATATATGTCTGTTAACACGATAGAGGCCGTAAATATGGTCCGATCTTAATGAAATTTGGTACAGACGTGTAAACTGGTAATCACTCGGACGAGTTCGTGAACCAGCCCGATCGGACCACCGGAAGGGGGGGAAAAGGGGGATAAACCCCCCAAAAATGAGTTTTTGAGTTTTTCACATAGAAAAATAAAATTTATCAAATTTTTGTTGGCACCATTGAATTCAGCTCAAAAAAACAAACAATTCAGTATTTTGAATCTCTGCTCTGTGTCCATTGGTTACCGAGATATTGAAAGTGGTAAACACAGTACGTTGTCTCAATGTTAACCTTATGGGGAATAAGTAAAATTCTATATCTCGCTTATTTTTCAACATATCTTGATAAAACTTGGTAAATGGCTTCTTCTAGTTCAGATCTACTAAATATTGAATTAAAACCAACCAGTTTCAACATACCTGTAGCAGCAAACCTGCATACTTATTCCCCATATTATTCTTATGGAGCTTACAAAAACATGTCAAATCTTGCTATGTTGGATTGAAATATTTTGTTTTGCACTTGAAATTCGTTGAGAATGCAGGTCTGCTGCAACGGGGGTATTAGTTTCTCCCCTTTTAACATAGTATATGGAGAAAGTATTTTTGTCAAAACTTTTGTATTTGAGTTGTTAGTGGAAACATTTATTTAAGTGTTCCCCGAATCTAAAAATATGGTTTTTGGGGAAGTATTGTCTTTGTCAAAATATTTTAATTTTAGTTGTTATTGGATATTTGTTTTAGTGCTCCCTGATTCAAAAAAAGTGGTGTCTGTACATCCGTGTGTATATGTGTGCGTATGTGTATGAATGTGTAGGTGTGTCGATGTATGTAAACACAGCTAGAGATGACACCAATGGTCTGATTTTCATGAAATTTGGCATGTAGGTATAAAACCACAATATCTCCAGGTGTTTATTTTTCATTTTTTGTATTTTTAAGCGTATTTACCCCATGAAAACCCATATAAGAAACTGCAAAACTTCACATTTTTCAAAAACGGCTTAAACGATTTTGATAACTTTCATGGTTTTTAGTGCTTAAGATGCCAAACAAAATGACACCACCCGTATATCTGTAAAAATTAAGGTTAAGAAGTTTGTTAAGTGTTAACAAATTCAAATTTTTCTGTGTAGAATCCAAAAACACCATAAAATACATGGTACCATAAAAAAAAATGTTTTTCTGCTATATTGGATAGTTACAGGGAATTTCAAAAATTGAAATACATACCTAAAAGGAGCAAAAAATAATAGGTTTCCCTATAAGAGGTTTAATGTCATATATAAAATAAAAAGTTAGCTATTAGAAAACTTAGGCTGGAAAACCGGTATAGTGAAGTTTAGTCATATCCGATATTGACCGACAGTGACAGGGGTTTTGATGGCCGTGAAATCACCAAATCTCTAAGAAATAATCAAGAAATCTACCGAAGACTACACAATTGAGAGATTTTCCTCAATTTAAAAAAAATTGTGTTTTCCCATTTTTTGTACATTTTTCCAAGTTTGGGAGAAGCCTGAGCCCCTCCCCCGAGTTTGCGTCGCTAACTTCCTTGGTTTATGTTGTAATTTATTTCATTTAAGTAGTTCAGTGGTGTTTAAAAATGTAGAATTGTGTTTCTAATTACAGAACAAATGCCATCAAATTTGTTTAATTTTTTTTATGTTACATTATGCCAGTGTCTTAATAGTGAAAATAATAGTATAAATATCAGTTTTTTTGCGGCGGTTTGCGCTGAAATAGAAGCAGGGCCGGATTTAGGACTTTAGGGCCCCTAGGATCAAGTGTTATCGGGCCCCCAGGGCTAGAGTAACCAAACCAGGGTTCCCACTCAAACTGAATTTTAAAATTCACGGCTCTTTCACGGTTTTTAAGGTCCGAAAATTACGAAATTTACGGTCTAAATATAGGAAAACATATTGCCACCCGCACAGTTTCACAGAGAATAACAGGTGGGGGGGGGGGGGGGGGGGGGGGGGTAGCGAGGGAAAACTCGGCAGACGCATAGCACCGGCGGCGGCGGCGCCAGCACAACGGAGAAGTAATTTCTGTACCAATAGAATTAAACTGTGTAATATTTTAGGTAAAACAATACATGACGGAAAAATTATTTTAAATACAATGCAATTAAATAAATTACAACTATTTCACAAAATACGATGTGATTTTAACATTATTGATTACTAAAGAAAACAGAAAACATTGTACTGGCGATTGCGGAACACGCACGCAACTTAAATATTTTTTAATTTTTAACGCCATCCTCTCTTTCTTCCTCCCTTTCTTCCTGTCTTTCTGCTTTCTAACCGCCCACACAATGCACAGAGTCCAGTGCGCACTGTCGTCAAAGCACAACCGTGTGTCGTCATAGCAACGGGCCAATCACGCACTGCGTTCTAAGACAACAAACAGCCGTGTAATGGAAGACAATATGATAGTCTGCGCTTGAGCATGTTGCCAACCTTTCAATGAATATTCAATAGTTCATTTATTGCGTCTTGACCAAGTTGAAGTTCGTGATTATCAACTCTCTAATCATCGAAAACTCGAAATATGATCTATATAACACGTATTAAAATAATGTCGTGTTTGTTTAAAAATTAATTGCAAGTTATTAAATACACTTCAATTACATTTTTTTTGTGAAATAGTTTTTTTTGCGAAAGTTGAAAGTAAAAACGTGATTAAAAATAATTCTTGTTGCCAGTTTTGGGCACCGGTTAGGCGCGCCGCCTGGTTAATACGCCCCCGGATAAATCGTTGTTCTATTGTCCGTAAATGTTAGTTAATGGCACAACGTTGGTCGCCTGCAGGCATGTTTTCCAGCGGCGGAAGTTAGGGCCTTGTTGTCATTCAAACAGTGCAATGGGTAGTGAGTGATAAGTACAGGTCTGCGGGTACCCGAAAATTCGGGTAGCTTCGGGTAATTATGTTAACCCGAGTGGTCGGGCGGGTTCGACACGTCTCAGGCTTAATTCGGCGGGTTTTTATTACATGTCGGGTCGGGCGGGTACCTACTACCCGAAAGAAATCGGGTTGACGATACCCGACACACTACCCGAAAGAAACCCGAAACTAAAAATGTTCAACAATAAATGATTCTCGCCAAGCTTCTGACTTACGGCGGACACGCAATATTATAACGAGACGAACAAGGATGGTCGCGATCGCGATGTCAAACTTCCAAGCGATTTTCACTATACGTCTCAAAGTCAATGGTCTCAGTCAGACACCAGCCGTCCCCTTGCCGACTCAAAATTATCGTACACTTACTGCTTAATATTGTATCCTCGTATAACAACTTAAAAGGACCGGTGCTCCTTTTGACGCAATGAAATAGTCGTACAAACACTAAACAGCTTTGAATAAGGTTGAATTTCTAGCCGAGCTTATGATACGAGAAGTCTTATCGAGAAGACAAATTTAGTGATCTAATTTTGGTCACGTTAAACCGGAAGAGCGTGTCCTTCCCACGGAAAAACGTACACAAACATTAATCCTGAGTGATAAGGAAAAGGCGTTGACAGGTGAAAAAATATTATCTCCAATTAGATGGAATTCGGAGTTTCTGCTATATTTAGTTGACCTTGGAGAACGAAAAAATATACCTACACCAGTCTATAGTTTGATCATAGAATTTCTCTTGAACGACAAGAGATAAAAATTTCATTTTTGTCTCAATCGATTTATACTAAAAATTGGACAAAAAATATTAGCCGTCATATGTTGTTGTAGGACGTCGTTTGGATTTTCGCATATAGAAAACAAAATACGCAACAAAGACGTTCGTTCTGGCGTAATTTTTAAAGAGTTTATTTATTGTCACAAACATCTTGAACGATGATACAAAAAACAGAAAATGATTAGAAACAAGCAGCGGAGACATCGATGCATTAATCGGTAGTTGAAAATCGTCTTGGGACTGTGAATCATTTTTAATGTCTCTAATAAATTGATACAAGTATTTCTCTAAAATTTAATAAAAATATTGGCTATTTTAAAATTGGCTGATTTTAAAGGTCTGATGACGAAATTCACGGCTCTTTCCAGGTTTTTTCATGGTTTGCCAAATTCACGGCTTATTCACGGTTTTTAAGGTTTCACGGTTGAGTGGGAACCCTGCCAAACGTCCTTTTTAGGATGACATGCATACGAGCATTGCGGCGGACAAAAACAAGCCTCTTGTTTTTTTCATGGTGTCACATCTATTGGCCTTATTGTAGCCAGAAAATCTGTAGTTTATACAAGCAGTTGATACAAATATTTCTCGGTCGTTTTGCAAATGACAAGTCTCCCGCTCTTTTGTCATATACACTGACCACATTGTGGCTCGTTTCTGTCATTTATATCACAGCTGGTAAATCCATCGGTCGCATCGCAGCTGTCAAATCGCAGTTGTTTGCACCACGGTTGGCAAAACTCTCGATCATATTACTGTGGCTGGCATGTGATAGGAAACGAACCCAGTAGACTTTAAAAACATCTTAAATTTGACATATAAACTTAAGTTTTCTGATCAGAAATAAATTATAAATCCTGCATAAGAACTAACATTGGTTCTTACACAGTATAAATCCAACATGGCTGCCAACTCCAACCTCTTTGTAGAAATCAAAAATTAAAAAAAGTAGTCTGGATTTCTCACGGGATAATAGCTCTTGCCTGACTGAATTAAAATCAGACCTTTGGTGTCATATTTAGCTCTGTTTGCATACACACATCCACACATACACAAAAACACATACATACAGATGAACAGACAACACTCTGAAAACCACTTCTTTTCATTTCAGGGATCATGGAAACAAATATTTCCACAATCAACTCAAATAAAAAAATGTTGACAAAAACAATACTTGCTCCATTTAGTACTTATAGTACCCTCCATACTTGACTAGGGGGAGAAAGTAAAACTAGAGAGCTCTTTCATATTTTATTACCAAACAGTACATTTGAATGAGTACGAATTTTTAATTCTGTTGGGGCAAAAATAATACTGAGGAAAGGCAATGCTGACATTTAACATAGAAATAAATATATAAATAGTCCATTGGGAATATGCCATCAATCGTATTACAACCAGATGATGAACACACCTTACAAGATATAACATAAATAATGATTTTTTTTATTAAATAATTATTGCTTCATACACTGTCAATGTATACTCACTAACACAAAGCCAAACTCAATTCATATAAAAACTAGAAGGTAAAAACTTGAATTTTTACTGGTTTTGGTTTTTAAACATTAAAACTGATTTAATTTTCATTAATGAGTAACATTGTTAATATTTGACATTACCTATTGAGATGAGTAGAGCATAATAAATAACAATGACATCGTCACAGAAAAAGTAACACATTTTTTATAAAATACAAAAACAATGAATGAGACACTTAGAATCAACTTTGAGAAGTGATATAAAATATCAATGATGAATAACAAAATTAAATACATGTGAAGATAGGCTTAGCATTGAAATTATAATGTGCTTACAAACAATATATTTAATTTAAAAAATTAAATTTTTAAATACAATATTTGATCTTTTAGCATTAATCACTAGGCATTTCCTCAGATTTTGACGTGACAGTTTGAGCAATGAACACAATATACAAATAAGTTAAACGACCTTCTTCAAAAAATTGCACTCTTTTCTCGACGTATAAAAATAACAAAACACAAAGCACAATCAAAGGTGTTTCAATAAGTTCAGTCTAGTTTGTACTTTAAAGCGATCGTTTTAAGATACTAACAATGAAATTTCACTAAGAAAAACATACAAACAAATGACATGGATGAATTCAACCTACTATATTACAATAAAATTAAAAAAAAACTTCTAAGGTAGTAAATCAACAAAGTTATAAATTTCTTTTAAATCTATATATCTAACTAAAAATTAACATGTATTAACACAATACGGCACACTACACACATGAGAGTGTTTACACTTCGTGGTAAGTGCTCCTGTTTTGTTTTCTGAACAATGATTTAATCTGCAAATTTTTTTAAATATTACATAATCTTCTATAAAATGTGGAATATACATTGAAAAAAACAACAGAAAAAAATTAGGAAATGATAAATCAGTTGTTTTACACTATAAGAGTCTAGTTTCACTAGGAGTGAAGGGGGATTCAGTCATGGTTGTTGCGCGAGGAGAATGGCCAGTGGGAGCGCACGGAGCGGGACTTGTTGCTGCCCCCGGAGCTGAGAGAGCGCTCGCGGAACGTGGGCGAGGACGACGACGAGCACGACGACAGACTGGTGGACGGTGTCAGACCAAACACCTGCTGCACCGTCGGGCGGTAGTCCACGGACTGGACCGTCTCTGCGACACGACAACTTGTCAATACTAAATAATCTATCTATGCTGAATCTATAGAATTTTATCACTAAAATATAATTTCTCATTACAAGAAAATTATCTCTGGTGTTGTTTTAAGGGTTTTTTAGCGAATTTCCTTGAAGGAATAAGCTATTACGGTAGTACTCATGGTAAGACTTAAGTCCGAGACCATTTTAACTTTTCATTTTGTGGTCCCCAGAAGCAAAAACCACCATTCGTTTGAATTTATATATATATATATATATATATATATGTCTGTTAACACGATAGCGACCGTAAATATGGTCCGATCTTAATGAAATTTGGTACAGACGTGTAAACTGGTAATCACTCGGACGAGTTCGTGAACCAGCCCGATCGGACCACCGGAAGGGGGGTAAAGGGGGATAAACCCCCCAAAAATGGGTTTTTGAGTTTTTCACAAAGAGAAATAAAATTTATCAAATTTTTGTTCGCACCATTGAATTCAGCTCAAAAAAACAAACAATTCAGTATTTTGAATCTCTGCTCTGTGTCCATTGGTTACCGAGATATTGAAAGTGGTAAACACAGTACGTTATCTCAATGTTAACCTTATGGGAAATAAGTAAAATTCTATATCTCGCTTATTTTTCAACATATCTTGATAAAACTTGGTAAATGGCTTCTTCTAGTTCAGATCTACTAAATATTGAATTAAAACCAACCAGTTTCAACATACCTGTAGCAGCAAACCTGCATACTCATTCCCCATGTTATTCTTATGGAGCTTACAAAAACATGTCAAATCTTGCTATGTTGGATTGAAATATTTTGTTTTGCACTTGAAATTCGCTGAGTATGCAGGTCTGCTGCAACGGGGGTATTTTTAGAAGTGTGACCAAGTGAGATATTTAAAATGAAATAAAATATGAAAATAAACTTGAATTACCATGGTCATTCATTTATTTATACAATAGTAGTACACCATTAGTGTTAAAAAATTGTGTCTGGGATATGGGCACCACAGCATGCTTGAAAGAAATGCAGCCAAGAAATATATTTTCTAAGACACCTTTCATAGCCGAGGATGTATGGCAGAACAAGAAAGGCTCCCTGCCATACAGTTCTGCAGGGACCCTTTCATGTTCTGCAGAAGGGGGGCCGAACAGTTAAACCCTGTCGTTGATGCTGAAACCTTTAAATTGGCATCATCCGACCTACTGCTGTCATTGGACCTACTGCTGTCACTGAGTTTTGGGATATTTCTCAGGTAACAAATAAATAAAAGAGGGCCTAAGATTGATCCCTGAGGCACCACATATTTTACTTCTCCAATCGGTGATTGATAAGAAATTTTGTAGTTTTTATTATTTTGGAACTTAATTTCAACAAATTGTTTCCTACTGCAAATGTATGACTGTAGCCAACTCAGTTCTTTATTTTTTATCCCCAATTTATTTAGCTTTGATAATAATAATTCATGTGATATTGAATTGAATCAAATGCCTTACTCAGGTCCATGAATAATCCTAAACTTTACTCTTACTATGCAGACTATCATTGACTGGTTCAACAAAATCAGTGGCGGCTGTGATCACAGACCTGTCACTTCGAAAGCCATGTTGGCACTCTTCAAATAAATGATTTTTTCCAAAAAATTTACAAGTTGATTATAAACTACTTTTACATATATTTTTGAGATTGATGGTAACAGAGCGATTGGTCGATAATTTGATACAATTTGCTTATCTCCTTTTTTTAATAATGGCCGCAATTTAGAAACTTTGAGTTTAGTTGAAAATATTCCTGATACCAATGAAAAATTAACAAGTGAGTAATAGGTTTCAGCAGTGGGGACTTTGCTTTTTTTCAGGAGTGTGTGATGGCTCAAGTGCCGCCATCCCTCAATTTGGCCACTGGCATTAACTTCATTCTTATAAACTTAATTTCAATTATAAAATATATTTATAATTTGTTATTTGCTATTGGAACAGGATTGTAAGGAATTGATAATATATTAAATAACAATATAACAAGGTATTGGAAAATACAGGATTCCTGCAGGACAGTTTCAGAACACCCTATCTCAACGTTTAAGTTGGATTCAGAAGTTTAACCGAAAGGTGGAATTGCGAGTCGGGGCCTCGGCCAGACGGAACGTGTAAGGAATTTGCAGCGTTGTGCAATTTTGCGTAGCAGAACTGACGGGTACGACACAATAGCAACACACAACTGTCATTGTAATATAATTGTAACGCCCTATGTAATCCATAGGGTGCAGCACCAAGCAGGGGCATATGCCCTCCCCACCTCTCACCTCAGCCCGCGGCAACGTAAAATCAGTCTCAGTCTACTCGTGATGACCCGTGAATACATTAATCCGCGAACCGTGCGATCTCTCCTTCTCTCTCTCTCTCTCTCTCTCTCTCTCTCTCTCGGGATGGACTCGTGCCATATCATTTCAATCTCTAAATTCTAAAAGTGTTGTTTTCTCTACATTTAATTAACCGTAATATCTAATTTGGATTGTTTGTATTGTGTTAAATGTAAATTCTAAATTGAATTAATCATCGTTTTTTTTTAAATTAACCGAGTTTGTTTTTGTTTTGATTAAACACTCCCACTGATGCCTTGACGACGACGACGAAACGACAGCGGCCGAGTTCTACAAGTGCCACATGAATTTCATCATATCCCACACTGAATGAATTTTTAAGACTGCTAATAATTTTATCTATCTCTTTCTCATCAACAAAGCAGAATTTGAAACTTTTGCTGACATTTACTTCTTCTGTGTGGCAATTATCACTGACACTTACAGGTGTTCCAAGTAAGGTATTACTGTTTCATCTATAGCATTAGAAAAGTATTCCATAAACTCCAAGCAAACTAAAGAGGGGTCTGTACAAACCTTGTTATTGATATTTAAAATTATGTTTTCAGTATTCTCATGGCTAGTCCCTACTTCAGAATTAATTATATTCCAAGATGTTTTATTTACATTACTAGAATTTTTGATTTTTGATCTGTAATACTGTTTCTTAGAGGAGGTAAGTTTTTTTCTGTATTGTCAGTTAATTTGACTAACTTTTTTTAGCAAAGTTTTACATTTATTATCTCTGGCTGTTTTACTAAGATTAACAATATTTTGCTTTTCTAATTTAAGAGAATGAGAAAACCAAAACCATTTATTGTGAGAGTGCTGTCTTGTCAAAATTTTAGGAAAATCTATACATAATTAATTTGCTAGGGGTTATTTTGTGAGTAGAACTCCTCCTAGAGTTTTTAACCAATTTTAATGTTTTTGGTGTCATTTTAAAGAGCTCACTCTGAAGTTGTGCCTCCCTTAAAATGAGCTAAATGACTTTTAAGGGCTTTGGCCCAGTGGCCCTCAAAGCTACCATATTATTCTTATGGAAGATAGGATTTGTTTACATATTGACCATATGCACAATTTAAGGCACATGTAATCAGCTGGTGTTAAAGGTTTGTTTTTACAGTGGAACCTGGATAATTCGAACCTCAAGGGACCAGCCAAAAACTTCGAATTATCCATAAATTCGAATTAAAGAAGTTCTAAAGAATGAGGCCAAAACATTAAAACTTCACATTGTGAATTTAACCTCTATATAAAATTGACACTCTAAGAGAATAAATTCATCAACAAACGCTAATTATAAGGGTTCAAAAACAGTAATCATAAAATAGAAATAACAACCCTAAAGTATAAACTAAGTATGACGCTACGTACGACAATACAAAGAAACATTTCTGATAGAAAAAATACAGTACCTTCTGCTACTTCTGAACTTGATACAGGCTACCAACTTTACTTCGTGTAACATTGACAATTACACGCTCATTGACTGTCCGCTAAAGTGAGTGTTTTATAGGTCCGAGATTTTGTCGACATGGTCACTACACTTATTTAATGTTACGTAAAAACTTTTAAACACTTAAAAACAAGACTTTGCACAATAAAAAAAACACTTTGTTTGAAGGACGATCGAAAACAACGGAATGCTGCACTGGAATTCGGAAGTTAGTTTGGCTGGTGGGGGTGGGAAGGGGGTCGCAATGTTGAGTAGCCTTTGTGTCGACATAGAAAACTGCGCATCAGGTCTGGCGCATGGCTCGTCTGCCGGAAGCCTTTCTGCACAGAATCAAGCGTGAAAAGACTAGTGGCGCTGCCACGGCGAGCGCAACCCTTTTCCGAACCCAGTCAGCGTTATGTACTGTTTTAATTTACATTATTGGTGTTGAGTTACAAGTGATGTTGGGGCAGGGTGGGAAGCCTGGGAGGTGGAAGGGATGAGTCATTTGACCATAACCTGACACGCCATAGGTCTGACGTTAATTTTTTATTGAACGTCGTAGTAAAACGTGTTTTCCAATGAATTTGTAACTATTTTCAGTCGTGGAATGAAATTGATGTACCTTAATTTGGCACTTAAAAAATTCGAATTATCCAAAATAAAATTCGAATTATCCATGATTTTATAGCATTGTTTAGATACAAAATGCCAGGGACCAAGAAAAATATTCGAATTAAAGAGGATTTCGAATTATACAAGTTCGAATTATCCAGGTTCCACTGTATTTACATGTCACAAATAAATGTTGAATGTAATAATTCTGCAAACAAGTTCTAACTAATTAAATGGAAAAATATTTAAAAAATTTAAACATGATAAAGGTCACAACATATGCTCCAATTAGAAGAAAAAGAGATATCCACTTTTTAAGAACTCTAATCATATCAACTATATGAGAAACGTTCGTTTGCTGATTAATGAAGAAGACATAGATTCCTAGAAATAGGGGAAAGCGAATGTCTGACGAAGAACTACCTTTCTCATTGAAAATATGGACTTACTTTGTAATCATTGCAGAGGAAAACACTTTAAGGTGAAAAAACTGGTACGTTAGGGACATCTGTGTTGCCATAAAAGCGAGGTGAATTTAGAAGAATACGCACCCAATAAAAATGTATTAAATATCTCATTGACAGAATCAGTTACTGTTTAGGGAAACAAAATAACAAATAAATACCCGCTTTGCAGCAGACCTGCATACTCAGCGAATTTCAAATGCAAAATAACCATTTTCAATCCAACATAGCGAGATTTTACATGTTTTTGAAAGCTCCATAAGAATAACATGGGGAATGAGTATGCAGGTTTGCTGCTACGGGTATATTAAAAATGGGTGGTTTTAATTCAATATTTAGTAGATCTGAACTAGTAGAAGCCATTTACCAAGTTTTATTAAGATATGTTGAGAAATAAGCGAGATATAGAATTTTACTTATTCCCCATAAGGTTAACATTGGGACAACGTACTGTGTTTACCACTTTCAATATCTTGGTAACCAATGGACATAGAGCAGTGATTCAAGATACTAAATTGTTTGTTTTTTTGAGCTGAATTCAATGGTGCTAACAAAAATTGGGTTATTTTTATTTTTCTATGTAAAAGACTCAAAAAACCCATTTTTGGGGGGGTTTACCCCCCTTTACCCCCGCTTCCGGTAGTCCGATCGGGCTGGTTTTCGAACTCGTCCGAATAATTACTACTTTACATGGCTGTACCAAATTTCATTAAGATTGGGCCATTTTCACGGCCGCTATCGTGCTTAAAGACACATAGATATATATATATATAGATATATATATATAGATATATATATAGATATATATATATGTATGAAAATGAACGAATAGTGTTTTTTGCTTCTGGGGGCCCCAAAACGAAAAGTTATCATGGTCTCGGGCTTAGGTCTTATTATGAGTACTACGGTAACAGCTTCTTCCCTATAGGGGAAATTCGCTAAAAGTACCTAAACAACATCAGATCCTACAACTCCGCATTTGCGATTGTGAATTCTGAAGCACATATAGATGAACCCAATGTAGGAGGTGTATAAAACTTTCCAATTCACAATATTTTTTATCATCGAATTGAGACTTTACTTTCTGCAGAAAACCATAAATTTAAGTACACTTAGGTATATTTATATAACGATATACAGCAACCGACCAAAGAATGGTAATTTGAAGCAAATAATAATAATTATGACGGTCAGCTAATGCAGGAAATCGGTAAGTACTTGAGTAATTTGAATCACCATGTTCGCTCTTTTAAAACAGTGGCTTGGATTTGTAAATAGACTGGCGCCAAAGATGTTACCATGTACATTGCTAATGACAAATATACAGACCAAAGACGATACAATCAAGCAATCACGAAAGAAGTAGTAGCTATATTTCGGGCTGCTGGCTGACAATGCTCCGCCTGGCGAGAAAAACATAGCAGTGTAGCCAAAAACCAACTTTATATGCTATATTTCAGTTCTTGGCCACCTCCTCTTGATTCCATGGCCTATCCTCTTTTATTTCCAAATGGAGCTAGATAATGGCTGGCATGTATGTATTAAACATGCTCAAGAAACCTCTGTGGTACGCAACCATCTAATCATGTAGTTATGTAACCATGTAATCATTCCTCTTTTCGACTTGCTGTATGGGATTTTTTTAGTATTCTGCATTGGTCCGAAAACCTTCTTTTATGCATCGGGTGGTTGATATGTATGTGAGGATAGAATGCACTCAACTTGGCTTTAATTCGGAATCATCCAACTGGGTGTAATTATGTTTTTAAATGTAACAGACTTTGTCATCAGGAAGCTAACCACTAAAACTCACATATTGAAAGTAATTGTGTAATCTTCCCTTCTCCATTTTTTAGGATCACCCATTGGCGGCCGGCCCATAAGGACTCTCGGACGCCGCCCCCCCAGAAGATTTTCAAATATACTGAATTAAATTAATTTACATATGTATCCGACAAAGAGTGAAAAACCACTAATTTTAGCGAATTTCCCCTATAGGGAAGAAGCTGTTACCGTAGTACTCATGGGAAGACCTAAGCCCGAAACCATGATAACTTTTCGTTTTGGGGTCCCCAGAAGCAAAAAACACTATTCGTTCATTTTCATAAATATATATATATCTATATATATAGATATATATATATCTATATATATATATATCTATGTGTCTTTAAGCACGATAACTCACGTAAAAATTGTCCAATCTTAATGAAATTTGGCATGGATGTGTAAAGTAGTAATTATTCGGACGAGTTCGTAATCCAGCCCAATCCAACTACCGGAAGGGGGGGTAAAGGGGGGTAAACCCCCCCAAAAATGGGTTTTTTGAGTTTTTTACGTAGAAAAATAAAAATAATCCAATTTTTGTTGGCACCATTGAATTCAGCTCAAAAAAACAAACAATTTAGTATTTTGAATCACTGCTCTATGTCCATTGGTTACCGAGATATTGAAAGTGGTAAACACAGTACGTTGTCCCAATGTTAACCTTATGGGAAATAAGTAAAATTCTATATCTCGCTTATTTCTCAACATATCTTGATAAAACTTGGTAAGTGGTTTCTTCTAGTTCAGTTCTACTAAATATTGAATTAAAACCACCCAGTTTTAATATACCCGTAGCAGCAAACCTGCATACTCATTCCCCATGTTATTCTTATGGAGCTTTCAAAAACCTGTAAAATCTCGCTAGTTGGATTGAAATATGTTGTTTTGTACTGGAAATTCGCTGAGTATGCAGGTCTGCTGCAACGGGGGTATTTATTATACTGACCATTAATGATGAATTTATTTCAGCTATAAGCATCGAAATATTTTGCAAAAGTATTTAGGAGTCAACTGCTGTTGCGCGTTTATCTCGCGGACGCTGCCCGGAGCGTCCCAATCCTAACGCATGCTATCTTATGGCAAATTCAGCAGACAGTGGATAGGGTGCTCTGACGTCATTGCCGTGTTGTGTTATACGCAGTCTGGGGCAGCGTCCGACGATGCGCGTGCACATCAGTAATCAGTGCAGCCACCACAATCTGTTTAGGGCATTAAGAAGCTGAACCTTTGCTGCCGTTATGATTGCACGATTCATGTTGGTGCAACTGTTGTTTATTCGTTTTAGTAACCATAACAACCTACCAATCTCTCTAACCTCTAAACCGTAACCTAAACGTTGAGGGATGGGAGCTAAAGTGAGGTTATTTGTTTACATTCTGTGTTTCATGTGTCTCTTTTACTCCAATGAGTCGGTAACCAGGGTTGGTGATAAGTGATTGTTATTATTTTAATAGTGAATTCAGCGGATATTGGTAGACCATGAAATTGTGAATAGCAATCAAAGGTAAGTGTAGTAATACACAAAATCCTTAATGCTCTTTTAGTAGTTAGTAGTAAGTGAGTCCTCCTGTTCATTTAACCCACCAGCCGCCACTGGGATCACCACAAAATATGAACCAAAACTACCTGGACGTAATAGCTATCGTTCAACGGTTTGGAAAACCTTTTTTATTCGTAACGATGGCATGTAATCCTAGGTGGTCTGAAATAACTGAGAATTTGGAACCTGGAGCTCAGCACATTTTAGACCTGATTGAATAGCAAGCGTTTTTCACAGCAAGTTAAAGGAGCTGATACCAGGAATAAAAAAACCCTTATTTGGAAATGCTAATTTATTGTGTGACGCTGATATACACAATATAGTTTCAGAAACGTGGAGTACCACAGTTCTGAACGAATCCAAGAAGTCGATGGTATCGATCACGTTGTCCATGCACAACTTCCTAATCTTGAAGCACTATCATTAATAACTATAAATAAATATATTAATTAATTACTAAAATTGATCTTATCAGTACCTAAATATTGCTCGATTTCGAGCAACAGGCTACCTAGTAAGTATTAAATAGGAGCATAAAAGTTTGAATAAAAACATCATATTTTTTATCAACAGGTGCAAAATAAAGATCGGACCATGTCTCAGATTGCAAATCTGTTGTAAATTCATCAATTTTAACATCAGAAAATTTTCTTCTGTATTCTGTATTTTCAACTGTATTCTGAGCGGGCTTTGTTACTGTAAAAAATTTCAAAAATTTGGCCATCATGATCTGAAAGCTGAGTGTATACACCAGTTACTTTGTAGGTATGAAAGCTTAAATATACGTTTTTATTTTCTTACTAAGCGTTATAGTAATGCGTGAAACAAGTTTCTTTATTTAAAATTCTATTATTCACAACTCAAAAGGACATTCACTATCGTATTTATTGGTAAATAATGTACCTAATAAAACATTTTGAAGTGGCCTTATTACAGCCCCTCAAAACACATGTAAACTCCGTATTATCCGAGGTTCGTGTTATCCGAGGTAGCCTTGGTCCCGAAGACCTCGGATAATCGGGAGTATACTGTGTGTGTGATGGTTTTTGCAGCCGATCGCTGCATCTCATTTATTTGCGATTAACATAAACGCGCGATAGTTTTTAGCAGGTAATAATGAGTTTGGCAGAGCTGGATTTTCTATTTATTAATGACCGGCATTTGCCGGTCTTAAAACGATCTTAAGTATTTACTTAAGATCGTTTTACACGGCCAACTTCAAGTTTCACGAAGCTAAGCTCGTTATTTAGTTGCGATTGCTAAAACGATCCTGTCCTCAAAATTTCTCTAAGTGAATACAAATCCTGCCCAAAAATCGGAAGTTTAACTTTCCTGAACATTCTCCAAAATTTTGGGACCCGACTATTCCTTGTAAGAATGAAAATGCTTTACCACGGTAATGCAAGTTATTTATTTTTCACAGTTTTGATTGCATTGTAATAATAATTTTATCACAATAAAAACACCCTATATGATTCATTTTTGATGTTATAGAATGGGCGGGCATTAACTGCGCGAACTGACCTGAGTCAGGTAGTCGGGTATTCCTGAACTGCGTGAACTACTCCAGGTAGCCACCAGATACGTTCCTTAACTGCGCGAAGTGGCAGCCCTCTTTGACTGTAGAATTCTTAGATGTGAGCATTTAAGAATTTGTCAAAGCCCAAGTCATCTGCAGAAAGTGCATTCATTACGGATTTTATGTTCTACTAAAAAAGGGAAAAAGTGCTCAACAGTTTATTTCGAACTGAGGTAGCGTATTTAAGTTTGTAATGAAAATAAAATAAAATGTATAGAACTTGTTAATGAAAATAAAATGCACCTTTTTGGGGATTAGGAAAATATCATGGCTTCAAGATGGCAACCAAAGTGCATGTTATTCAATCGCATACGTTAAAAATAACATAGCAATAAGGGGTTTTATAAAGAATTGTCGTAGTTTTTCACAATACATTACTCGGAACGGAAAAATAAGTAAACAGAATTTTCAAATTAAATCCCGTTACTGTAAAATAAATAACATTTATCAATTAATATTAATGTTTCATAACTTTATGTGTATGTTCCCTGAAAGAAAATGTTAATCTTCCAAATGGTTTTCTGTGATGTCATAGTAATACGACTACAATAAATAAAATGTAAATAGGACCAAGGAAGGCACTGCAATAAAATATCAGAAATTTAAAAACACACTTATATGTTTATTCAAAAAATAACGTCATAATCACAACCATAATCAAGGCATCTACACAAGATAGATTTTGCTCCAAACGCACTTTACAAATTGCAATCCGTCAATAATGGTTTGCGGTATGATGACACGTAAACAAGGGCATTACTTCTGCCGGCAACTCACCCCTACCTGGCGTGGACTAAGCACAGCTAAGGAACATTTTTTGGGACCCTTAGAGGGATTAGCGCAGTTAATGCGCGACCTACAAAATTTGTGAAAATGAAGCAGTAAGTACAGTTTGCACATTTCTGCAGCTACAGCTGAGTCAGCTGGTGGCAGGGCAAGGGGGGAGAGGGGGTACTTTAATGACAAACATTTTCTCCTGTCCTGCTGCTTGTCAAATATGCTTACCAATATTATATGTTGAAGATGTCACATGGTGGTCAGCAGGTAAGCCTGCTGATTCCCCTGTCCTACCCCTCATTTCTTTCAACTCAGGCCTTACTTCACAAAAATGATATAACATGGTTATTTCCCAATAAATGCTCAAGCAGAACTGGTAAAATTTCATTTAGTAAAAAATGAAAATTGTAGGCCTACAAACTTTCAGTCTGAAAACTCAAAATCACCATCCTACGCATTAACAAATGTCGTAACGGATTATTATTTTATATATTTTTTTTTATGGTTAGAATAAATCGAGCTGAAATAAAATTTATGATATTATTTTGATCCATACCGATAAGGGGGGTCTCATCGTAGAGAGAGCCCTGGCGAAGAGGCCGAGTGAAGAGCTGCCGGCCCGACCCTGGACTGTAAATCTCCATGGTCTTCTCTGCCGCACCCTTCCACCTACAAATGATAACAAACTTGACTACTTGCACCTATGGCGTATTCGGAAATGTTCACAGCATAATCACGGCATACTATTTTAATTTATAATATTTTGTATTTTTTTATGGTAATTAAGTTTAACATTTAGTTTGTGAAATAAATTGTTTATTTTCTATTTATATTCCGAGCCATCAAATCTCAAAATAAATATCAAATAAAAGTAAATCCAACATGTAAACGCAGACGCTCATTACCCACTGTTGCTTATTAAATAGGAAAATACACCCGTTGCAGCAGACCTCCATACTCAACGAATTTGAAGTGCTCAAATTAATCATTCAGACAGAGCCTTAAATCAAGTAAAATTCATTTTAAATCCTAAATTGAGGACACAGCAATGTTCTCCATGAGAATTACATGAGAAATGAGTATGCAAGTTTGCTGCCATGAAAATGTGAAAATAAAGAGATTTTTTGCAACTATCCTGTGGATATCAAACTAGATGTAGCCATGTAGCAAGTTTTATTGAGGTATGTTGAGAAATATACTAGATTATATTTATTTTCCATAAGGTTAACATTGGAACATTGGGACACCGCACTGCTTTACTGCTTTACACAAAGTTATGATGGTCCCAGGCTTAAGTCTTAAGATGTAGGGTAACAGCTTCTTCCCTACAGGGAAATTCGCTAATAAAAATTTTATATTGTGAGGAATTAATTGGATGTGCTGCTGCAGGTGCCTCAGCCACTGGCCTCTCTCCTCAGCAGACTCTGCCCTCAGCACCACCCCCTCCTCCTGGCCCCGCTCTCGTTGACCACTGAGGGTTGTGTGCAGACTCACCTCTTGTGGTCGTGGATGTGCTGCTGCAGGTGCCTCAGCCACTGGTCTCTCTCCTCAGCAGACTCTGCCCTCAGCACCACCCCCTCCTCCTGGCCCCACTCTCGTTGACCACTGAGGGTTGTGTGCAGACTCACCTCTTGTGGTCGTGGATGTGCTGCTGCAGGTGCCTCAGCCACTGGTCTCTCTCCTCAGCAGACTCTGCCCTCAGCACCACCCCCTCCTCCTGGCCCCGCTCTCGTTGACCACTGAGGGTTGTGTGCAGACTCACCTCTTGTGGTCGTGGATGTGCTGCTGCAGGTGCCTCAGCCACTGGCCTCTCTCCTCAGCAGACTTTGCCCTCAGCACCACCCCCCCCTCCTGGCCCCGCTCTCGTTGACCACTGAGGGTTGTGTGCAGACTCACCTCTTGTGGTCGTGGATGTGCTGCTGCAGGTGCCTCAGCCACTGGCCTCTCTCCTCAGCAGACTCTGCCCTCAGCACCACCCCCTCCTCCTGGCCCCGCTCTCGTTGACCACTGAGGGTTGTGTGCAGACTCACCTCTTGTGGTCGTGGATGTGCTGCTGCAGGTGCCTCAGCCACTGGCCTCTCTCCTCAGCAGACTCTGCCCTCAGCACCACCCCCTCCTCCTGGCCCCGCTCTCGTTGACCACTGAGGGTTGTGTGCAGACTCACCTCTTGTGGTCGTGGATGTGCTGCTGCAGGTGCCTCAGCCACTGGCCTCTCTCCTCAGCAGACTTTGCCCTCAGCACCACCCCCTCCTCCTGGCCCCGCTCTCGTTGACCACTGAGGGTTGTGTGCAGACTCACCTCTTGTGGTCGTGGATGTGCTGCTGCAGGTGCCTCAGCCACTGGCCTCTCTCCTCAGCAGACTTTGCCCTCAGCACCACCCCCTCCTCCTGGCCCCGCTCTCGTTGACCACTGAGGGTTGTGTGCAGACTCACCTCTTGTGGTCGTGGATGTGCTGCTGCAGGTGCCTCAGCCACTGGTCTCTCTCCTCAGCAGACTCTGCCCTCAGCACCACCCCCTCCTCCTGGCCCCGCTCTCGTTGACCACTGAGGGTTGTGTGCAGACTCACCTCTTGTGGTCGTGGATGTGCTGCTGCAGGTGCCTCAGCCACTGGCCTCTCTCCTCAGCAGACTCTGCCCTCAGCACCACCCCCTCCTCCTGGCCCCGCTCTCGTTGATCACTGAGGGTTGTGTGCAGACTCACCTCTTGTGGTCGTGGATGTGCTGCTGCAGGTGCCTCAGCCACTGGTCTCTCTCCTCAGCAGACTTTGCCCTCAGCACCACCCCCTCCTCCTGGCCCCGCTCTCGTTGACCACTGAGGGTTGTGTGCAGACTCACCTCTTGTGGTCGTGGATGTGCTGCTGCAGGTGCCTCAGCCACTGGCCTCTCTCCTCAGCAGACTTTGCCCTCAGCACCACCCCCTCCTCCTGGCCCCGCTCTCGTTGACCACTGAGGGTTGTGTGCAGACTCACCTCTTGTGGTCGTGGATGTGCTGCTGCAGGTGCTTCAGCCACTGGTCTCTCTCCTCAGCAGACTCTGCCCTCAGCACCACCCCCTCCTCCTGGCCCCGCTCTCGTTGACCACTGAGGATTGTGTGCAGACTCACCTCTTGTGGTCGTGGATGTGCTGCTGCAGGTGCCTCAGCCACTGGTCTCTCTCCTCAGCAGACTCTGCCCTCAGCACCACCCCCACCTCCTGGCCCCGCTCTCGTTGACCACTGAGGGTTGTGTGCAGACTCACCTCTTGTGGTCGTGGATGTGCTGCTGCAGGTGCCTCAGCCACTGGTCTCTCTCCTCAGCAGACTCTGCCCTCAGCACCACCCCTTCCTCTTGGCCCCCGCTCTCGTTGACCACTTCAAACTCCAACTTGGAGCCCTTCACAGGCTTTATCACAGTATTCTGCAACATGCAATCAATATTTAGTCTATAGTTCAAACCAAGACAATTGTATTCAACAAAGCTCAAGGGTGTATTTCAATAGCTGTGCTAAAATTAAAAGTTGTTAGTATTGAACAAACACTTTTGAATTCTAAGAGCTGAATCTAAAGTGTGAGCTTCAAAGATTAATATTTTAAGGAAGAGGAACTTTATTCCTAATTGAGACTGTTTTTGGCTTTTTAACTGGTCATTGACTAAAATTATTTATGATTTTGTCACCTTTTCAAGACCAGGACACTGGCTGCGCATTTTAACTGCAAAATGAGGGAAGGAATAGTGTGGATGACAGATGAAAGTCTTGTTCAATAATTTTGTCAGGATTATTAATCGCCCAATAATCAATAACTGGTGAGTTCAGACTCAAACCTTTTCCTATATTGTCTTATGATCTTGTTTGAATCAATCTGCCAACCTTCAACTTACAAAGTGAGCGCTTTACGTCTCTGCCACCCTTTTTCAACAAACATCAGGTCAAGAAAAGAAACTTACTATACTTTGTACTTTGCTCAAAAGTCTAATGCTCAGATCTAGATGTTTTGACCGAAATGTTTAAACATAGTCATTTTGAAATCAAACAATGACAAAGCACAGAAAAAGAGAAAAGTTTGTTTAACCCTGGAAACTGCATGTGAGAATGTTTTTTGATTTAAAGTGAACTGCAAAGAAAACTATGTTTCTTCTTTTAAATATTAACACTTTAGACAGCTTGTCACGGTTGCTTTTGGCATTGTTATGAAAAATAATTCCTGATTACTATGTCAAAGATATAAGACGGTTGAGGAGACTCACCCTATCAATGACTATGGTCTGCAGGCTGGGCAGGCCGCGGGCGAAGGCGTCCCTGTCCTGCCACAGCTGCAGGGTGAAGGCGTGCAGGCGCGCCCAGGCGGGGCTCGGCCCCCCCCACGCCCACAGCGGCCCCCCCGCCACCTCCCCCGCCACGCACTCCGGCCGCGCCGCCAGGCGGCAGCAGAAGTGGCCGAACAGCGGCAGCGCGTGACTCCGCACCTCTGCGACAACAACCGACAAAACTAATTTAAAGGATGTTTCTCTTCTAAGGACTCACCCGTAGATATCTGCATTAAGTTAAATTTTATATAATACGCAGATTGAAATAGTGTAGGCTAAACTAAAATTACATAAATTTAATTTATATTTTTTATAAATGTATGGTTCTACTTGTTGAACATTGAAAGTTGGGACCACCACAGACTGTAGCCCTGAAAGATATATCAAAAACTGAGAAACAGGTACTGAAGGTAATAACGGAGTAAACATTACCTGAAAATTCCATGCCTTAAGAGGGGGCAGTTGATAATTTACATAAAATGTTTAGAAATGTTTCCTTGAACCTTTTCATGTAAAAAGAAATTGATAAAATTTAAAGGAATAAAAAAAGTTGGATGTAAACTCTGCGAGCTAAAGGGGTCAAAAGTACCAAAATAGGCAAAAACCTATTAACGTAGGCAAAATCATCATTCACATAGAAATAGTTTAATGCAAGAGTCTATAATCGGGATTTTTATTATTGATTAATGAAGGTCTTAAAAGTAACATCACATTGGGTGTGATTATAATTGGTATGACTTATAAAAATCAAACCAATTTCCATCTTTTATGTATATTTACTATTTTCTATGTCAGTGCAGTGTAGGTGTAAATATATTTGTACTGCTTAAGATGTCTTTTACTTATATTTAGGATATTAAACAAGACATACCATGCTAAACAATAAGTTACTTAGTCATATATACGCGTGTATTATAGTAATACCCCCGTTGCAGCAGACCTGCATACTCAGCGAATTTCAGATGCAACACAACAAACGGTATTTCAATCCAACTTAGCGAGATTTTACATGTTTTGTAATCTCCATAAGAATAACATGGGGAATGATTATGCAGGTTTGCTGCAACAGGTATGTTAAAACTGGTTGGTTTTAATTCATTATTTAGTAGATCTTAACTAGAAGAAGCCATATACCAAGTTTTGTCAAGAAATGTTAAAAAATAAGTAAGATATAGAATTTTTTTTCCCATAAGGATAACATGGGGAATGATTATGCAGGTTTGCTGCCACAAAAATTGAAATTTCGGGGATTTTAGACTAAAATACATTAGATCTCATCTAGATGAAGCCACAAACCAAGTTTTATCCAGATATGTTGAGAAATAAGCGAGATATAGAATTTTACTTATTCCCCATAAGGTTAACATTGGGACAACGTACTGTGTTTACCACTTTCGATATCTCGGTAACCAATGGACATAGAGCAATGATTCAAAACACTAAATTGTTGGTTTTTTTTAGCTGAATTCAATGGTGCCAACAAAGATTCGATAAATTTTATTTTTATATGTAAAAAACTCAAAAACCCATTTTTGGGGGTGTTTATCCCCCTTTACCCCCCCTTCCGGTGGTCCGATCGGGCTGGTTCACGAACTCGTCCATTCGATTACCACTTTACATGTCTGTTCCAAATTTCATTAAGATCGGACCATATTTACGGCCGCTATCGTGCTGACAGACACATATATATATAGATAGATAGATAGATAGATAGATAGATAAAAATTCGAACGAATGGTGTTTTTTGCTTCTGGTGGCCCTAAAACGAAAAGTTATCATGGTCTCGGGCTTAGGTCTTACCATGAGACCTACGGTAATAGCTTCTTCCCTATAGGGGAAATTCGCTAAAAAGTGATGATCTTAAAAAAGTCATGTGAATTTTGCTAGGTTTACTTTTGTCAGATTTATAAATAATTTTCCATTTATCTTTAATGTTTCAATCTCTATCATTACTAACCACCTTTAAACTAACTTAATCAAAGTATTTTTAATTTATGAAATCATGAAGTAAACAAACCTGGACTTTCTAATTTGAGGTCATATGTGTGGATGTTGTCATGGACGTCGTCCAACGTTAATCGAGCTGAAGCCATCAGCTCAAAATGTGGACCACTGCAACAGAGATGTTGAAAAGTCAGAAAGAAGTTGATGATTGGTAAAACTATATGCATATGAAATTAGCACGATAAATGTTAGGAACGCAGAACTTTCAAAAGGATGGTCTGAAAAAAATCAATTTTTTTTCCAAAATGCTTTAGTGTGGAAAAGTTGTCTGTTGCATATCAACGAAAAGCATAAAAAATATCAAAATTTGATAGCATCTTCCGGTTGCCTATTGTACCTGTAGTTTAATTAATTTGCAAATATTTATCTACCATTAAAAGCTTAAAGAGTAATTATGCTTTAGTTTTGTATTTTCAGTTTCACCCAAACAATTATTTTGTCTATTTGTGGTCTATATATGGTTATATATCTGGTCTGAATATATGGTCATTTATTGAACCTGAAGTTAATAATAATTTTCCAAATTCACTCGATTTAATAGTTTTTTTTTAGTTTGGGCCTTTGAGCTTAAACATGCATTAGTTTTTAGTTTTGGTATATGGTTTGAATAACCAAAATAAATTATATTCCACTCGATATTAAGCCTTTTCCACTTGCGTGATTGTGCATAGCAGGGAAAAAAATTCACTAGTTTGAGCTATTTTTCCCTTGTACCTTTTTTCCCAATTTGCAGTTACAAAATGGTTATCTGAAATTATTGCAAGTACACCATGTCTTTGTACAACCAGATTGAAAACTTAAAGTAGGTACCTAACTCATTTGAATTTTCATTACTTGATAGAAATGCATTACTTCAATTAGAACTGCATTGATTTAATATTTAAAGGCATGTAGGGCTTAATTCAAAGTTCAATAAAAATCCCAAGAACAAATTCAGCAAATCTATTTGATTAATCCATCTTTTTTCTCTAATTTGACACGTCAACAATGTCAATCAGTTAAGTAGTCACTAAGATCTCACCGTTTCAACTCTGCGCTAACATATATACTAACTGTTCTTTGCATATATATACTAGCAACTGTATGTAGTATGTATATATATATATATATATATTCTTGGTTCCTCAGCAAGAAATGTTCATCAAAAATGTCATTTTTGTATTAACATTACTTCCCCTTTATCCTGCTCAGTAACTTATCACTCTTCACCAATAGGTAAGTTTACCAGCCCCCCTCACCATTAACATCTGATAAACAATCACATCCATAACTACTCGGGAGACACATTAGCGTACTGACATTTTGCCGGAGTTGAGTTCGTCGCGCAGGGAGGCCGCCAGCTTCTTGCCGACTGTGCGGCTGATGGAGCTGTGGATCGTCTTCTTGATCTTGCGCGGCGTCGACGCGATGCTCAGGTCGTCCTGCAGAATGTGACTGTACACCTCCAGCTGGAATGTGAAGTCCGCGGGGATTTGGTTGCTGCAACAACAGACACCTGTCAGTCCAAGTAATTACATTACTAATTCTATACTACTGTTTTTATCCCATTAAATTTTTCCTATCATTTCAATGCCACCAGTAACGTATACAGAATATAAACTTAATGATAAAAATTGAGCAGCTGTAAGTGGCTACTTGGAAATGGTATAGCCGGTTTTTCATAATCAGTTTTCTAAGCTCATTTTATAGGTCTTTTTGAAAATACTGTGCCGTGTCAATTGTGCTTTACTTGTAAATTAGACTCAGTGAAACAATATAAAAAAATCGTACCTATATAAGTTTAATTAATTTCCATCGATATTATCATCAGAAGAATAATTTTTAGGAATAACACATCATCAGTTTTATTTTGCTGATGCTCACATAGCTTTTACAAATCCCGCCTACGTACTATACAAACATAGTATAGTTGTTCCGTGGTGGGGAAACAACTATAACTAGATGTGGTTCTGGAGACTCACAAGACGAGGACGTCCGGGAAGGTGAGATCGGTGAGGGAGCGGTCAACGGGGCACAGCAGCGACGTGTCGTAGACCTCGGTGCCGATGCGCGCCAGGCAGAACACGGCGAACCTGCGGTAGTCGCCCTTGTTCTTGAAGTGGTCCGTGTCGCGCCAGATCAGCGGCATACGCAGGTCCGAGAGGCACACACGCGCCCGGCATCCGCTCCTGCGACACACAAGCCAGATGAACCCACTCCTCCTTGCCTTTGGTTAGGCTTCTTTTCTTGTGAGGGAATAAAACTTCACCAAAGTACCTAGGCAGCTTGAGTCACATGGTCTGTAACTAATGTCTGTTACAGCTTGGTCACTAATGTCTGTTACTGATCATCAAAAAGTAATCGATCTTGCTGCTGCTAATACAGCTTTCATATCAAACCTACATTTCATACTAGTATCAGTGAGAAAAAAATATATCCATCTGAGACTCAATGGTTCATAGCCCTAAATGACTCACAATACGAAGATGTTGGGTAAAGGATCCTCGTACAGTTAGCTAGGATCAAAAACATTTTGGACCAAGGCTGACTTAAGGCTAGTATTTTTCCTGAGTTTCTGCATCCAGCAGAGTAAGTTTTATGAGTGTCGACTTATAAAACAAGAGTTTTAAAATAGGTAAATTGAAAGCCCTTCTGCATTTTATGTAGTAGACGGGAGTCTGTGTAAGAGGGATCTTACACAGACACCTTTTAACCGACATCAGTTTAACCAAACTACACGCCATAGAAATTACACCTTTTTAGGTAGAACATTTTTATCTAAACATTGGATTCACCCAGGCATGACTGGTAGAAAATGAACAGCACTGTGTTGAGGATTCTTGTGGGATAGATTTGAGACTTTATAATCACAAGTCTAATCAGAGTTAGTATTGCCTTATACAGTATGCATTAGAGTTACAGTTTAACGTGTTTAGGGATCATCGGTTTAACTGGAAAACCCTTATTCGGACAGGTCTCAGCCACGAGGTGTCCGGATCAACGAGAGTCTACTGTAATATTTCCACCCTTGAGTGCCTACCCGATGTGGCGGGGCGGAGGCTCGCGGCGGCGGCGCTGCAGCTCCGCCATGTACGCCGACATCCGCTCGTTGCTCGTCAGCAGACTCTTGGCCGCCTCCAGCGTCTGCGCCTGGTGTCTGCATGCAGCCAGCAGCTTCGTCGTCCCCTCCCGCATCTTGATCTCCAGATCTATCTTCTGCTCCAGATCAAATTCCTGGAACATGCATTAAACGTCAAAGTTAATTGTTTGAAGTAGGTGTATTTTTTTTCCCAAGATTGTATGTATGTGTAATACCAATTGAGTCTTGCCGCAATTAGTCAATGTTATTATTTGCTGTGTTCAGATGTTTTGAATTGTTTTCCACAATCCCAAGATAAAAATAAGGCCCCTTTCAGATAAGGCCTCTGTTAAGCTGGTTTCATGCACAGTGTTTCGCGTCGAACGTGAAACTGACGCATCTCATGTCAGTCACGTTTCAGTGTTTCCACAAATTTAGCTGACGAACGTCCTCTTTATATGGCTAAAAGAGGTGTTTAGATATTCTGATTATCGAGTTATTGATACTCCTTACTATGGACTTTAGAATAACTTATTTAATAAAACATTTGGTGATCCAAAAGCCTAATACTTGTGAAAAGACATGAAATAAATATTTTTTTGTTGGTGATATGCATATTGGGTTTTATGATTTTGTTATAGTATTGGGAAATGTTAACTGTTTAGGAAGGTTTAGTGTTGGTGGATACAACTAGGTTTTATAATTTTGTTTCAAATGGGGTGACATAATGGGTTACGAATAAATATTCGGTTGTGTTTGTATACTTAATAATAATTTCTATACCCTTTCTTTGACATTATTTGTTGGAGATGGTGAGTACAAGTTTTTATTTTGATTTCTGTGGACATTTGCCATCACTAGGCAAACTCATTAGTATGGTAAACAAAATTTTGGGATCTGGAATGTAATCCAGTCTTCAAGTGGAAAGGAACATAGAACGGGCGCACCGAAATTGTGCCGCAAAATCCAGGTAGACACCGAAATTGCGCCGTGACTCTAAATATTGTCCCAGGGGTAGACGGATATTGCGCCGCAACCCTTCCTAAAATCATGAGGGAGACAAGCACTGACTCCTCGCCTCGCCTTCGAAGTTGGAACAAAGGAATTCCTTCAAAACCCTTCATTATCACCCATTGGGAGGGAATTGGCGAGTTAGCAAAGGAGTCAGGCTGAATCTGAAAATTCATACAGATGGCTTACTTTAATGGCTGATATGGAGGTGTCCTACAAGAATTCAAGACTGGTTCTTCGGACAGAAATACTTCTACTGATATCTTCTTTACACCTGCCAAGTGGCTATAAACTGTATCAAAAAGTGCAAGGTTTTTACGTTAACCCAACGTAATAACAATTTCACTTGATTAACCGCCGTAACGTTTGATTTCTATTTCGGGTAACTAATTAATTTATCAACTATACTGTTCGATTTATTTTTTATTTTGCTGGAATATAGCAACTCAACATTTTTTCTGAAGGGCTATTTCTGTATTTATATCATTGATTAGTATTTTTTTAATGAAGATCGCAAACAATAAACAACTAATTCTAAATAACTATAATGGTTCACTTGCTAGTGAATGGAGCTATACCTTTTGCTTATGTAAAACTGACAAATCATTTGTGGAGTACAAATATTTTGTGGTTCGTCTACTGGTCAGGCGTGGGGGGGGGGGGCGAGGGTAACATTCCTGAGTCATTTAGCGGTGTTTCAGTCTACAGTTACCTGCCACCCTCACGGCGCAATATCGGTTAGGGATTAGTGAACCCTTTTCGTCAGTTTGGTATGCGGCGCAATTTCGGTGCGCCGCGTAGAACATAACAAGATTAGTAACACACAGTTAGGAGGACCTGAACAAAAATATAGCTAAAACAGAGAACAATAAAAATAGCCAAAACTGAAACTTGTTGAAAACAATCAGGCTTTCCAGATTTTGTTCAGCTCTGTTTGGGTGTGGACAAGTCATTGTTCTGATTGGTAGAACAAATTTCTGATTTTTCGGTTTTGGTTTTGTTTCTGGGATTTGAGGTTTTTTAAAGTTGAGTGTTATTAAAGTTCTCTTTTTAGCTTTGTATTTTTTCTTAGGTCCTCCTGGTTGTGTGTTGTTATTCGTTATGTCATCGATTCCTTTCCACCTAAGGACAGGATCTGATTTCAGATCCAGAAACGTTGTGAAATTAGATTTTGCTCGTAAGTGATGGCAAATGTCCACAAAAATTAAAAATCAAACAAGTATTATACTGTATACCTAACTAGCATAAACTCGTGGCTTCGCCCAGTGAAATGATGATAAATTTTGAATCAATTTGTACTTTGATTACGGTGTAAGACTTTATACAAACTACCAAATGGTCTGTTAGATTTTTATCATATATTATTTCTGCGCTTTTAAGTGTTTAATTATTATTTGGGTTGCAAATAGTGATCCCACCCCAGGTTGAAATGAGAAGGTGAAATGTTTCTTCTGTGGATTTTTCTAGAGAAGAATATATTGACTGACAAAAAGATACATTGCCACTCCAGTGGTTTTAACTCTAATAACTTTTGCCGCACAGAGCACTCGCCTAAATCCGATCAACCAGTTAGACTCATGAGAACATGTTGATATTTTTTGTCTTTTGAAAGTTAGACTCATGAGAACATGTTGATCTTTTTTGTCTTTTGAAAATATTCTAAGGACCTTCCATCCATGGTTTTATTTTTAAGCTTGCAAAACTGCAATCAATGCCATTTTGAATGTTGTGATGTATCCTATTTTACCATTCTAAGAAAAACCATTCAAAAATATTTCTGGCCCAAAGTCCTTCAGTTTTTAGAAAGTAAGAAAAAAACACTAAAAATAGCTGCCATTTTGAATTACATAATATACTTTATTTTGAGCTTTTGAGAGAACTACTAGTTATAGTGATTGAGTCAGTCGACCGTTTTAGCTTTTATATAGATGTATAATTTATATCTTTTCTAAAACTTTCAGTAGTTAAGAGATACAATGGGTTCTGTTCATATGGATTATTTTATACATCAAATATTATATTCAAACTCAATGTAATATTCAAAACCAGTAAAAACTCAAAACAGGCCTACGGTTAGGATATTGTGGGCACTTAAAAGAGTTGACCTAACAAATATCTACACAACACTTGAAAGACATCACTATGTAGAAACTTGTTATGTAAATGAGTCCAATAACTCTCTCTGTAAAGGTATGTCCATTTTGTATTCCACACAGACAGAGCTCTTTCGAACAACCATGGAAAATTAAAAGCCAATACTGAGACTTGTCAACCCTCAGGAGTCTATTGACTGCCATGAAATCTAAAATCTCTTTGTTCACGACTTAGTTTTAACCATAAAACTAAATGATTTTTCTATAAGAATTTTCAGAGCAGAGACCATTCTGAATGTGCAATCACAGCTTGAAAGTAGAATGCATGCGAGGAGCCTGAGGCAAAGACGTTTTCTATCCTATCATTACAATGCGACTGACTGACCCCTCCATCGTGTATTCCATCTTGGCAGTTGCTGGATGCTAGATAAAAGATAAAAGATACACTCAGGATTAAAACTGGGCCTCTAAATATTTGACACTGAACCAATGTTGATTAGGAAAACTTCATTTCCACTGAGTGATATTACATTATGTAGAGATAAGAGATAAATACTTCACAATGGATTGCAGATTTATTTTTCTTAAATTTAACTCATATTTGTGACCCACCAAGGGAACAGGGACCTAATCTTCCCAGACAAAATTTTACAGGACAAAAAAAGAGATTTCCTGATTGGAGATTAGGATAAAAAGTTTGGAGATTAGGATAAAAAAATTCCTGATTTTTATTGTTTCTTACTCTATAAAAATGCTTTTGGACAATATTTGGTCCATCTTACACTTGAATTGAATTTGGAACATGGTTAAATTCATTTTTTTCTAAACCACTGCAATCTGGAGAAAGGGGACCTTAACTTCCCCGATGCTAATCATCTTAACGCTCCGGAGTTAAGAAAATCAAAGAGTTCACGGTTACACTTACACACTTACAAACTTACACTCCCGTATCGTCCCAATTGACAACATTCGTGGCATAAGACCAGTCGATAAAATCCAGCTGTCATCCTTGTTGGGTGTTGTTCCTAATGTAGGTTAGGTAGGGTTAAGAGGGGGCTCCAGTCATGAAAGATTTCGCGCTTCTACCTGCTTCTCCCATAAGGCTAATTTTAACTTTCAAGTTCCTTCCAGCATCAACCGCTCATCAAAAATCCTTGATCTATAGCTCATTTGAAAGAGAAAAAAATTACCTAGCGACATGAGTGAGCAGAATTTTAAGATCACTCTTTTAACAAATTAAATAAAATCCTTAAAATCACAGTTTTTGTGATTTTCTTACAACCAAATTAACGGTAATATCAAAATTCTGTTCACTCATGCCGCTAGATAATTATTTTCTCTCTCAAATTAGCCATAGATCAATGAAGAAGAATCAAGAACAAATCAAGAACGGTAATGTCAAAATTCTGTTCACTCATGTCGCTAGATATTTTTTTCCTCTCTCAAATAAGCCATAGATCAATGATTTTGGATGAACGGTTGAGGCTGGACAGAACTTGAACTTTAACATTGGCCTTATGGGAGAAGCAGGTAGTCGCGGAGGACTGGAGCCCCCTCTTAAGTTGGGTTGGTAGGTTGCCTAGTTAGGTAAGATAAGTAGGAAGACGGTAAAAACACTGATCAATTTAATACTTTACGAGTCTTTTTTGAAATTAATAATAAGTTACTTATTTCAGACAAATGAAAAGGGAGTTGAGAGAAGGGCTTGACGCCAATGTACTCTGGTTTGCATTCGAAAAGCTTTAGGTTATGTGACACTGATAGATTCAAATTTTTATTTCGGGTATTGTAACGGTGTTGGTGTGCCTTTACAAGATGATGTTCTCTGAGAAAAGAAATCACTTCAACCATATAAATACTAAGAAACCAGGGTAGGACAGGGGAATCAGCAGGCTTACCTGGTGGTTAAGGCAGCTGAAGAGCACACAAAAAAAACACAAAACACATAAACAAAATTAATTTTCAGAGCCACTGGCTCCTTCTTCAGATTGTAGAGAGTACATTGGTCACTAGGAAGGAAGAAGAAGAACAGTTTCCTCCTTCTAGAATCCAAAGAGCACTAAATGTCTGTGATTGTCTATATTACACTATATTCACTATATACATACAGTCCTACAGAGCCTGCTGATAGGATGGGAGGGAAAAGTTATCTGAGGTTGAGGTTTGGGGGTTCTCTGGATTTTGTCACCCACTGATGGGCCAGCTCCCATTTTCTGAGTTCAGAGGAATTACAGGTTGGGGGGAGGGCTTTAAGAATTTTGGTGGTGTAGCAGCTGTTGAAGTCTTTGTTGTTGTGGCTGGCAGCATGTTGTACTACAGGTTTGTCTTTAAACTGATTTTTAACATCTTGTCTATGCCCATTCATCCTTGTTCTTAGGCTGTTAGAAGTTAGGCCTACATACTGAGCGGGGCACATTTGACACTGGAGTTGATATATGACATTGGATGTGTTGCAGGTGTGGTGGCCAGAAATTTTGTAGGTTTGGTGGGTTTTCGAACTATTGAAGGTGGTAGAAGGGACGTGTATTTCACAGGTTTTACATTTGCTGTTGTCACAAGGAAAAGAGCCACTGGGTTTGGAGATTTGTTCAGTAGTAAGCGGGTTCGGAATTTTAGGTTTCACCAGAATGTTTTTCAGGTTGTTAGGTTGCCTAAAGACAGTGGTTGGGGGGGATTTAAGAAGATCTTTGGTGTGAGGTGAAGCCTGAAGAATTTTGTAGCCGTCTATTAAAATTTTGTTCAGAGATTGGAGGCCATGGTGGTAAGTAGTGATAAGCCTGACTTCTTGGACATCTTTAGTTTTTTGTTGTGGATGCTGTTCGGACTGTGCTCTTCTTATCTGACTGGTGACAAGAGGTCGGGGATAGCCACGACTAACAAAAGCTTCGGTTATTTTATTGTTGAATTTTTTGAGTTCTTCTTCAGTGGAGCAAATTCTTTTGCCTCTGATGGCCTGACTATAAGGTATAGAGCGTTTGGTGTTGGTGGGGTGGGAGCTGTCATAGTGCAGGTACTGGAGATGGTTGGTGGGTTTTATATGTATACCAGTTTGAAGGGATCCGTTTTCAAGTTTGATATTAACGTCCAGAAAGTTGAGCTCGGAAGTGGAAGTGGTGCAGGTAAAGTTCAGCGGGCCAAAAGAGTTGAGTTCACAGATGAAATTATCAAGGCTTTCTTGTCCTGCAGTCCAAACTAGGAAGATGTCGTCAATATATCGAAACCAGCAGTCCGGTTGGTTTTTTTTGCCTTGCTAGGAACTGTTGTTCCAGCCTACCCATATATAAGTTGGCATAGGAGGGAGCCATGCGGGTGCCCATAGCAGTACCTTTTATTTGGAGGTAGTTTTGCCCCTCAAATTGAAAATTGTTTTTCTCGAGGATAAACCTAGCGATGGAGACTAGAAAAGCAGTGGATGGTGAAGTTTGGTTAGGTCTCTGATTTAGGAAGAATTCAACAGCTGACAGGCCATGGCAATGTGGAATATTTGTATATAGTGAAGTCACATCTATGGTTGCAATAATCGTGCCAGAAGGAAGAGGGGTTTTGATTGTAGAAAGGCGCTCTAGAAAATGACTTGTGTCACGAACATGGGAGGGTAGGCTTTGAACAAAAGGTTGCAGGTGTGAGTCTAGGAAAGCAGAGATTCTTTCTGTAACCGAATTGCAGCTAGCTACAATTGGGCGGCCTGGTGGAGGATTTTGATTCTTGTGGACCTTTGGAAGTAGGTAGAGTTGAGGTGTTGTAGGGTCATTGTTTATTAGCAGATTTAGTGTTTCCAGTGGAATATTTTGGCGGGGACCTTCAATTTGAAGCCAGGTGGAAAGTTCTTCATTGTACTTTTCAGTCGGGTTCTCATTAAGGGTTTTGTAGGTGCTGTGGTCTGACAACTGTTTATGAGCTTCATTAAGGTAATCTGTCTTGTTAAGGACGACAGTTGTCGAGCCTTTGTCTGCGGGAAGTATCATGATATTTTTGTTTCTTTTCAACTCGTACAAGGCGGAGCGTTCTGATTTGCTGAGGTTATCTTGTTTCGGTAAATTGTCTTGGAATTTTGGATCGGTGATGCTTTGCATTATGAAGTTTATATAGAGTTCAATTGGGTGGTCCGGTGGCAGTGGTGGGGGATCCCAGTTAGAAGGGGGCTTGAATCTGGATAGGCAATCTTCTGCCTTGGCGGCGGTGTTATCTTGAGTTGACTGTTGTGCAAAATAGTTTTTTAGCCTTAAGTTCCTGGCAAACGAAAAGACATCTTTAGATAAGTTAAAAAGGTCAAATTTCTGAACAGGAGTGAAGGTCAGTCCTTTGGAGAGTAGGCTGGTTTCAGCATCGGTCAGGGCGTGGTTAGACAGATTTAGGACAGATATTGGATTGGTGGTTGTCGGAGGTGGTGTTTTTTCTTTTCTGAGTTTTTGTGGGATTTGAGGGAGCTTTGGCAATTGACCTACTGGGGTGGAAAGATTTAGAATGGTGGCTAAGCTAGGCTTTTCTCCCAAAATTGATGTTCTATGGTTAGGCCTATCTGGTGGCTGACCCGCGGAGGAAATGTAGCCTACTGTACGCATATGGCTCATGCAAAGATGTGAGAGCTTTTTGAGCTTGTTCTTAGCCAAGTTGTCTTGTAACCGGACTGCTGGTTTCGATATATTGACGACATCTTCCTAGTTTGGACTGCAGGACAAGAAAGCCTTGATAATTTCATCTGTGAACTCAACTCTTTTGGCCCGCTGAACTTTACCTGCACCACTTCCACTTCCGAGCTCAACTTTCTGGACGTTAATATCAAACTTGAAAACGGATCCCTTCAAACTGGTATACATATAAAACCCACCAACCATCTCCAGTACCTGCACTATGACAGCTCCCACCCCACCAACACCAAACGCTCTATACCTTATAGTCAGGCCATCAGAGGCAAAAGAATTTGCTCCACTGAAGAAGAACTCAAAAAATTTAACAATAAAATAACCGAAGCTTTTGTTAGTCGTGGCTATCCCCGACCTCTTGTCACCAGTCAGATAAGAAGAGCACAGTCCGAACAGCATCCACAACAAAAAACTAAAGATGTCCAAGAAGTCAGGCTTATCACTACTTACCACCATGGCCTCCAATCTCTGAACAAAATTTTAATAGACGGCTACAAAATTCTTCAGGCTTCACCTCACACCAAAGATCTTCTTAAATCCCCCCCAACCACTGTCTTTAGGCAACCTAACAACCTGAAAAACATTCTGGTGAAACCTAAAATTCCGAACCCGCTTACTACTGAACAAATCTCCAAACCCAGTGGCTCTTATCCTTGTGACAACAGCAAATGTAAAACCTGTGAAATACACGTCCCTTCTACCACCTTCAATAGTTCGAAAACCCACCAAACCTACAAAATTTCTGGCCACCACACCTGCAACACATCCAATGTCATATATCAACTCCAGTGTCAAATGTGCCCCGCTCAGTATGTAGGCCTAACTTCTAACAGCCTAAGAACAAGGATGAATGGGCATAGACAAGATGTTAAAAATCAGTTTAAAGACAAACCTGTAGTACAACATGCTGCCAGCCACAACAACAAAGACTTCAACAGCTGCTACACCACCAAAATTCTTAAAGCCCTCCCCCCAACCTGTAATTCCTCTGAACTCAGAAAATGGGAGCTGGCCCATCAGTGGGTGACAAAATCCAGAGAACCCCCAAACCTCAACCTCAGATAACTTTTCCCTCCCATCCTATCAGCAGGCTCTGTAGGACTGTATGTATATAGTGAATATAGTGTAATATAGACAATCACAGACATTTAGTGCTCTTTGGATTCTAGAAGGAGGAAACTGTTCTTCTTCTTCCTTCCTAGTGACCAATGTACTCTCTACAATCTGAAGAAGGAGCCAGTGGCTCTGAAAATTAATTTTGTTTATGTGTTTTGTGTTTTTTTGTGTGCTCTTCAGCTGCCTTAACCACCAGGTAAGCCTGCTGATTCCCCTGTCCTACCCTGGTTTCTTACAACTCAGGCCTAGAGCCCTACTTCACAAAATCATATAAATACTAAATACTGTCAACAACCCTAGATCCCTGAAATGGTCCAAACAAGATTCAGTTGGTTTTGGTTTAAGCATTTACCTAACTGTTCTTTTTTCAACATAAAAATCTGTTCCAAGTTATTGTGTGAAGAACAGCCCCACCAGATAATTTAATACCTGATCAAGCTTTCAATCAATCCAAAACAAACTAGTTTAAAGAAGGCGCATTATTGAGAGAAACTATTTTTAAGGCAAAAATTTTGGAGGCTAGTTGTTAGGCTAATTTTTTTATATGTTCACACCACCTGAGACCAGCGTCCAACCTCAATTCGAGATAATCTACAAACTGAGCCTCTTCAATGGCAGTTTTACCGAGTACAACCTAAGGAAGTGCAGTACAAGCCCTATCTAAGCAATTCCTTTTAGCGAATTTCCCCTATAGGGAAGAAGCTATTACCGTAGGTCTCATGGTAAGACCTAAGCCCGAGACCATGATAACTTTTCGTTTTAGGGCCACCAGAAGCAAAAAACACCATTCGTTCGAATTTTTATATATCTATCTATCTATCTATCTATCTATCTATATATATATATATATGTGTCTGTCAGCACGATAGCGGCCGTAAATATGATCCGATCTTAATGAAATTTGGAACAGACATGTAAAGTGGTAATCGAAAGGACGAGTTCGTGAACCAGCCCGATCGGACCACCGGAAGGGGGGGTAAGGGGGGATAAACACCCCCAAAAATGGGTTTTTTGGGTTTTTTACATATCAAAATAAAATTTATCGAATCTTTGTTGGCACCATTGAATTCAGCTCAAAAAAACAAACAATTTAGTGTTTTGAATCATTGCTCTATGTCTATTGGTTACCGAGATATTGAAAGTGGTAAACACAGTACGTTGTCCCAATGTTAACCTTATGGGGAATAAGTAAAATTCTATATCTCGCTTATTTCTCAACATATCTGGATAAAACTTGGTTTGTGGCTTCATCTAGATGAGATCTAATGTATTTTAGTCTAGAATCCCCGAAATTTCAATTTTTAGTGGCAGCAAACCTGCATAATCATTCCCCATGTTATCCTTATGGGAAATAAAAAAATGCTATATCTTACTTATTTTTTAACATTTCTTGACAAAACTTGGTATATGGCTTCTTCTAGTTAAGATCTACTAAATAATGAATTAAAACCAACCAGTTTTAACATACCTGTTGCAGCAAACCTGCATAATCATTCCCCATGTTATTCTAATGGAGATTACAAAACATGTAAAATCTCGCTAAGTTGGATTGAAATACCATTTGTTGTGTTGCATCTGAAATTCGCTGAGTATGCAGGTCTGCTGCAACGGGGGTATATATCTATATATATATATGTGTCTGTTAGCACGATAGCGGCCGTAAAAATGGTCCGATCTTGATGAAATTTGGTACAGACATGTAAAGTGGTAATCGATTGGACGAGTTCGTGAACCAGCCCGATCGGACCACCGGAAGGGGGGGTAAAGGGGGATAAACCCCCCCAAAAATGGGTTTTTTGATCTTTTTACATAGAAAAATAAAATTTATCAAATTTTTGTTGGCACCATTGAATTCAGCTCAAAAAAACAAACAATTTAGTACTTTGAATCACTGCTCTATGTCCATTGGTTACCGAGATATTGAAAGTGGTAAACACAGTACGTTGTCCCAATGTTAACCTTATGGGAAATAAGTAAAATTCTATATCTCGTTTATTTCTTAACATATCTTGATAAAACTTGGTAAATGGCTCCTTCTAGTTCAGATCTATTAAATATTGAATCAAACCCAACAAGTTTAAACATTCCTGTAGCAGCAAACCTGCATACTCATTCCCCATGTTAATCTTATGGAGCTTACAAAAACAGGTCAAATCTCGCTATGTTAGATCATAATATATTGTTTTGCATTTGAAATTCGCTGAGTATGCAGGTCTGCTGCAACGGGGGTATTTTATCTTTCATACAATGAAGAAATTGAGTCTTTTTTTGATTAATATGAAGAGTGATATTGGAGAAATACTGAAAAAGTGAATTTAAACGGAAAAAAGTTTCCTACCTACTCTAAAGTTTGGAGATCTTTATGGGAGGTTAAGTGTCATCTGCAAAAATGGTGAGGAGATGACTGGGTAAGTGGTTTGAAATGTCATTGATATAGAAAGAAAAATGACTGGTCCTAAAATTGAACCCTGCGGAACTCCATAGTTGACTTTTTTGTGTTTTATAATAAGAAGATCTTTTGATCACATTCTCATCCATGAAATCAATTTTTGTTTTCTGAAATCTGTTTAAAAGATGGGATTTTATCCAGTTAAGGGCTTTTCCTTTGATGCCTATTGCAGAGGGTTTACTATAGCTCTGGACAGCCTTACTGGCAAGTGGCGAAAATCGTAATCTCCCAAAATGTCTGCTAAATAAACACATGTTTTGGTAGAACTGTCAAAACTTTGTTTACGTTTCACCTAATTTACACTACAAAAGAATGCCCAGTAATATTTCACCGAGAGATTTCTTACGCAATTAAAATTTCTGGAAAATATTTGCTCAATGCATCACCTGGTCTTTTTGTTTTGGCAACCTTTCATCTTAAATGATTTGTTTACATTTATTTTTGTCGTCGTACTTCATGAATTGTGTTGAGCTTGCAAGCATTTAACATTAGTTGCACTTGCGGTTGCAGCAAAATATTTTCTTGTGTAAAGTACCTTTATATAAACAAATGACCATGTGATTTATAACCAAAACATTGCAGATATTAAACACTAATTACGACAACAGCGCACTCACTCACCCGCCAGTAAGGCTGTCCAGAGCTATAAGAAGGACATAGTGAGCAACACAATCAAATGCCCTGGAAAGATCAATGAAGCAGCCAATACCCGTCTCACCGTCGTCGGGAGAGTCGATACATGATTAGATGAACTTAACCAGAGCAAGCTTAGTTGATTTCTGTTTTTGTTATCCAGACTGATTGGAAAAAATAGATTGTGATTACTAAGATAATCAACCAAAGAATTACAAACTGCTTTTTCAAGGACCTTCAAGGATCTTTTTCCAAGGTTCTTTTAAGGTGCGTTTTATATCAATTAGAACAAAAAATTTAATATAGGCTAAGTTAAAAATTTGCAAAACTTCGGAACATGATTTCTTTAAAATACTCGTCTTAATAGGCCTATTTCAAAACCAAAAATTTATAACTCAGGCATTTTTAAGATATCTTGAAAATTCTTTTATCAGTTTGTTTGGTTTTTAATGTAGATTATGAATATACTAATAACTCAATTTAGAAAAAATTGAAGTTAAGGTCCTTTCTCCCTTGGCGAGTCACATTTAAAAAAATTATATAGCAGAAAACATGGCTAGAATGTCTCACTCATATTCTTCTTAAAATACCACCACCTTAGAGACTTACGAAAACAGATTTAATAATAATCAAACTTTATATCTACGTAAAGAAATAAATCCAATAATTTGTAAGTCAACTACTTTATCAAATCTAGCATTTCCTCTAAGGATACATTCAGCTTATTAAATAAAATCAACTATATAGATATTACATAAAAATAAGATTTACATCCACTGCAACTGTCGTAAAAAAGATACACAACATCTGGGGGGAAGCAGCAGCGGTTTCTTTGATTCACAGGCATAAAACATTTCCGGAAACTTAAAACCCAGATCTGGAGCAACATCTCAAAATGGTTTTCTGTAAACGTCCATAAAAATAAAATGAAAAAATGCTCAATTCAAACAAAGATGGTAATACCTACTTTAGTTTGTTGGTATGATAGCTTGCTATTAAGAAACTCTTTTTTTTGTTCAAAGGTTAATTGAATTTAATTCATAGTCGTTGTTTATATGTAAAGGTCACTTAATTTTCCACCTCAAAAAGCCATTTTCAAGGGTAATGTTAGACAATGAAGAAAACATAACAATTACGCCATCAATTTTTCAAACTTTTATAGGTACAGTGTATATTTTCACAAATTTACTAGTTTTTTTAGTTTCTACCTTTTGGTTATCGAAATTCCTCATCTATACAATCATCTACACTCCATATAAAAAGTAATGTGTGGTAGTTTTTACTGCTTTTACAGATTTGACGTTTTTATACAGAACTGATCACACTGTAATTTCAATATTCGTCCTCTTGATTATAAAAAAAAATGTGATCAGCTTTCAGCCGATTGTCTTGTGAGGGGGCTTATTATAAACTATTATTTTGCTATCGACTGGTACCTTATACAGTAAAGTTTATTATTAATATTTTATGTGTTGACCGTTAGTTGAGCAACATAAATTCTATAGGATCGCTTGGAAAGATTCTAACCAAGTTGTCTTGAAATCCAAAACGCTCAGGATGCAATAATTTTTTTCTACCATCGAAGAACACTTTCGCTAGTCGCGGCGATGGTTGCGCGGCTGCGGCTGCGGACATAAATGTGCCAATAAACTAAACCAGGGAACAGTAGAAACCGGAAGCGCCGGCCACGCTTCCTGCCTCCGACCTTGGCCTCCGGTGGCTCATTCATTCATTCATTCATCATCACTAGCCTCTGGAAATACGAGTCCAAAGTCCCAAATGCAGTGTAACACGGTCTGGTGTAGGAATGTAGGTGAGACAAAATGAGATTCTGCTCGGAAACTTCATGATGAGGTCATTTCAAAACGTTAAAGTATATTTTAATGATGTGTCTTCCACTTATCAGTTTTCTTCCTTTTTAGATTTTGTTCAGAAAACGAGGAAAACTTAAAAAAAACTCGGGGTCTAAAGGTAATATAGTAGTATAAATGGGCAACTTGTTTCGGTTCACTGTGAAGCCGTTTTCAAGCGTACTAGAATAGCCTATCCTTTCTTGAAAAAGGTGTGTCAATACTTAAAAATCTACGAACACAATATCCCGATACGACGTTCGTCTGGTATAATTTAACTTGAGCCTCAAACAGATGAAATGGCAACGGACAAGCAACCGGGTGGATGGACATTTGGATCACGAGAGATAAATGTAAATAACAAAATTATTTTTTTATTTTGCAGCATTAATTGTCTGGAAACTATTATTATCCAGCGCCAATAACGACGTAATACTCCTTGCATTCGTCGGCTGATTGCATGCGTTTTCAAACCAATATTGAACTTACTGTACGCCATCATATAATTTAAATAATATAAGCATACCTATACTAGTGTACAAATCCTCTCGCCTACAAGATAATTTGGATTTAATGTGTTTTCAAACCTCTACTGAACGCTATCATATAATTTAAGGAATATAAGTATACCGTAGACAGTGTACAAATCCTCTTGCCTACAAGATTGTAATTTGATTTGGATACTTAAAATTTTCTATGGATAGGCTAAGTTTGACAATTAGTTTTATTTAATTTGTTCAACTTCCTCGCCAAGAAATTGTAATCCGGTCATTGAATAAATCAACCGAAAAAACTCTATTCTCTCTAATCACCTATATTCTCTACACGGCAATCAATGACATTAAACTCGTAAACAGATAAATCCCCTAACATTTTGACGATACAGCAGTATAATTGCCAAACCAGGTGATAAATTACTGAGCACATGAAAAAAGTTGCACTTGATGAGCGAGTAATTGGTAAGTGAAACACGTCGAGGTTTTTAAATGCCGTACATCAAGGGTAACAGGTTGATTACAGGCTGGTGGTCTGATGGCTATAATACAGCCACCGAGCAGCAGATAACCGTCCATCAGCGACGAGGCAGCTGCAGCGGCGTGCACCTGTCCTGCCGCCCTGCTGCAGTCCACACCACGCGCCACTGCATTATTTTATGATCGCGGGTTTTCATTTTCAATTGAAATCTGAAAAGCACAGTAAAATTAATTGCAACAGCAACTTCACCAATAATTACCTGTGTGAGTAACTCAAGGGAAATATTTTAATCATGAATTGAGTCAGGTATAGAAGGGCTGTGTTTTCATTTAATTTCAAAACCCAGATAAGCCCAGAGACAAGTTAGCCTCGAAAAATATAACAAATCAAAAATTATTATAAGTTTAAGTACGTAAAAGGTTTTCTTTCTTTTTTTTTGTATTATTTATTTGTATACGCTCTTTTTCGACATAAAGATTATGTACATGGCTATTATATTATAATCTTAAAATACCCCCGTCGAACCAGACCTGCGTACTCAGCGAATTTCCATAGGATTTATTTTTCATTGTAAGCATTCAACATATCTAAAGAAAAGCCTTTTTGAATATGTTTTGTAAATAATAAATTAAAAACATATATTAATCATTTATGAGACTTAAACATGAGGAAAATTTACAAGGGGATCACATTGGTTTTTATTAGTAATATATACAGTTTTTGTATTTTATATAGTTCTTAGCCTTTTAATTTTCAATAAATGTAGTCTTGTTAGAGTACATAAATGTCAGGAAACATATAATCAATGATTTCAAAACACTGGAAAAACAAATAAGATAATCTCATGAACAAATTAAATACAATCATATGGTTAGTTTTACAAAAATAAAACTTCCCTATTAGTTGCAGCAGACCTGCATCTCCAGCCAATTAAAAGATACATACTGTTTCCTCTGAATTGTAAACATAACAATGCTAAATTTTCAGGAAGCTTAGTCCAAGACACCCCCCCCCCACCCCAAATGCACACAGTTTCTTCATAAAATTTAAAAATAATTTGTATTTTTATTATAGTACTAGCTGTTGTTAACCCGCTTCGATGGGTTGAAAAATCTTATGAAGGCCTTAATCGTAACCCAAAATATGTAATTTGAAAGCAAGAATTATAACGTCTAATGTAATCTAAAATTCAATATATTATGATGTTTCTCCATACATATTATATTTGATAAAGCCGGGGGTGGCATATTTGGTGGTAGCAGTCTTATTCTCCCTTTCAAAAAGCACTTAATATGCGTTTTCTTTTTGAATTAATCTTTGTGCTATGCAATAACTACAAATTTTGTCCATCTTGCAAATTACTACATTCGGGTGTTCAATACAATCCACATTTTATTGGAATAATAATGTGTACTTTACAGCCAAAATCATAGTTCCTTGTCCTTTTATAAACACTTTTAAACTGTTTAATTTAATTCAGCTTCTTCTGTTTAATCCCTTTTTCGAAGGTTCTCCGTTATATCTCTGTTCTGATTATTTCTTTCATCACCTTGTACGTCTGCCTCCCTTTCTGTTCCAAATCTGACAGTGTTTCTTGATGTCGCTGTGACTTTTCCCGTGATACCCTTAGATGTGTTTCTTTCTCTTCGTTGTTTCATTTTTTCTCGCAATCGTTCATTTTACGTGATAAGATACGGAATTGCAAACATTTTCTCCTACGTTTTGAAATTTTTTCGTCTTATTTACTACGGTTTTGAATTAAAAACAAATTTTGTAACTCTACATTTTAGTGCACTTCAACATAACCTAACAGTAAAAATTTACTAAATAATTGAAAACGTAAATAAAATCACATTTGCTAAATAAGACTGTATTCGCCTGTTGTACAAAAACAATTGTAGGTGCTGCATTCTGTTGGCAACCACTTTAACCATGGTTACCTTTTCAAATTAAACCATGTGTTTTGATATAAACAAATAAAACCTCAAGTACTCACAAAATCCTTGACATAGGTCCCTTTCGGACGATCCTGTGCCTACACCCAATAAGATATCGAAACCCAACCACCTTAGTGCAGATCATGAGATTCCAAGCTTTAATTTGATACCAAGATCATGGGTCTACGACGTGTGGTTTTGGCTGTAGCACTAAATATACCAACACACAACTCTTCTTTTATATATATATATATTGATATATTTTATGCAAAATCATGACCAATGAACTCTAACCATTCAAAATAAAGACAAATAAAATATTGACCTGACATATTTAAATATAATCAGATGTTCAAAGTTTTATTTTCAAAATTTCCTACATCAGGGTAAATGGAATGATTTAGGGTAATTAGTATGCAACTTTCGGGGATATTCCCCTGAAAACAGGGTAATTATATTTTTGTGAGGGTAATTTGAAAAATTATACTTGACAACGTACTGTGTTTGGCACGTGCAATATCAAATGACGTAGATTGATAATTCAAAATGCTAAATTTTTATTTTTTAAGCTGAATCCAGTTTTGACCATGAAATTTACATAAAATTAATAAAAAGGTATTGAATTCTAAAAATAAACTTTATTTTGTTAAAAAAATCCTCCTTAGAGTTAGCCATTCGTACTGGTTTTCGAACTCGACGTAATAAATGTCGCTCTTGATGTATGTGCCAAATTTCATCGCGATCGGACCTTTTTTTATGAAAGTTCCTACGGTAATAGCTACTTCCCTACCGGGAAAATTCGTTAAAATTCGACTCGAAAAAAACTCGGAACTCGCGGGTATTTTTTTAAACTCGATTTGACTTCAAAAATCACTGCTCGCACACCCGTAATTTTAAAACATTTGTCACATGCCAATTAGCAATACTGTAGTTTTAAATATTAAGCAATGAATCTACAATATAAGTAGGAACTAAGATTATGTTCTTATGACCAGGAATACTTTGATGAGAGGATTTAAGAAAATTTTATGAAGGCTTATGAATTATAAGTAGAAAGTACGGCGACAACTGTGCGGTGTTGAAAGTTGAACAGTTAGAGAAAACACAAGCGGTTGTTTCATTTAGACCTAAGCAATTACCACCGTTTACAAAGTGTTTGGTGAGGTGGCCTTGGTTGTGAGACTTCATTTCACTTGACGAGAAACTAAAAACACCATTTCTAATTTCACAGAGACGTCCAGAAATTGGAAATTGTAACCTAAAACTTAAATAATTTACATATATCATACCAGTAATAAAATAACTAAATAGTTATCTGTTCAAACTTTCAACATGGCTCAATAAGGAAAGACCTGCACGTAACGAAAACTTAACCAGTGAATGAGCGTTGAGAAAATGACAGATTCAGTTCTGGCGTGAATTTTGCAACACAGTTAAGCAATGTAGGTAATTTGCGTCGTGGGTCCAGAACTAACGTCGTTAAAACTGAGCGACTGATAACGCAATGTTGTCGCGGTTATTGCGGCGACCTCAGCCATTCCACACGTTTATCCTTCTGACGCGGCTCGATCACCTGCTGATTAATTAGCCCACTTGCTATCGATCATTAACCCGCGCTTTCTCGGCGACCGATCACAACTTGCTAAATAACGTGCTTCAGGGCACCAGACAACGCAGAAGCTACAAAATTTATATCATAACATTGATGTTTCGCAATCTTGTGTATTAAGATTACTGTCAGCGATTCACTATAAAATACAGGATTTATTGATACATAAAAACTTTTATATTACAAATCCTTGTGTGATAAGCTTACTATCGGCGATGATTAAAAAGGCAAAATAATAAAAGATTTATTGGTATCAAACCATTACACACGGTCCTGGATATGGTCTAAGATTCGTGTACTAACACTTTATAAACAATTACAGTTATGAATTTTGACGTGAGTCCGTGAGTAGAAAAAAACCGCAAATAAAGAATTTCTACTATGAGTTTGTTGGGCACCAAAAACTAAATAAAAGAATAAGGCCATATCAACGAGAAAGATTTGCATGTACAAAAATATGTAAAGGAAAAATCTGATTTCTATACGATGAAGATCTTCGATACGAAGATATCAAAATTTATTATGATTTTACTAATCATGCTGAGGAACGTGCTTGAGTGCAGCAGACAACCCAGAATCTACAAAATTTACAACATAACATTATGATGTATTGCACTGTCTAGTGTAGATATTAAGATTATTATCTGCGATAGAGTAATTAAACAGACTGAAGATAAAACATGATATATTGCTAAAAAAACATTTACATTGCACGGTCATGTGTATTAAGTTTACCTTAGGAGATAATTAAAAAGCCTTAACAATACAGGATTTATTAAAATCAAAACATTTTATTTACTCATGGTCAAGGTTACGTATGTGGTCTGCGTGTAACAACAAAAAGAAAAATGCAAATAGAGAATTTCTTTTATGCGAGTTTGTACGGCACCAAAACCATATCACGAAAAAAGTTGAATATTCAATAAGGAAAAATCGTATTTCTATACGACGGAGATCTTTGATACTAAGATATCAAACTTTATTCTGATTTTTTGCCAGAATTCAAAATAGATTCTTTCGATAAACACGAAACTGACTTCTTTATCTTATCTTTTGAATGGCTTGTTTGGCGATTTGCCTCCACTATCGTAGCATACCACAGATACATGCCTTAGTTATCGATCTGGTTTGCTGTTTGTTGCTCCTCGATTTTCACACATAAACCATGGTCCCTACTTTTCAGTTAATGCTATGATAACTGTGCAATGAGTACTTTTGACATGGCATGGATGGTTTAGTAGTTTGATTAGCACCATTTAAAGGGAGGAACCAATCCTCAGGTAAAAAAAATTGTAACCTGTTCAAACGTTTTGTACATGTAACGAAAACACCACGAGTGCCTAGAGTATAAAAAACACCATGAGTACAACGTGTTTAAGTTTGAGCACTCTAAACACGAGATTTTCAAAATTTTCTCAGCAAATATTGAATTTGCTGAGAAACGTCAGCAACCGAATAAGTTTGTGGAAGGGTCCCATGGCCCATGGCTGAATAAAATCAATTAAAAAAAAAACTATTAACATTATTAAACATTTATGGTATACGTGACGAGACTTAGTTAACTGCGTAAAATTATTTATGAGACAAGACGAGTAGCAGACGGACAAAGATGCTGCGACACATTTACAAGAACGATGTCACTCAAATTGTAACGGTCTGAATAAAACAATTTGACTGCCACGTCGCACCACTTGGCACGGTAGCGTACAACAACCTCGAGAATAACGCGAGCTAGATGACGTGACGTAATCATAATCAGATGCAATAACGGTTGGCAAGACGTAATCTCAGTATATATTTGGCTCGGCAGGTAATCCTCACCTCGGCGGCCGCAACGAGGGGGGCGGCAGTTCCGGCGTGGCCAAGGCTGTCTCCCACACGACACGACCCGGACAACTCCATGCACTCCCTCCTGCCATGACTGCAGTGTAAATAACAAACCTGTTCCACAGGAGATGGCCCTTCAGCGTTTTCTGTTCAACCTGGCAAGACGCGAAGGTCCGCATTACACTATAAATATTTAAAAGATACTTTTTCAAAGATTTGATTTGACCAACCAAAATTAAAGTTTTTGTTTTGAAAATCGACTGGCTTGAATTCTGATTGGTCAAATCAAATCCTTTACAAAATATGTGATAGTGTAATGCGGGCCTAAGTCATTACATCGATTACCTAAGCCGGTTATATCTACGTTGAATCGCGGATGAGAATAGTGTAATTTCTAAGTTCAAAAGAAAGCACTCGTTTCGCGAGGAGGAGGCCGGATGTTCAGATTTTCCGAACGATTCAGTAAAAGCTGCAAATGAGATTATCGATTTATGTGAATGAAAAAAAAACCAGGAATAATTCGCCGTTTTGTTACATTAGTACGTTTGATCCAAACATATCTCACGAAACCTCCAAGTAAAAAGAGAGCGTCGTTCAAACATCCGCGATTCGTGATTTTTAATAAGTATACTATGTTTTCTTTACCCATATAATTAAATGTGATGTCTATAATATAGTATATTAATATGCAATGGGTTTTATTTTCTAAGTCATAAATCAATTAATGAACGGATTTGAATGTTTAGGAGTCAATTTAAAGGCAGTTTTTGTATGTTGCGGTACGTCTCAGAATTGCAAGAAAGGGCTTGAATACAGCAAAGGGCTGAATTGTCGTAACATCGTGGCGCTATTCGTCGACATTGAATGAACCTCAATTTACATTGTTACAATTCAACTTTTTATGAACATAGTTTGACTTGAAAACAGTTCTGAAGGTCAACCATAGATTATAGTGGTTTTGTTTATTTTTTCATCTCGAAAGTAATTGCAAGCGAAGCTACAACAGAGTGATCTAATTATTGTTTATTGAACGCATTTAAACTACGGTAATCGTATCTTTGGATATTCACTTAGTATTTTTTAACTTTAATTAAATGGAATTTTATCTTTGATCGCGTAACCAATCAGACTACTGAACCTATGGGAACTTCAGTTGAAAGCTATAGTGGATGAATCCCTGTAAATTTACGTAATAAATCCCCTGCAAATAGATATATGATAAAAACAGGTGTATTATGTAAACAAATAATACATCATTCATAAGAAAAGTACATTAATGAAACGTCAATTATAATCAGACGCCAAATAAATTGTCGCTCCTATCAAAGATATGCAGAGCAAAGTACAGTCACGGGCCACAAATAAACACTTGTATAAATAAAGCTTCTTGGAGTATGACGAAGCCACAATGATACCAGTGGCAATGGTAAATGTGAGAGAATTAGGCTACAAGGCTCTAGATATTAGGCTTTGCAATTCCATCAATAAGCAATTGTTAAGGATCATTTTTTCAGTAATTCGATCAAAATCAGTGCTTTAAGATTAACATTAAAGAAATGTAAAATATGAAAATTATTGGGAAACCAATTACTTTACTAAATCATGCAAAAAGTAATTACAATTTGAAAATTAGTTAAGTTTCACTCTGAACACCGATTAGCAAAAATGAAATCTTACTTAAAATTTTGAATATCGATTCTAATCCAGATCTTAGCAGTTGGAAGGTGCACCATGCTGACCAATGTCGACTACCGCGAGGCATGATTCAGCCAAACGAAAGTGTAGGTTCAGTGTGCCTGCAGATTGTGCAAAAGGCAGAAGGAATATTAATTAGATCTAGTTTATAATAATTTAGAGTCTTCTTTTCATTGAATATCATAAATGTAAACTATAAAATATATTAACTCTTTGATTATTTGGACTTTTTCATTTGCTTCTATAGTGTTTAAAATTCGGTCAGTGGTCTCCGAATTTAAACAATAACGCCAAATGAAAAGTCAATTAATAAAACCGATTTTGTTTTAACAAATCTTTCGCTATCATTGATTTAAAAATATAAAACATAGGTAAATATTTATCAGGTATTGAATAAGAGGAAAAAGGGATAGCCTATTTCAGCGCCAATTGCTAACGTACGAGTTCATTCATTTGGGCGACTAGCACATTAAAAATAACAATATAAGGATACAGTGCGGCGAGTCTCCTTAAAACTTGTATATTGTATATATAAGTTTGTACACTATGTATATACTGTGAATACAGTAAAATGTATACCAGAATATAGGTCTAGTTTTACATACGCGTTTCTGGCATATGGGGGCCCCAAATCGAAAAGTTTTCATGGTCCCATGCATCGTAGCCACCGTGCGGGTGATGTCTAAATAGCTCACTATTCCGTAGGGAATTCGTTAAAATTTACACTCAAATGGAAGCGTTTTACGAGTAGTGAGTGATACCTTGTTGTGGGCGGTGGCGGGGGCGCGGCGGGGGGTGAAGAACAGCAGGTGGAAGGTGAGGCTGCGAGAGAGCGGCATTGCGGTGTTGAGTGCTGCTGGCCGGACACTGCTGCTCGCTGCTCGACTGCTGATGTCGCAGCGGTGTTGGCACATTGTGCTGACCCAACCAACAACAATATTGCCAACCGGCACAATCTATTTCGCATTGCCCTAAATGCTGATTCGCTTCGGTGGTGGTGGGGTGCAGACGATAAATAACTAACTTGTTAAAATCGTGGCTCGAGAGGTAAAGTTTTAAAAATTGTTGTTGCGATTTATACAAGCAAATTTCATTTTCTAGAAGGGTTACAAGATGAAATCCGACATGACTACAAAATCGTATATTTCAAGATAATCCGCGATGCATTATGTTTTGGGGCATCACAAAAACACAAAACTTATATTAAGAGTCAAGTAAAAATTAACAGGCAGTTTTAACAGTTTTGCAAATAAATGCAGACCGTTCCTGCACGCTGCAAAAATTACAATTTTATAAAAATATGTAATATCATATTTAGTAATATCACGTCACAGTATAACATATTTAAAATGTTTGACGGCTCCATCATACCCAAAAATTCATCAGGAGATGGATGTCAAATGGACATTTTACTGACTATTGGGCACGCAAGGTTAAAACACCTTTAAAACCTTTAATATATTGTTTACAAGTGGCTGTATTTCTTAAACCTTGGCAGTTGTGTGTGAGAAATTGAGGCTGAAGGCTGGCGGCGGTTCGCCCTGACTGACAAGTGGGTCATGTGGCTCCTGGGTCCTCACGTCCACACGTCACCACCCAACATACAGGTTTACTTTCATCAAACGTGCTATGATTTACAAAGTAATATGTGTTCATATGAAGGTTTGTAAAAAGAAAATCCTAAAACCCCATAAAGTTTTAAATGTCCAGGGTGCATGCAGCAAGTTTGGATGGACCAAAATGCCACCAAGTTCACTACTAATATACCTGCAAATATTCGTGTCGCGTAGATTATTTATTGAAGGGTGTAGTTTGCTTTCGTAAAAATTAACATTAAAGTTCGGATTTTCTAATTTATTAACGAAACATGTTTTGATGGATTCGCAAGATACATTCAAAACGTTAACAATAGAGTAACATAAATTCACATTTGCCGCCGCTTACGGGTGCAACCGTATCAGTGGACTCAGGTTGCAGAACATTGTAGTGGGTTCATTCATGGTTTGCAGCTTCGAGTCGGGTTTCCATGCCGCTAGCGAAGCTTTGTAGCAGTGACAAGTTCACAAGGGTAAACACAAAACGACTTAATATTGTTGTGTTTAAACTGTATATTATTATTGGAGGACTCACTGCGGATTTAACTCTTGACTCGACAGCCTCATGAGTCTACTTCACATGTCATGTTGGAGACATGGTACGCATGTGTGCGTGGCGATATTGACAGGAAATGAGTAAATATCTAGTCTAAATATCACTCGATAACCATTACCTCTATTTTAACCATGTTACTGAAGACTATTTTAATTTAAAACCTCATGTACTTGCCATAAAAATAATCCACAACAAACATAATGTCAAAAAATAAAATGAAGCATCTCAGATATCATGACGACAATGAACAGCAGAACCTTTGTAAGACGACTCTCAAGGGGATACGGAAAACAGTATTGATATCAAGGGAGTCTTATCATTGACTTTAAATCAGGAGGTCTTATAATAGTTCCTTAGAGAATTCGCGTATAGAGGTTTCAAAGTTTAATCCCGTAAAGTTTGCGGCTTCTAAGAGCGATTGCACAACACCATTCCAAAAAAAGCTTGGCCGCATAAACAACTGATTCAAGTTTAACTTATAATTGGCTAATCAAGAGAGTAGAACCGGGCGGAGGCGCAGTATTTTTGTGTTGAGGGAGGGCCTATAGGGCGAAATAAAGGAGGGAAGGAACGGAGTAATAAGTTATAAAGTTTCACGGCACACGTCGCTTTCTATCTTTATCGTCCGGTAAGCTACTTTTAGTTCCTATAATTTCAGCGTTCGTAATAACAAATCAGCCACAGCTGCTGTGTGGCAAGGTGGGAGCGACAACAATAGCAACAACAGCAGTGTCGAGGCGCCAGTGGAGAGGCGTGAAATGTCGACCACGACACGACTCACCACTGGCCGTGGTGTGGTGAGCCACCGTCTGGTCGACCACAATCAGTGCCCACCAAGTGATGAGCTCACGAGCGCTACCTATATTGTGGTAAACATGGTCAATTACTTAGCCGAGAAAATACAAACTGCATGGCTAAAACGAAATTGGGGGCGAGAACAAAGTTGGGAAGCTTGCGTTTGGCTGCACCGTGCGAAGTGAATGAACCCTTACATATTATGTAAAATGAGAATTTTTCACCGCACTACGATGTACAGTAATCACCTGTTTTACAATCTTCTTATGGAGGCCGAAATCAGCTCTTTTTCACCATAGGTCCGAAAGTTAGTTGATCGTCTATTTGCTTAAACATCACATAACTGAACAGTACCTGGTGGACCGAGCCTTGCTCGGTATTATTTTATGTTTGACAGTTCATCCAATTACTACAAAATATTTATTTCAGTGTAATAAAATTTATAGGTAAAAACTTGTTTATTGCTCCATGAAATCTTCATCCCAAATGCTGTATTTTTCCTTGATGGCTATAGATTGCAAAGAGCTGTTATGATTACTTTATTTGTTTACACTTTCCTTGTTTATTTTGTTTTTACAGTGATGGCAACTCATCAGGCCAATGTTAAAATTTTACAACTTTGAAATTCATGTTAATACGTCTCTGGCCAAGTAATCTGTATAGAACACGTTTTTTTAACAAATAAATTACATATTTCAAGACTATTAAAGAAATCCTCGGAGCCGTTTTTGAGATAGTGCAAACAAGCAAGCACGCATACGAAAAAAATATCCAATATTTTGGTAGAGTGATGATTTCTCTAATAAAAAAGTGAAATTTTCACTCATTGATTATATGGTTTTGAAACCATACAAGGAAAGAGTGAGAATTCACTCTCAATTGAGTGAGTTTTTGAAAGTGGTGGGGAGAATGAGCGAAAAGAGGGATCGCTTCCGGCGACGCGACGACGCTACTGAGTCGCCATTTTGGTCATTGATTTACATGCACGTGGATATTACCGGTTTACATACAGGTAAGCAGAAAACATTGCTTTAACCACTTACTTGGTTAGTGTTAAGGTAGCTAACGTAATATAAAGATTAACAATAGTCTGTAGAATCAAGGTTAGGGTGGAGGGGAAATTCAATTTAGTCTCAGCAAAGGTTCTGTGTCACTCGTTGAATATGCCTGCGCCGTTACATTTCAGGGGTTTTAGTTTCAATCATCAAGTTTAGGTACCAGTTGTTCATAACAAGTGTCGGCAAAGAGTCAGAATTGTAGTTCATAAGTGCCAATGAGAGGTTAGGTTAGTGAGGTTAGGTGATTTCACTCTTTTAAAGTTGAACTTCACTCTTTTAAAGACTGAAATCCCACTCTGAAAAGAACAAGACCCACTCTTTCATTGAGTGGGGATATTCCACTCTTTTCACAAGTGAAAACGGGTCACTTTTTCAAAGAGTGAACCTTCACTCTTTCAGAGTGGCTCAATTTTCTCTACCCCAAATTGTGACTGAGTCACTCACAAGGAGTGAGTATTCACTCTTTCGATTTTAGCGTGCACGTAGGTAAGATAACATTGCTCATATAAGAGTAAAGGTTAAAAACAATAGGTTCCAACGACAGGCTAGTTATGATATTATTTCCATTGGTGTTTTTGCTTAGTAACCACGACAAAGAAGTTGTGTAGTCGCTCATAACCTCAAAGTTTTGTTTTAAAGTTTGTTGAATGCATAATCCGATTTTTGATGTTAGTTTGTTTCATTGTTAAGTGTGGTGAAAAATAGCGTTCTTAGCTCTGCCGTAAGGGGTTTGCAGCTCTCGATCGTTTCAAACTCTCGACTTCGTCTCGAATTTGAAACACGATCTCGAGCAAGCAAACCCTCGTTTTTGGCCTTAGTTGAAATACACTATCATGATAGTGCAAAAAGTTTTTCGCGAAAGATATTGACACCACACAAACAATCATGTGTTACACAATTTTTCATCTTACTACCCAAGAAATTTTACAAGCGTATTTTAAGTGGAACGAAGAAAAACAATGACAAACCCCATTAAGACCTAATCTTCAATATTATTAAGCAAACCAATTACAGTGTTATTAGTCCTCCCCTTTCTCAACGCCCCTCTTCCTATTACGCCTTATAATTTAGCCTAACGACACCACTCCCTCTCTGGCAGAAAAATCGCTGTCATAAATTAAAGGGTAAACTTGCTGCGTTTTAGAATACCGAACATTATCATATTACAGCCTAATGGTATAAATTATGAAACCGGATTCCAGTTATGCATCTGTAATAATTTATATATACCACTTTCAAATATTTTCTGCAACGGGTTAATTGAAAATTGTTGCACTTGATGTGAATCACGTTTGGGTAGAAATATATTATCACTGCTAGGAATTGATCCTAATTTATAAAAATAAGTACTTTAGACATGTAGTTGAGTGCTGGACATGGCTTTAAGTAGTTCGCTCAAACTAACAGATCAATGAATAGTACTAAACAAAATCAAGAAGCAAGGAATAAAAATTAACAACATCGTTTGGAAATACAAAATAGATAAATCTATATTATATGCTCTAATGTTCAAGGTAAAATGGCCGCAATGAGAGAGTGAGACGGAGCTGTCTACTCAGAGATAACATGAGGAGACGAAATCCGCCTTTTGGATGAGTTGTGTCACAAGCCACACGGTTATCCACTGAACGTCTAGACAACCCCGTTACTGAATCTCCACCTGACGTTAGCGAACACAGCCCGAAGTCACCGTCTCTTTAACCGAATTCCATGTTCTACTAAAAAGGATTCATTTTAGCTAACTGAATTTTTTGTGAATAAATCTTATCGTAATAAAAATAATATGTATAACAAACTAAGGAGTGATTTTTGCATTTTAAAACGACTATCAATAATTTGAACCACTTGAAAAATGTAATTGAAATACACTAAAATGTAACATGTATGTTAAATAATGAATCAAATTCAGATAAGTAATTAACTCATCTACCTTTAACACTATATTGTAGGGGGTATTTACATGAAGAACCTCCAAATGAACACTATGCAAAGGGATCAGAAGGTAGTTTTTTTTAATTAGTTTGCAGACTATGGCAAGTAGTATACCAACATTATAAATTATTAACTATAAGTTTAATGTTTGAGAGCTTGCATTCCTTGTTATATAGTATGTTCCTGCTGAAATAACAGTTTCTATATGGGGGCCAAATGTGGTTTCCCATGGTATCAGTTAGAAATCAATAAGATCCATCCAATCACAAATAAACTACCCCACTAGTTTTCACACTTGGCTTTCTATGTTTGAAGTTATCAACACAATGCAATTTGAACTGGCTAACCAAGTCAGTTATAACCGGCCAGTTGCAGTTGGCCAGATGAAATTGATGAATGAAACAGCGGATATTTATAGATATGAGATAGCGTAACATACTGTGTTATCTTTTACGCTTCAGTAAATCGTGTTATAAGGGTTATTATCTTCAAACAAACAGGTAGAAAACGTTATCTTCGAACTAGACGAACGACAGCACTCATGCTCCTCTTGCGGTAAAATTAAAATCATCAAACTTATTTGGTGTGATTGAGTGACCAAGTTTGCAGTTTCATGAAAGGAAGTGATAAATTGCGAAGTCTTGCATATACGGACAAGCAAGGCTTATGCAGCGGAACATAAACAATAACAATAGTTGTAACTTGATAGCTTACGTTTCAAGGGACATTTTCTTCCTCTCCATACCTGAAACAAAAAGACACACACACATTAGTTTCCTGTCTTTACACGATAGAATGAAATTATTGCCCAATCCGAATCTGAGTGAAGTACATTCTTCATGCATAGGTATCTAGTTATTCAAATTGAGTAGTAAAAGTGTATGTACCGTAAAGGTAAAGCGAAACTACCGTACCACACCTTGACAACCGTTACCTTGGCTACCGACCTCTCTGACGTAAAGATCTCCGCCTTCTCATCCTCCAGAATACGCGAATATTCAACGCGAAATACTAACGCGCGTATTTGTGTGGTTCTACGTGAATATTTAATAATTTACTCGCGTTTTATTTTAAATGATATAAAAATGCTTATCCACACGGCCGTAACGATAACGTTGGGGGCTCCGGGGAAAGTCTTGTGAGAGGGCCCCCTAAATTAAAATACGAGTTAGAGTAAGTGATAAATTTATTCAGGTTCACACTTAATACTAGCTGGTATCAGGATTCTAGGAAAACTTGAAATTAATTGTTATTATTCTCAACCAACTCAAACATTGAAGCTTTGGCCACGCAACTGGCCAAATGACGTGGCCCAGTTGGCCTAAATGTTAATTTACCAAGTGGCTTACGGACGGCCTGGGCCACGTTATTTGAAGCTGACTGTATGTGGGTCCATCCAGTCGTGATCGACCAGACCTTGTGCAGCACGGGCTGTCGCCGGGACGCGGCCCAGTAAGCAGTCGGCTCGGGTGACTCGGACGTTCCCATACACCCCGGCCACTGGCCTCGCGCCGGCTACCGAGTCGGAGTGGTCGGTGTTGCGTCGCACGAGTACATTATTGTTCATTTAGATTTGGAGTGTCGTGTGGTCTTCCAAACCTAGCCTTTTAGTTATAGGCTCCAAAAGTGACCAGTGACTGCAACACGACTCTCCCTACTGCACTGCTGCAGTGCGGGCCACGGAGACGGCCCCGGAGACAGCGGCGTGTGACCCGGCTATTCTGGGCTCGTCCGAAATATCATCCTTTGTCACAGTCCCTCACGTGCCGCGCTTCGAGCACACGACATCTGCGAACCAGGGCGGAAGAACTGTCGAAAACCTGGTGACCCGACGCAGCAGTCTCTAAACAATAATAATGACAGTTGTTCGAGTTTGATACACGAACCATTGTAAAGTAATTGAAATACATAATTTTTGTTAACTCTGTTACAGTATTCAGTGCGACATCAACGGTTTTTTATGTTGGCAGGTCTTCCAGTGCGCGTTCACATGCGATATTAAGCAGGAAAAAAGCTAAAGTAGGCCTGCATGACATAAAGCTCGTATAAGTCTAGAAAAAAATAAACCAACAGTCAGTTAAAAAATGACAATAATTGCCAAAAAGTTAGTTCCGAAACTTCAACCTTACTGAAATGATAACATCGCGCAAAGATGTCATTCAAACAAGTTTTAGTTCAACGACACAGATTGTACCAAAAAAAGAAAAGAAAAATAGTTGGAAGGATAGCTGAGCTGTAAAGATTTTTATAGGCAAGGCAAGCAAGAGTATTTGGCAAAGCAAGAGTGCTAAAACTCACTGCAACGATTCAATCAGCAATTACATGATGTCAGTGCGGAGATTAAACATAACCATTACAATGAAGGCGCGCACCAAGTGAGCATTGGAATATGCTCGCATATTCAGTTAAAAATGGCAAGCATTAGTTCAGTTTATTTGATGAAAAAGATTCTCTAATGAACGGAGACCCTAAATTAGTTGAATATTGAATTATGGCAAGTTAGAGTCTAGAGTTTAGAATGTTGAGTGTTTTATAATTCAAATATTAACTTGGCATAGCTTTACTATACTTAAAATAAATAAGGTGATTGATTAGATAACGTGTAGTTTTTACTTTATTGACTGTTAAAAGAGTACTAGAGAGACATGGAGAGCCCACGTGGAGAGCCTAAACAGTCGCGGGAAGGCGAGGCTCGATTGGCCTCTGATCGCGGCGCGGCGAGCCCCAGATTCAATCCAATAGAGACAATTGGCGGCCCCTCACCACTGGACAAGCCGTCTTGTCGCCAACATCCGTCACACCTCACTTACAATCACTTATACTGTATTATATTAAAACATTCTTTGGCATCGACGAAAGATTTATTATTGATACTTTACTTCATGGAAGAAAAATCAATACGAGAGATGAATTAGAATGCGGTTTTTAAAATGAACTAGAAACTCTAAAATTATTCAAGATAACTCGATGAACCTTGGAAAACAACAAAAAAGGGCTATGTAACAGATAGATAGCAAAGGCAATTTATGCAATAAGTATAATGCAAAGAATGACCAAATTTGAAATTGTATTAACAATTTTTCTCATGGTTTTACCATTATCAAAGTGTTCTTTATAAAACAGGATTAAGGAAGATAGGATTATCCATCAGGATGAATTCTCCGTTCACAAAATGCTCTCCTCGCCGGCCGGCTGGCTGGCTGAACCATCGATATATAAACACATCGATGGGCTGAACCTGCTCTGCTGTGCCCTCAGCGGGCTACAATGTGCCGACTGCAACTGAGCCCCTCGGTGGACTACGTGACTTTAAGTGCCGGCTCTCCTGGGGATTCCCAAACCACATCGACAGCGATCACAGCTGACTTTCTAATACAGTTTTAGCACCAGACGGCCGACTCACCCAGTGCGGTCGACCGGCGAATTTGAAGGCGTCCACCGGTACAAGGGCCTCTTTAGGCCGCACCCTCACACCTTAATAACGAGAGCACGACCAAATGACATCTTCTCCATTGTTGACAATTGGTAGGTAGAATTATTGAAGTACAGTTTTCTGCAACGGCGAATATATGTTTTAAGGGGGTTATAGGTAAAGTTTCAACTAAATAAATACTGTTGTAATCGAGCCGGGTAAATCGGGTAGGTAAATATAAAATGGGTACAGGGTAAATGTTCAAAACAATTTATGGTTTTAATTGGATTTAGAGGATATTGAATTGTCGTTTTGTAATTCCCGAGCTGAAAAATCATGGCAAAAGTGGTATTCAAGTTTTCAATATGGTTTACACTATAGCCTCATACCTCTGAGCATAATCGACAGCTGAGTTGCTGGTCCAATCTCCTTACACGTAACAATAACTTACACTCGCTGCGGATTTTCTTGTCTACAATCCTGATATATGTATAGAATTGTTTCAAAACCTTGTCCCCAATAATACCATGATTGTAGGTAATATAAAATGATTTTTTGTATTTGTATTATTTAGTGAGTTAAAAGTTTGTTGTTCATATTGTGGGGGCGAAGAAAGGACAGGAACTCTTCCCCACTCTCTGACCATTTTGGCCTTGTGGGGAAATACATTTAAATCGTTGTATTCATGCTGCTCTTATGCAAACATGTACAATGGAAATAAATCTTGAATCTTGAATATAAACACCCAGATCTCGGGTACGGCATTTATGATTTTCATTGATTTAAGGGTGTTTAATCGATTTAATCTTTAATGTTTCTCAAAAAAATAAGAAAATTGCCAATATTGATCATTTTTAGCGAATTTCCTTAAAGGAATAAGCTATTAACGTAGGTCTCATGGTAAGACCTAAGCCCGAGACCATGTTCCCATATGGAAAAATTATATATTTAAATATATTTAAAATATATTTAAAAAGACCATAATATATATAAAATATAATATAAAATATATATTATTTTAGTTTATATTGAAAATATATTTGAAATATATACCAGGATATATTTAAAATATATTTAATGAAATATATTTTAGGAATATATTTTGAAATATATAATATATATATTTCAATTCGAGTAAGAGTATATATTATGAAGTACTGTTAGTGAAATATATTTGAAATATATTCTTGTATATATTTCAAATATATTTAATAAAATATATTTTTGAAATATATTTTGCAATACATTACAAATATATCAAAACTGAAGTAAGACAAATATATTACGAAATACTGTTAGTGAAATATATTTGAAATATATTCTTGTATATATTTCAAATATATTTAATGTAATATATTTTTGAAATATATTTTGCAATACATTACAAATATATTAAAACTGAAGTAAGACAAATATATTACGAAATACTGTTAGTGAAATATATTTGAAATATATTCTTGTATATATTTCAAATATATTTAATGTAATATATTTTTGAAATATATTTTGCAATACATTACAAATATATTAAAACTGAAGTAAGACAAATATATTACGAAATACTGTTAGTGAAATATATTTGAAATATATTCTTGTATGTATTTCAAATATTTTTAATATAATATATTTTTGAAAGATATTTTGCAATACATTACAAATATATTAAAACTAAAGTAAGACGTATACATTATGAAATACCTTTAGTGATATATATATTAAATATATTCTTGTATATATTTAAAATATATTGAATGAAATATATTTTTAAAATATATTCTGCAATACATTACAAATATACTAAAACTAAAGTAAGACAGATATATTACGAAATACTGTTAGTGATATATATTTTAAATATATTAACACCATATATATATTTTATAACATATAATCATGAATATATTTCAAATATAACTTTAATTTTATATTTGGAAATATATTATTAACAACATATTGCAAATATAAAAAACATAAAATCAAAATATGCGGAACATCTTATACAGATTATGTACGATTAACAAAGCATCTACTGTATGAGACTTTTAAAAATGCGGAAGTAAAAATAGCCTATGGAACTAAAAAATAATAATAATTCATTTGATTTATAAGCGATCACAAGCAACGGCAGAAAAGAAAAAAGATGACTTGACGAAAGCAGGGGAGTGTATAAACTTAAATGTTGGAACTGCGATACGGTAACATCTATTTTGGACAAACTTTAGAATAAATTTTCAAATAAGACACTAAGAACATTTACAGTCTTCACCAACTCCTATGATAAACTTAAAGTACGCAACGTGTGTTAGATACAACAGCAACTATTTAATTACTGAATGCTGTCCATTAAAAATAGACTAAAACTTAGTGCTACAACGCAAAAGCATTTGTAACTCCAACTCCAAAAGGAAACAGCGTTCCCAATCAGCTTTACATCCCAAGTTATGCCGCTTCATCCATGAGTCGAAATGGCCGAGTGGGTTAAGGCGTAGGTTAGGTTAGGTGGAGCGAAGGTCTAGGGCTCGAATCCCAGCGCGATCACCCTTTTTTGTTCATGAAAATCAAATGTAAGGCTAATATTATATATTTATGTATCAATTTATTGATTTTTTTTGTAGAGTTTTGACATTTAAATTGAAAAAAATCATATCTTGAAAAATATTTTGAAATATAAATTAAATATATTTATAATATATTTTTATTCCAAACAACAATATATTTACCTAAATATATTACAAATATAAAATAGTATATTATTAACAACAAACAATAATATAATTTAAATATATTTTAGAAATAAATTATATATATAATTATATATTTAGTAAATATATAATTATATCTTTCTGGGTCCCATAATTTGTATATTTAAATATATTTCAATATATATTTCAAATATATGACGTTTTATTCTAAAATATATTATTATATATTTTTTAAAATATATTTTAAATATAAATTTTTCCATATGGGTTAACTTTTCATTTCGGGGCCCCCAGAAGCAAAAAACCCTATTCGTTCGAATTTATATATATATATATATATATATATATATATATGTCTGTTAACACAATAGCGGCCGTAAATATGGTCCGATCTTAATGAAATTTGGTACAGACGTGTAAAGTGGTAATCACTCGGACGAGTTCGTGAACCAGCCCGATCGGACCACCAGAAGGGGGGGTAAAGGGGGGTAAACCCCCCCAAAAATGGGGTTTTTGAGTTTTTTACATAGAAAATTAAAAATTATCAAATTTTTGCTAGCATTATTGGATTCAGCTCAAAAAAACAAACAATTTAGTATTTTGAATCACTGCTCTATGTCCATTGGTTTCCAAGATATTGAAAGTGGTAAACACAGTACGTTGTCCCAATGTTAACCTTATGGGAAATAAAGAAAATTCTATATCTCGCTTACATCTCAACATATCTTGATAAAACTTGGTATATGGCTTCTTCTAGTTCAGATCAACTAAATATTGAATTAATACCCCCGTTGCAGCAGACCTGCATACTCAGCGAATTTCAAACGTCAAAAAAATACTTCCATCCAATGTAGTGAGATAATGACGTGTTTTCGTAATCTCCATAAGAATAACATGGGGAATGAGTATGCAGGTTTGCCGCCACAAAAATGGAAATTGCGGTGATTTTAGACTAAAATACATTAAATCTCATCTAGATGAAGCCACAAACCAAGTTTTATTAAGATATGTTGAGAAATAAGCGAGATATAGAATTTAACTTATTCTCCATAAGGTTAACATTGGGACAACGTACTGTGTTTACCACTTTCAGTATCTCGGTAACCAATGGGCATAGAGCAATGGTTGAAAATATCAAATTGTTTGTTTTTTTTGAGCTGAATTCAATGGTGCTAACCAAAATTGGATTATTTTTATTTTTCTATGTGAAAACCCCAAAAAACCCATTTTTGGGGGGGTTTATCCCCCTCTACCCCCCCCTTCCAGTGGTCCGATCGGGCTGGTTTTCAAACTCATCCGAATAATTACTATTTTACACCCCTGTGCCAAATTTCATTCCGATCGGACCATTTTTGCGAGCGCTATCGTGCTTACAGACACACACATATATACAAATTTGAATGGTGTTTTTTGCTTCTGGGGGCCCCAAAACGAAAAGTTAACATGGTCTCGGGCTTAGGTCTTACCATGAGACCTACGGTAATAGCTTCTTCCCTATAGGGGAAATTCGCTAAAACCACCCAGTTTTGATATACTTGTAGCAGCAAACCTGCATACTCATTCCCCATGTTATTCTTATGGAGCTTACAAAAACATGTTGAATCTCGCTATGTTGGATTGAAATATGTTGTTTTGCATTTGAAATTCGCTGAGTATGCAGGGGGTCTGCTGCAACGGGGGTATTATAGACCTATGCCAAATTTATTTGGATATTTATAAAGCTTAACAAAGTTTTTGTTATTTAAACATGTTTTTATGAATTGTAATCGGCTATCCTAAAATAAATGTCGTTTAATGGTACCTAACAATAACATTTTCAGGGTGAATATCGCTCCATCTTTCTTTTTTTATAAATAAGCTAAATACCCGGGCATTTGGATGTTGAGTCAACCCCCAGTTTTAATTAATCTTGCACACCACTATAACGACAAATCCAGAATATGTAAGACAATTTAAATTAACCATGAGGTCCTTTCTATTCAACACAAAATAAGTCCTCACACTGACAAATGGCAAACTAAATCCACAGAAAGTGATGGTTAAGAACTACCGTAAGGCGGAAAAATTAGATTCTACTGCTAGCCTAGCAATTTTGCATTAGGTTATGAAAGTAAACACTAGGTCTTTCTAGCCTAGGGTACATGTTTTTTAAAACAACCCGTAATTGGATAGACTACTATATCTGATAAATTAAAATTCAAGAAGGTTGCCACAGCCGCACGGCAGTCGATAGTCACTTCACTCGCGCTGACGTGCCCTACACTTCACCTGCGCCTCACCACCGCTGCTACAACACGCGAATTGAAAAAGGAGTCATGAATGAATTACTTTAAATGTACTTGATAATAAACCCGTATTTTCTAGCTTAGTATCTAACTAAAAATAAGCTTAACTTGGGTTTCCGTTTCCTCCATGGTCTTCATGAGCACATTAATAAGCAATAAAAACGTTGACAAGGCAAGAAATCGAGTACTGTATTACAATACTATGTAACAAGCGGACAGTAGAAACATAGTGTATTTTATGTTAATTGCATCATTTAATCCAAATAAATCATCAAAATAACACAGACTGATGGTTTTGGACAATGGTTTTGGTATCTTAGTTATACACGCTAGTAATGTTCCAATCTTCTAAATTGACGAATTATCTAAAATGATACCATTATCTAAAATAAAGGGCTAGGCGCCTACCACTATAAAATAAAATAAAAAGCTACCGTTATCTAAAATGTCAAATGAGTGTTAATTCATAGCTGTAAATATTAAGTTTCCAAACCATTTTAACCCGATTTGGTTTTTAAAAATAGTGATGGTTAAATTATAAAATTCAACTGTATTGTGTAAATTCTGAATTGAGCGTTAATTTTAAAACCGAATGCTTACTTAGTACAATTTACAGTAAGATATCAACTAATGTTTTCAAACTGCATAAGGCAACAATAATAAACTCGCTGACTCACATCACACTGTAAAACAATACGCATAATTGTTTAAGACCAAGACAGAGACGTTTAGCGTAATATAAATGTAAAACGAGTATAAAGTTGCTTTTAAAAACGACAAAATACTAAATATAACAATGAAACGTGTTGTGAACCTATATTGCAATAAAACAGATTTTTTTAGAAATTGGGACAATTTCGTAGAAGGACTTTTCCTAGATTCCAGCTAAAAAAACCCAGGAAAGTAGGAAAACTTAGAGGTCTGATTGTATGATGTTAAAAGTGAAAACAGTTAGCAGGCATTGCTGGCGTAAAGGTAAGGGGTGTATTATGTTGATTTCGAGATTTTAAGACAGTTTGTCATTAAGATGCATCACATAAAAAAAATAGATTTGTTAGAACAACAAAAACATTTCCAGATATACAACCTGCAAATATTTTTGCTCGGTTTACCAATGTTTTTGCTCGGTTTTCCAATGTTTTTGCTCGGTTTACCGATATTTTTGTTGTTCCAACAAATCTATTTTGTTTTTTCCAACAAAAACATTGTAAACCGAACAAAAACATTTTGTATATCTGCAAATGTTTTTGTTGTTCCAACAAATCTTTTTTTTCTGCGTGAATAGCATTAGTAATGATAATGTGAAATGGTGCATGGATTTTCTCAGAAGCATTACATTTTCTTACGTTAAAGCACACCGAAAGAGGGATCGTAACTTTCAAGGTTTAAAAAGTACGGAGACCTTGATATTCCAATTTGAAATACAACACGATGTCAGCACAATTTTCTATGTCATCTTTGTGACACGAATCCAGCTTAATCATTTTCCTACCGCAATCACACACGCGAACGACACACTCATGCCGCCGGACGCGCGCAGCAGCAGCGGTGAGTGCGAGTGAACAATTAGCTTGAAGACACCGAACAGCGGAGCACGAGGTGTAAACACCACTTTCCCCGCGAGTGATGATATGGAAAGTAAGCGCTGCTCCACTGGCGGCCAATTATACCGCATTGTTCCTTAATTAACCCCATTGCCTCACACCCACAGCCACTGCCTCTGTCGCTGTCTATAGACGATAGCTGCAGCATCCCCGGCATTGTGCGAGAACGTGACTGACGCGCCACTGGGGGGACCAGAGACCACAAGGGGGCTTTAATTGTGACGTCAGGGCGGTGACATGTCAGGTTGTGACGTTTCACTTAGCCTAACTCTGGGGTTATATTTTATCACATGCACGCGTAACATATTTTGTTCGTTGGTGAGATAGGAGAAGAAATATAATATTCAAAACTGGTATCCATTATTCATCTTGAGATTATATTCATGAAATCGGAAAATACATAGCCATTCAAGTTCAAACATTTTCCTTTTATATCTTAACATTACGTCGAGTTCATATGCAAAGTCTCAAAAGCTTAATTCATTCTATTCTTGTTGATCTTTTGATAGATATCTTTAAGTTTTTGCTAAAATGCTTTGTACTAGAATTAAAATTAATATAAACTCGCAAATAGTAATGCAAATAAGAAATAACTGTTGGAAAACACTAAGACAAGAAGGCCCCATTTCTCTGACAAACATAACTGTTTAAGCCGCCAGGTGCGTTGTTATGACAAGTGAGTCGAGTTAGTTGAGCACGTTAACGTAACATCAGTCGGCGGCCTTGGCTGTCACACAATACTCAACTACTCAACAGCGACCAGTGAACAAGGAATGTCACTTGACACCTGCAAGTATACACACCATTATATCATTGTAGGATAACCGATAAGGAAATAAAATGTGTTCCTTTTGTTTTGTGCTTCAGTACCATAAGTTATTTTTGCCAACATCTTACAAAGCCTTATCAACAGCAGTCCTTAAATGAACCACAGAGTTGAGCGTGAAACTCAAACCTGTGGAGCACTTGATGAACGAAGCATTGCGATACAATACCAGTTTACTTGCATAAGTCCGAGCCTTTTTACTATTCCAGAGAGATAAAGTTTAAAAAATTAAAAATAGGACAAAATCACGCAATCGTACGCCACGATATTTCGGGGGCAACCGAATCGCGCCGGCATTTTGGGTACTTTTGAAAGCATCGAACCGCGCCTGTCATTAAAGAGGATTAGGAAGGGTCGCCTCGCCACCCGGTCAGGTAGTCGCTACGGGACTGGGGAAAAGGGAATTATTTGTGTCCCTGCTTCCTGTCTATGACTGCTGTCTTATAACTGCCACCAATATCAGGAATTACTGGTAAACTACCACTTCGTTGGCCTTTAAAAAACTATTAACGTTGTAAACGCGTCGTTGGTGTGTAAACTTGGGAACTCGAAAAGCAAGTGTAAAATGAAAACGGACAATATTTCCACTTGCAGAAATTCTAAGATGAATTTTTAATGTTTTTCCGGAACATTTTACAACTTATTATTTAAGTTTGATCACATTTAGTTTACATTATGTGTCCAAACAATCCGCCATTGGCATTTGTATAAAGTTGTGCTCTCTCCATCAAATTCCCGAACACGTGTTGCAAGGTACCTCTTTGTATTTCTTGCATTAAATTTGTTATGTTTGTTTTGAGGTGGTGAATATCCTGTGAATTGTTTTCGTAGGCCTTACTTTTTATGTATTCCAAAGGAAAATAGTGGGGTCAAATCCGGGGATCTTGGGGAGAAATAATCCTTCTCTGATAAAATAATGTTTTGGGTTGCGTTTAAAAAAAACACCCAGTATAAAAACTGTGTATATGGATGTATATTTTGTAAGTATTTGAGTCTCTATTTGGTATTTCAGTGTTTAGTTATTTGAGTGTCTATGGATGTTCGCTATATTTTTAAGTAGATTTTTAAACATTCTCAAATGCTGTTATTAGGTATTCAAATAATTAAAAACATATTTACTAATATTTTCAATTACCGCTGACTCTTTTATAACTTCTTGACGTTGATCGTCAGTACATCTAGTAAAATAATTACTGGAATTTCTTCAAAACATTGTTTTTGTTTACTTCTCTTGTGTTCAGTTAAATTATTTTTAAATTATTGCTTAAATGTTCTGTTTTTAATGAACTACCTATATAAGATTTTGGCACAAGACAATTAAAATTCATCTATTATAAATTCAATTCTGTAAGTATATTCAACTGGAATGTCACTTGCCACTTACATTCTACAGTAATGTAAAGACATATAAATATAGAAGCGACATTATTCTCATGTCCTTAAATAATGGCAACGATTGATTAAGTTCCAAAGTTTAAACAAATATCTATAAGCTCAACAAATTGGTAGTTTATAAGATACATACCTAACAACAAGGAATATAATTGGTAATCACTGTTGTTTGGTACATGGAGTGAAAATATTAATCATATATATTTCAACTGCTTGTGATATTGGTACAGAAACAATTATTGTGACTTGACAGGAAAAGCAGTCGACGGCAGTAGAAGACTGCAGCTACTGTCACTGATAGGACGCAAAGAAAAATATAATTCCCTTTTTTCCCAGTCCCGTAGTGACTACCTGGCCGGGTGGCGAAGCGACCCTTCCTAATCCTACTTAATGACCGGCGCGGTTCCATGCTTTAAAAAGTACCCGAAATTCTGGCGCGGTTCGAGTACGCCCGATATTTCACAGAATATCTGATAATTCCATCAACCAGACTTATACCAGGTCGTTGCGTGTAAACGGGAGATACTTAAGATTTTTGAGATTGGAAGATTGATGAACATTTTCATGTTGATTTTGATAAAACTGCAAAAATTTACAGCGATCTCCAGAAGTTGGGGCGACAAGATTCGAACGTGAATACGGAGCTTCAACCAAATCGCTCCAACCTAACACATAAGCCTTAAGAGTACGTGAGATCCACTGAGAAAAGTTAAGAGTGAAAGATTGTTGCAAATCTCCGCGTATAGACGCCAGTTTCGATATCGACGTCAATTTCGATATAATCAAATCGTTGCAAAATGTCTTGAATAGTAAACGGGCGCTTAAAATAGCACACCAGCACACCTATACGACTAAACAAACTTAATTTACCAACCCAGTGTTTATCTGTTGTAGTACATTTAAGTTACACTAAAGAAGAGAACTATATTTTTAAAATTCATGACGGTGAAAATTTATACTCGATTTGATATGACTGTTTAATTACCTGGAATTTTCCATTCGCTTGAAGTGTTTAAACTGCGTTACGTTTCGGCAGGCCCGGAAACTACTCCCGTTATCAAGTGTCCCTCCTTAAAATTGCATTAATCCTACTTATTACTAATTTAACCTGCATTTTTTCAGGCACGTTTGGATATTAAAACGATTAATTATAAAACAATCACAAGAATACGCAACAGACAAAAGTAAAACAACTTCTTAAAAGGTAATTGTTGCATAGATTTAACCCCTTTTCAAGGTATTAACTTAAGGAAGTACTTCTTAATTTTAGCCCTGCAGTTTGTTAACCACCCTAGTAATTTATATAAAATGTTCTTTATAAGATTTACGCATAAAGGAGTTTGTATTAGGTGCGCAATTAAACTGAGCATCGCAGGTATCAATAATTGTAACATGGCAGAAGTGGCAATATGCGGGCCACTACGCAGTGGGTCCCTCAACGCCAAACAGTGATTCACTGCAAACAAACGAGCCGCAAACAAACAAACTGGCCAGTGTTTACCCGTAAGAAACAGATAAAGCCCCAATGTAAGGAAAGGAGCATAGCGCCTTGGAAATTCCGTTCCCAATTAATTGCAAGGTTTCATTACAGACATAAGGGCCAAAAACGAAAATGATAGAAAAAAATAAGAGTCACCTAAGTTGGCCAAAACATGTACCAATCATCTCGTCAAAAATTTAAACAAGTCATATTGAAAACTTGTTTGATACACAGTATGTCTTTTTTACGTTTGCATCTAACTGTCAAATCGCCACGTTGCTTTTGCTTACAATATTGTTCTGTTGTCATTCGTGGTAATAATTTAGGTTATAGAATGTTTACAATACCGCCTATTTCTAGAAATTTACATTTTCATTCAACCCTTTTTACATAGCTGTAAAGTTTAGGCTGTAAATACTAGTCGATTCTTTCAAATCCATCCTTTAACGAGGAACTTTACTGATACGTGTTCATCATCATTACAACTCAGTAATTTAGTGAGCAATGAGCATTGGACCAACTAAGACGACAGAGCGGATTAAAGCTATTACTTATTCCTACAAAAAAATCCACACAAGATATTACTCAAGAAATTAAGAGCGATACATAAAACAACAGAATGACCGACGTCAAGAAGTTTAAAATTATTGATTTCTCGTTCATCGCAAGAATAATAAGGGATTCATTTGTGAAGGGGACTTGTTTTATTGATGGAAGAGAGAAAATGAGACTTTGAAAGAAGCCGGGAGGGGATATAAGGGCAATGAAGGGGCGAACATATAGGGGAAGGATTGGGAAAACGGGGCTATTGAGACGAGTGCTTCCGGTTGAGTAAAACAAAACCCTGGGTAAACATCCTGCGACAGACAATCGCGCAGATTATCTACCGGAAGTGGCGGAGCGGGCGGCGGGAGATTAGTGTTTGATAACAGCTTAGTGAATTAAGCATTAATCTATGGAGTTTGGCACGTAAGTTCACCAAGTACACTCTGTGGAAACACTTACTTACCAAATGTGCGAGGGCACATGGTTTGCGCTGAAGCTCAAATATCGCAAAAAAGTAGTGCGTGTTAGTTAATAGGCTTTGACTACACAAAAGTTTTTAAAGCTATAATTCAGATACTGCACTCTGGCGGGATTCTTGTGTAATCGAGATGTGTTCTCATAGTTATAAGATTTGAAAGACTTTGGGAGAACGTTTTTTCTGGGCTTTTTTACGTGTAAATCTTCTCCCCTGTTAAAATTTATGAAACCTTTTTTATGGCATTGGATTCGGTTTGTTATTGATTGTAAGTTCATCAAATTACGCGCGTACTCGTAGTTTTTTAAAACGGTGCTGTTAAGTCGGTCTAATTCTAGATTCTATTCCCATTCTAACGACATAATATAGCTTTCTGTTATTTTGATCGTGGGTGAAGCCACTCATAAAATCTATTAATGACTTTTTGATTTCAAGTTGCATTTGATGCAACCTGAAATTAAAAAGTAGGATATAGCATAGATTAAATTGAAGTAAGTAGGCTTCAAATAGGATGTTGCGTGAGTGGCAAAGGAATAAAAATATAATGCGATCCAATCTCACTGAGGCCATGCAGCGCTGCATACAGCACACCCCATGGACGGTTTATGACCAGGGAACACGGCGGGCCGCAACACACGATTAATAGGCACATAAACTCGCTGGTCCACAAGGACAGATATATAACTAACAACGTACATGTAAAACCGTTCCACCAGTGGCACGCCTTGTTTGTAACAGTTCGTGATTTAATACCTATGGGATATTTTTAGGATCACTAATCAGCCACAATAAATTGTAACCCTGCCACAAAACGTTATACAATCACGGCATTTTGTAACTGAAGTAAAAGTCTGTGACAATGAATATATGTTTATTCCTAAAAAAACCATAGGGTGAGGTGGGGTAAGTGCACCCCCTAAAATCGAAAGTGCAACTTTGACAAAGTCTGAGAACTTTATTTTTAATGATAAACACTTCAGATTTTTACCTTGCAATTTCAAGTATGTGCTTAGTTAGCCCTAAAAATTTCATGGAAATCAAATTAATTTTTCATTTGAAAAAAATTCTTCTAAGTTTTTCCTACCAAGGATACGCACTTGCCCCTTCTAGCGGGGTAAGTGCATATCCTGCCTCTAATTTATTTAAGAGGAGCAGTAGGGCAATGGTGGGGCATGAGCATGTAGAACTGTTTTAGGGTTTCTTAACACTTTTTACAGATTAGAATTATCTCCAGTAGTTTTTGAGATACAAAATATTTTACGTGGCAAGGAAAATTCAACGGAAAAATGCTTAAAAATAAAATGTTGATTTTACTTACCAATTTGGGTTTAATTCAACTGCAATGAATGTTTTTCAATAGGCCTATATACTATTAAATTTGAGTTTTTAAACACTTTTTTCTAATTTTTAGTCTGTAAACTATTTCTTATATCTAATATTTACACATGAGTATCCAGTTTGTTTTATACTGAATGTTATATGAGGAGAACTGTATGTTAAATACCACCTCTCCTCAGTGCCACAGTGAAGGTTCTGGCAAAACTTTAACAATATCTTCCTCTGCCACCTCAGTAATGTCCTCATTTTCAGGGAATTGGAAGATAGGCCTACTAATCTTCTTAGGCATTTTTCGCACAAATCGCACTACTGGGCTCCGATCAGAGTTAATTGACTGAATTATATCCACAAAATGTTTTACTGTTTTCTTTGTTGCCAACCTGGCTGAGCAAACTAACTAGTTAGTATGCAAAGCTAATTGAAAAACAAGATTAAAATGAACTGACGTCCTGAAGCATGATTTTGAACATGAACTTTGCATTGTGGGGCAAGTGCATACTTGGAGTATGCACTGGCCCCTTACCAACAGAAACAGAGGGCAAGTGTACACCCCCCCCTCAAAAAAACAATAACAGGTGTAAACACCCCCCCTTAAAAAAACAGGAGTAAACATAACAAAAATATGACTGATCAATACACTTCAAAATGAGCTTAAAAAACTAAAATACCCCCGTTGCAGCAGACCTGCATACTCAGCGAATTTCAAATGCAAAACAACATATTTCAATCCAACATAGCGAGATTTGACATGTTTTGGTAAGCTCCCATAAGAATAACATGGGGAATGAGTATGCAGGTTTGCTGCTACGGGTATATTAAAACTGGGTGGTTTTAATTCAATATTTAGTAGATATGAACTAGAAAAAGCCATTTACCAAGTTTTATCAAGATATGTTGAGAAATAACCGCGAGGTAGAATTTTACTTATTTCCCATAAGGTTAACATTGGGACAACGTACTGTATTTACCACTTTCAATATCTCGGTAACCATTGGACATAGAGCAGTGATTCAAGATACTAAATTGTTTGTTTTTTTGAGCTGAATTCAATGGTGCCAACCAAAATTCGATAAATTTTATTTTCCTATGTAAAAAACCCAAAAAACCCATTTTGGGGGGGGTTTATCCCCCTTTACCCCGCCTTCCGGTGGTCCGATCGGGCTGGTTTACGAACTCGTCCGAGGGATTACCACTTTACATGTCTGTACCAAATTTCATTAAGATCGGACCATTTTTGCGGCCGCTATCGTGCTCACAGACACATATATATAGACATATATATATATATATAAAAATTCGAACGAATAGTGTTTTCTGCTTCTGGTGGCCCCAAAACGAAAAGTTATCATGGTCCCGGGCTTAAGTCTTACCATGAGACCTAAGGTAATAGCTTCTTCCCTATAGGGGAAATTCGCTAAAATATTGACACACTTTTTTTAATGTTTAAATAAACCCTTGCGAGCTCGCGCTTGGAGGAAAAATTAAGTTGCCTTAAAAAACGTATACAACAAAAACTTTTCAGTAAATGGTAGTTGTTTTATTTTATCATATACATAAAATAGAATGAAAAAGGAAGCTTTTGGTGAAGCTTTTGGTAAGACTCCCACTGTCATAGCACCAATAATAACCGAGTTACAGCCAGGTTATGCTCTTACCCCGTTTATGCACTTATTCCCCACCTCACCCTAGAAAATCTATGCAGAAGGCTTCCTATACACCAAAGATATTATTTTAGATAATATCGAAGAGAGTGATTTGGCGTTTATCACGAGATACACTATGAAAGTATAATCCATATAACAATGAATATAATAGTACAAAATTCCAGTTGCGTCGAAGTGGATGATACAGACCTTGAGATTGTGCGCTATCTGGCGGATGTAGTAGAGGTCCAGGTCCTGTAGGATCTCTATCTTGCCGCAGTTGTTGAGTTTGACGCCCGGGGGCGCCACGGAGGCCGGCGCCCTCTTGTCGCCGTCCCTCAGCGAGAGCGCGGCCAGGGGCGGGAAACACGAGTCCATCTTGCCGCTATTCACTTCACCTGACCACAGCCACGACCCCTCGCCACTGCGCGCTCACGTTCAACATTGACTGATACAGTTTTTTCTACCTAAATTGTGATTAAAATTATAATAGTTTTGCTAGTCTTACAGACGATAAATCCAGAATAATAAATGAAATACTGAAACTTGGTATGAGTTTTTTTATATAATTTAAATAGTGTGTATAGATTTATTTAAAACGTATTTTGAAGTTATGACGAACAAAAAACCAAATCACTTTTAATAAAATGCACACTTACTGTTCAGGTATATCTCGGATGCTGTTACCCTGCAAATGTGGCGATATGTGCGAAAAATTAACTAAACATGAGAGAGCCGGTACGTTGTCGCCCCGCAGCTATTACCTTCAGTTTACCCTGGGGTTGCCATGGCGACGGAGGGGAGCGCACGTGCTGGATATGAGGCCGAAGCCGGAGCCGGTTATTTCTCTCGTCTCTGCCTAAATGGCTGGGGAGATGCTACTATAGATCCCGCCTATCACCCTCAAGACGTTGAAAAGGTGTTTAGAGCCTTATTTTTTATAGGCGTCTGTGTAAAAATATTAATACGATTCTGAACGTTAAATTAGTACGCGGTAACTCCGTACATAGACCAAGGAGCGAACGATTATTCTTATTCCCGATGTCAGTACTGTACGAAGTTTAAAAGTACCATCGACCACATAATACAAATAAATGGAGCATAGGCCCGCGCGCGATGAAGCAAGAGATTGTCCTTAGTCGGTGACAAGATGGCGGAACAAATTACGTAAAAGATTAAAAATAGGGTAACAAATTAAAGGTCTGAATCTCAAAATCACCATGGTACCAATTATAAACTGTTTAGAGGCAGTTTACACATCGTAACCTAGAAGCTTGTCCTGACATTTTTTAAGAGAAGCTGCCGCAGCGGAATGCACCGCACGCGCATCATGCCGTGCCGTGCCGTGCATCATGTACGTTCCAATGATGCGTAAACTGCTTCTAAACCATTTATAATTGGTACCATAGTAACTGTGAGATTCAGACCTTTAATTTGATACCAAATTTGTATTCTTATAGTCGACTACATTTTTGTGAACAGAAGTTTAGTATTGATTTTGTTTTTATGCAGGCACCGCACGGATAAACTCTCCCACAATATCCAAGTTATCAATCAAACTACGGCAGCTAGTTTTTTTTTGCAAAAAATACGATTTAAAAATTCAACTCTTTAGCAACAGTTTCCACAGTTTTTTATTTTACCTAACCAAAAAATAAAAAAGTAGTAGCCGACTACTTTTTTCATGTCATGTTTAAAAGTTGAATAAAAACTTATGACTTGTTATAATTTTTTAAATAGAACAAAAATCATTTTGGTAACATGATTAATACTAGTACTGTTCAAATCTAAAGAAAGGACTCTTCACATGCAAAATTTCAACCTTAAGTCTCAATGCTAAATACAGGGCTTGTAACAGTTCTTGAGGTTGAAAAAAATAAAAAAAATAACTAAAATAAGAAAAAAAATAACCAAAAAATAACCTTTTGCAAACAAAAAATGTTGCTAAAAATTAGAAAACCGGCGTTATATTGGGGAAACACATTCTTAACCCTGGTAAAAAAGAAAATCTCGACAGACTAATCACAAATCTGCCTAGATTTGACGGCGAGACCTGGTTTTCAAGCAATGTAGGATGACAAGATTCGTCTGCTGCGATGCTGCTACGAGATCGTCTGACAGACGAATAGTGTGAACAGGGCTTGTAGCAGTTCTTGAGGTTGAAAAAAATAAAAAAATAACCAAAATTCCCAAAAAAATAATAAAAATAACCAAATTCCAAAAAAAATTACAAAAAATAACCAAGAGCGAAAAAAATAACAAAAAAATAAAAAAATAACCTGTTACAAGCCCTGTAAATAGTATAAATTTCGAGTTATTTGAAACATGAGCACTGTCAGATAACGCGGTTTTAAGCGTCGTTTTGTGTTTCTATACCAGCGAGCGCAGAATTCCTCGCTGTTCTATACAGAAAGAATATGGCCGCCCCTGCATCATTTACTGCAATGCTATTAAGATAGGGATGCTCTGTCTATTTGTACTATGTGGTCGATGAAAAGTACCTTTAAAGAAACGTATCCGCTCTCGCTGGAATCCTATTTTCAATTGATCCTAACCTAACCTGACCTACTTTCAGTTGATCCTAGTTACCTCTGGCAGGCGAGAGACTTCTCAGAATGGGGGTCATAACATATAATCGGTTAGGTCATGAATACATGAGATCTGTCCGAGTCATAGACTCTAATAACTCTGGCTCAATGGTTCCGGGAAACAGAGAAATCGCCGGAACAACCCGTGGGCAAGGCAAGGACAATTAGACGAATACCATTCCACCTCCATAGACTCTTTGTCTAGTCTAGCGCAACTGCAGTCGAAGCTACTAAATAGCAATTGATCCCATTAATATAAACAGAAATTTAAAAAGTAAAACAAAAGAATAACCTGGTAAAAATAGTTTTTCAGTTTGTGTTTGGTAGGTTCCGTGAGTTCCTAACAATGGGTAATAAAATATTAAGGTGCTGCTATACATACACGTCACTTCACGTCGCGTCCACTTACGGCCAGTTCGACGATGCAGGAGGGGGTGCTATACATATCCGCATCGATTCGCATCGATTCGCATTTTCTAGTTTCTAAGAATCTAATGCCCGAGTGGACGTCGGTGTAGGCTATACATACACGTCACGTCGCGTAGCGTCCCGATTCGGCCGTGTATGCTCTTCAGAGCATTCGAGTCGGGCCGTGCCGTGACGTGACGTGACGTGTATGTATAGCCGGTTCAATTTGATTACAAAGGTTTCATTAACATTGAAAATGCGACGTGACGTGACGTGTATGTCACCTTTTAGGACTATAGGCCTATCGTAGTTTCAGGCAACAAAAAATAATACTAAAAGTATAATATTGAAATACATTATCGACCTTGCCTTGACGAGAAAAATAATTAGGTTTACCTTAGTTTGATGAAAACTGCCGATAGCCATTTATTCTTATTTAAAACTTTCACTAAGAAAAGCTAACTTAAAGACAATTGGCAACAACTGCTCGAGGAAGTAAATGGCAAATATTGGACGGAACGTTAACACATCAAGGTATTAAGATAAAGTGATAAGCGTTGACATGGGCTTGCCGCTGTCTCCCACACATCTCTGTCTGCGCTACAAGCGCTGCGCTGTGGAGCAAACACCTCGCTAACCACTTGAACCTCTCGTTTGGAGTTGGTAAACCGTCAGAATCTAACAAACAAACACACAGTGAACTTTGGCACACGTCAATGCTTTAGGCGATTTGAACTGGTGGTTTAGGGAAATCGTATTGTTCTCAGCAAAATATATCTTTGGGTGAAACCAAGGTCAACAGCTAGTGAAATAGTTTTTAATATTTTACCGCTTAGATAATACTAAACTAGGGAACAAAATGTAAATAACAGTAAATGAAGCAACGCAAAGATCTACACTGATCAAAAATCCTGTTTTTTTCCAATTGAACAGAATGAAAGAATTTATAGACATAACTGCTAAAAAAATTGGCAAAGATTCTTAAAATTCAAGATTTTAAATGCCGCAGCTTTTATTTTTTATATACATTTTGGGACAATACTCCTCGGAAATAACCTTGTGGTAGTTTTGGGTCGAATACCAAAAACTCATCAGTAACCAAAGGGCCGGATAGAATGTTGATTAGAATATTCTAGTAACCCTTACAAAGGCTCTGTTCACTAATACAAAAAAGAATCATAAAAGTAAAAAATGTGCGAATATATTGAAAAAGACGGACGCAGCAGCGGCTGAGCCGTCGCCCCCCGTTAACCTCGTTATGCCCACGGGTTGATTTACTGTCGCAACTCCGGGCCGCACACACAGAAGCCGCCCCAGCGAGCTGCAACCGTCTCGAGTCTCTAGTACACTAAAGTTTGAGCTTATTCAACTATAATGTTCGTTAAAAATCTTTTTAGACTTTAAAAACCCGCATAAGACCCTCACAATCAATATCAATTTCGGTTAATGTATGTATGAGCAATATTTTGTGACCTGTGTTTAATGTAAACAAAAATCTTTCACATTTTCACTGCCTATAAGGTTCATTCGTAAAATACCTATATAATTCGTTTACTTAACTCGCATAAGTCCCTCACAATCAATATCAATTTCGGTTAATGTATGAGCAATATTTTTCGACCTGCGTTTAATGTAACCAAAAATCGTTCACATGTTCACTGCTTATACTGTGAGTAGAAAGGTCTGTCGTAACATACCTATACAATTCGTTTACTTAATAAGTTTGTACTGTATAGGTGAAAATGGTGAGTTCTAGTTCTCTGCCTGTGCGGTTAACGGAAGGCGTCAAAGTGTTACTTATTGCTTCAAATCGGGATTTACATCATCTCCAAAACCGATTCTAACCCTCGTATTTTGTACCGACGTGCATCGTCTATTTTAGCTTTCATCGATGGATGTTTATGAAATCCATTCTTGGCATAATTTGATTTAATCTACGAGTCGGGGGCCGGGGGCCGTTGACGGGTGCGGCAGAGCAGAGGTACGGCAATCTGCTATCAGGGTCACCGACCTTTGGTGCTTGCCTTCTCAGGCTTAGTACCTCTTACATTTATTTGTATTTTCTTCATAACATGAAAGAGACTTTTGAGACAGAGATGATTGCGTAAAACAAAACATAATACTACTGTGCATAAGTTTATTGTAGAACAAAAAACCGAGCTCTATCTGCTTCCAATAAGAAAAGAGTATTATTCTGTACACATTGTGAGGATATTTATTTAAATAAAAATCTGTCGTGAATTTACATTAAGGATCATTAAAGTCAATTCAACTTTATTTGAAATAGGCTAGTGATTCTATTGAGAAAACTGTTTTAATAAATGTACAGTAAAATAGTTATTCAGTATAATAAAGTTCATAGCACACTATGGTCAATCACAATTTAACGTCATATCAACTAGATGGTTTTAGTTGAGTCATAATGAAATGTAGAGTTCATTACATCCCTATCAACAAAAACACAATATTAGTAAAAGTACACTGCGACAAGAAAAAATATATGCACTGTAGGCACTGTAATCATTTACAACCTAAGCCTATAGACGTTAAATTAACTTCACCATTACCTACTGAAGCAAGAAAACACCAAACATCTTTTTAAGACGATTCGTAACCAAAGAATTCATTCCATCCTTTGTTTGTTGGTAAAAACACAATTTAAGTTAAGTGTACTGCAACGAGAAACCAGAAGTCCCGGAGGGCGAAAGTTTGCTTTCGATAAAAGTGTTTTTGAGCCACGAATGTTACGATAAAGCGGTCACATTAAGAAAAGCACGTCTCCTGCAAAAATAAGAAGAAATCTGCGAAACTAGGATAATGGAAATTGACTTCATTATTGCTGAAGACAGAAGACATTAGGCCTTTTTTAAGAAGATTTATAACCAAAGGGTTTATTACATCCTTTACTTGTTAGTAAAACTGTTTTGGGTAAAAGTACCTGCAACCTGCAACGAGAAACGAGAAAGTATGATAAAGTCGTGGAGGGCGAAACTTTTACTTTCGATAAATCTGTTTATTTTGAGTCAGGATAAAGCGGTTACATTATGAATAATACGTTTCCTTCAAAAATAAGGGGAAATTCGAAACTAGGATAATGGATGCAAATTAGGCACAAAACGCTTTTGAATTAAATGCAACCACAAACACCACTGAAGTTAACCGCTAGTAAGATGCTTATGACCGCTAGTAAGATCAAAGATTATACATCCCACACATCTGCCACATCCTTAAGATGTTCTATTATTATACCTATCCAAAAATTCGGTTTTGCTTGTTATGGAAATTATAGATTTCAGAAAAGCATTTTCCTAAGTTATAATGTATAAGCAATAATTACATTCTAATATGAAATCCTCGTTACCTAATTACTCTTGAAACTTTAACAATATGTCTACATTTTTAATATTTTTTTATGCAACTTATAGGCTAATATGACCAACTAAGCACCAACCAAGCTTGATCTCGTGTTTATCAACAAAAAATGGCTCTTAAATATTGACTAGCAAAACTATTGACATTTAACAAACTAGAAACTATGAGTATTATTTATTTGAACATGTCACAAACCGGTAGAAACAACACAACAACACAACTGCCACTCGCGTACAATCCGTCCTACAGGAACTGGAACTAAACTGACGCTCAATTCTCAGCTGTTTGCCGCAGACGCGAGGGCTCCTGCGCAGGATTACCAACCTTGAAACCCTCACTCTCCCGCGTCGTCGCCAATGCAGCCAACGTAAATAAGTAGGCTATTTTTAGCAACATGTTAAAACTGATAAAGCAATTGGATGATAACCATAATATTTATAAAATTGACCTGTGATTATACAGGGTGTCCGGGCTAGAGGTATCAAGAAATAACTATCTCGTATGATATTAAAATGTAGTTTTTGTTTTAAAATAACTATGCCAAAATGTCATAAATACAACCAAGATTGTGTGAACAACGTTTAACAGTCTTACTACAAACCCAATGCCTAAAAACTACAAGTTAAGGAAAATGCAGTCTTTCCATTTGACCAAGCTCAATAATTTCTGGCTATAACAACAACTTGGCCACTAATGTGAATATCAGCCCAATGTTATGGATTTAAAGCAACAATGATGTTGTTAACAGCTTACTTCTCAGTAAACATTATCATTAGGCTGATATTCACATTAGTGGCTAAGTTGTTGTTATGGCCAGAAATGATCGAGCTTGGTCAAATGGAAAGACTGCATTTTCCTTAACTTTTAGCTTTTAGGTATTGTGTTTGAAATACGACCGTTAAACATCGTTCACACAATCTTGGTTGTATTTATGACATGTTGGCATACTTATTTAAAAATAAAAATTACATTTTAATATCATACGAGATAGTTATTTTTTATACCTCTAGCCCGGACACCCTGTATATAAAAAATAGTTTTTAATAAGCTAAATCTAAATAAATATACAGATACAGCAAATTAGACGCAACAAAGTAAATTACAGCACTGCATTTATTTATCAAAATATTTTCGAGATTTTTTTTAAATCCTGATATTCTAAGTCGAACACTTTACAAACTACACCGGGATAATTTAGCATTTTTTAATTGTTAGCAATAAACTCAAGAGAATAAAGTATTCGTGACTTGATTGGAATAGGTTGAAAAGGAGGCTATTTTTAATTTTTAGCAACATTTTAAAACCATCGATATAAATACGACCGTAATTACAGTACTGCATTTATTTATCAAACTATTATCGATATTTATGTTTTAACTCCTGATATCACAATTCAAACATTTTACAAACTGTACTTAAGCATTTGTAAATTATTAGCAATGTAACTCAAGAGAATAAAGTATTCATGACTTATTTTATATTTTGAGTGGATTAGATTGAAAATCACAACACTGTTTTCTTGCTTGTTCATATTTATATTAGAAACAATCATTCAGTTGACTGTTAGGCATGCACAAATACATAAAATAGAATATAAAAAACTGTTCTGTTGTTTTTATCTGCGTAAGTCGGACGAGAAAGAATATAAATAACATATAATTAATCATATAACATTTTTTATGTCCATTATTTAATTAAGGTATTACCCCAGCCTTGCGCCCCCCATTTCCCCATCGGTGCTCATTGAAGGTGCTTGCCTATTCATCTCTATAACGAATAATTCAAGTCAAGTTTATACAGCAACGAAATTTTCTGGGTGGAAAACATTTTTAGGACTTGTGTGGTAAGCTTAGAGATGTTACACAAATACTGAAACGGAATAAAGTAAAGATTCAGAGTGAGTACCGGGGCGGCGCAAGGTAGACACCAAGTCTATATTTACTCTACATTCTTGGCACTATCGAGAGATCAGACGGTGGACAGTCGGGCTCGTGCCCCTTTCATCTTCATTAATTTGTGTCATTTCTTTCATCACCGTTCGCAAAGAAAAAAGGAGACATTCTAAATCACAAATAAAGATGGAAATGTTATGTGACTTCAAGTAGGTTGGTGGATATATCTGTCGACTGTTGGCGGACAATATTTAGTTTATTTTCCACATAAAAAATAATGTTTTCAATAGTTTGGTTTTGCACAAAAAACCCTTCAAAATGTCGTATGGAAGCATCGCAAGAGCAGGACATCATTTAAATTTCACATCCTGCCCGGGAGACAAATTGTACAAATTAGTCCAACTCAGAAGGAAGTGCCACATGTCCCACAATGGGGCTAATCGCTTTGTTTTCTCAGAAAAGATCAGCCCATCTGACTCACATCAACCGCATGTGGAAGCAGTATTTTGTTTCCAACAAATATGTGAAAATGGAGACCCATTTTTGTTTAAAACCTGAAACCGGATGTAGTCATTTAAAAATTAATTTAAGAAACAGACTACACGAGTTTTAAAAATAAATTTTGTTTAATTAACACGCCGATGTAAATTATTGATCCTAAAGATAAACTGTTTACACCATTACAGGGCTTGTAACAGTTCTTGAGGTTGAAAAAATAAAAAAATAACTAAAATAAGAAAAAAATAACCAAAAAAATAACTTTTCGTAAACAAAATATGTTGCTAAAAATTAGAAAACTGGCGTTATATTGGGGATAATAGATTCTTAACCTTGGTAAAAAAGAAAATCTCGACAGACTAATCACAAATCTGCCTAGATTTGACGGCGAGACTTGGTTTTCACGCAACGAGACACGGTTTTCACGCAATGTAGGATGACGATATTCGTCTGCCGCGATGCTTTTACGAGATTGTCTGACAGACGAATAGTGCGAACAGGGCTTGTAGCAGTTCTTGAGGTTGAAAAAAATAAAAAATAACCAAAATTCCAAAAAAATAACAAAAATAACCGAAATCCAAAAAAATAACAAAAAATAACCCGTTACAAGCCCTGCCATTACTACAACAGCTCTTCATAGCGCATAATATACAACTTATTTAAAGAGTAAATCACAGTTATTGTTAATCCAGTTGCTTACCCAGGGTCGCAAAAAAATAAATATACAGAAAAGGTTTTGTTTTAATATAATACTAGTGATGACACTGTTGATAAAAACACCAAATACAAATGCATTTTAACTATCAACAATGCAAGAACAAAAATCATTCTGAATAGCTTAAAATCACAGACATGAATGTTATAAAACCTAAAATCACAATGTTATTGTTCAGTTACAACCCAATCGATTATGCAGGGTCTCAAGAACATAAAAAGTGTTTTTAGCACTTTCTACAGTAATAAAATTAGAAACATGTATTTTATAAAAATAAAACAACTAACAAACAAATGAAAACAAATTTGTCAAAAAATACAAGACAGGAAACAATATTCCACTTGCTCTTTACACTTGACTTTAATAATTGTATATGAGAGATGTACATGTATTAAAATTCTGGAAAAACATAACTTGGTATACAACATAACATACGTTGTATTTACGTGTTGGTAAATTGTGAGCAAAGAAATTATTTATAAAAAGAGTGCGAGTAACTTGATTTTTCAATGCAAAACTAGGATACCGCGGTCCCTTTTTAAGGGGACAGTAATTATATTTTTTTAAAAGATTACAATATTTAAGTCAATAAGTAAGAGATGAGAGAATTATACATAAGGTAAGAAAAAGGTTAATGCAAGTGCATTATCTTCTCAAGACTTGATACGGAATTAAGAAGTAGTAAACCAAACGAAATCGACGAATTTAAATCAAAGTTACAGTATTTTATGCGGACAGAGACAGCTTTTGCAGGATGTCACTACTTCGTTACACTAATAGACCGGACATACAAATCAAGTGAGACCTGTTCAATTAACTGAAGCAGTCACAACATAAGTAAAGTAGTAAACATGCGCATGCTGCAGCATGACAACCAACAACTTCCTTACAACTCTCTAAGTCCTAGTTGAGTAACCAGGAATGGTACCGGTATATGGTGGCAAGAAAATTACATTCATATACCCCACTTGGACACTTGAACCAACGACAGAGGCTCTAATTCCTTGACACCAATTAACGAGAGCAGTCTAATATGGCTCTTGCACACTAAATACTTTTTAAAGTCGTAAAACCAAACGCTCGAACATCAGCATACGGGTGGTTTCCGATAAAAAAAAATGTTCGCATGTTTCCAACACCGCATTCTTTTTCTTGGTGTCCGCTGGGCGAAGAAAAATGCACCAAGAATGCATATATTGAAGACTGAAATTAAGTAACTGCAGTCTGGTAGGTTGTCTGTTGAAATTCATTGTTGGTTAATGTCATGGCCGTTCTCAACTCGTATAATCCTATCAACTCGTATATAACCCAGAACGCGATCTCGTGAAAAACAAACGATGCAAATTATGAAATGAAGTAACAGAATGAGATTACCGCCAATAATTTATAAAAATAAACTGAGTAAAATAAATCTCAAAAATATTTTACGTTTAGAACTTTTGCCTTACAAAACACGATTCTAGATCCTAATAGAGCGGGATGTTGCGTGATGTCGGAGGGGAGGCGCCGACAAAGCCGCCACAACACGTGTAGGGTAGGGAGGCGCAGGAAGCGCTGGCTGGCCCGCACCTGACGACGGGACCGACAACATCTTGCAATCCGGCTAATTAATTACCTCCGCTGCTATCTATTGGCGTTGAAAATAATGAGCGAATAGGATAATTAAAAAAAGGATTTCAGCCTCGAGTTTTGTGTTAATGTACTATATATTACGGGTGGGTTTCGGTGATCGGGATTAAATCTGCTCTCGAACTAAATACCTGTTCAAACCGGTTTTACTCTAAACTGCAGAAATCGGGTTTCCGAGTTGAAGAAATACTTAACTCCAGGATTGTCTTTAATTCGAGTACAATTTCGGGAGGGATAATATCGCGGACTTATCGCCCATGATACAACGGATTTTATTAGCGGCGAAAAATAAAGAAAAAGGTTCATTAGGCCACTTTTACACTAAGTGGCTGACGGCGTCGCCAAGTCAGTGCACTGAATTAAATGGGGGTGCATGGCTCTTTCTACTGCCACATCGCCAGCCTCCATGTATTAAGGCTCCTACCTAAAGTATTAATTAAATTAGAGATTTAAATGATTAATTAGTGATTTTGTGAGGTCGCCCATCCACCTGTTTTAGAAAGGGCCTTAGATAGAGGACTGACCAAAACCAGTTCCACCCAAACATTGCTAAATTGACAGACTTCTGCATCGAGCAGGTTGCAAACGTTGCATGCTTGAAAAAGTAACTTTTTCGAGTGATTAGTCGGTACATAGCTTTCATTGTTCTAACCGCTCACTTTAATACTTAAAAATATAGTGAACTGCCCTGAGAACTGTGGTCAAATCTGGAGATTCTTCATGATAGCCTGGGGGGCGACGTAACCTCGACCATATGGCGAAAATCGTACCGAAGGTATTTGGTAAAAAAGACATGGAATCACGATTAAAAATCGGACTCGGACTAAAGAATACTATTTCAGAAAGAGGAAAACTCAAATGATTAAGAACTCTAATCTGTCATTGAAATTCATGCTTGCGATTGAAAGGGTCGTCGTAGGCCGTATCCACGTCGTCGCTGGCTCAAATCTGGCCAATGGGCTGTGAAATGTCTGAGCCATTGTTACATCTCGTTTCCTGTTCCGGCGCGCTGGCACACTTCTGGCAGCCACCCGGCGGCAAGAACCACAAATATAGGTCATCATTTTTTATCTTGCCAGAGATCAAATAAAAAGTGTCTGGACACAGGGGCCTAGTCACAGCTCGCTTACAACACGAAGAGTTAATATTACCCATATTTATACTCAGTTATTTATAACCCCCCCTTCACTCTCTCTCTGCTTACTAGTTCATCCATTGCTATAAAACATTTCAGGGTCATAACATTTATAAATCCACTTTTCCCTTATTTGTTACGTTCAGACACTTTTTACTCCTTGCAATGAGTGACTAAAATAATATATTTTCTCCCAGCTGGGGTAAAGTTATTGTAGTCTCCCGGCGGGAGACAAAGTAAACTCAGACACTGAAATCAATAATAAAAAATCGAGCGCCTTTAAATCTCTACGCAGACATGCAAATGTGTTGAAACTCACCGGATTATAGGCGTTTACAGCTCATTAAAGGGGTGGGAATAATCCCATTACAATAACAGTTGATTATTGACCGAGTAAGAATGCTGCAAAAATCAGCCGATCACTAGTGCATCTATACCCGAAACGCAGATGCGAATAGTGGAACAAAACAAAATTAATTTGGTTTGTTTTAATTTTTGTTAAAGAAATGAGTGTTTATTGCAAACAATAGTTATGGTTACTTTTAGAGACACTTAAAATCCACAATGCCCCCGTTGCGGCAGACCTGCATACTCAGCGAATTTCAAATACAAAAGAACATATTTCAATCCAAGATATTAGTGAAATTTGATATGTTTTTGTAAGCTCCATAAGAATAATATGGAGAATGAGTATGCAGGTTTGCTGCAACAGGTCCGTTAAAACTGGGTGCTTCTAATTCAATATTTCGTAGATCTGAACTAGGAGAAACCATATACCAACTTTTATCAAGATATGTCAAATAAGGAAGATTTAGATTTTTTTTATTTCCCATAACGATAACATGGGGAATGAGTATGCAGGTTTGCTGCCACAAAAATGGAAATTTCGGGGGTTTTAGACTAAAATACATTAGATCTTATCTAGATGAAGCGACAAACCAAGTTTTACTAAGATATTATGTTGAAATAAGCGAGATATAGAATTTTAGTTATTTCCCACAAGGTTAACATTGGGACAACGTACTGTGTTTACCACTTAGAATATCTCGGTAACCAATGGACATAGAGCAATGATTAAGGTTCAAAATTGTTAGTTTTTTCGAGCTGAATTCAATGGTGGTAACTAAAATTAATTGGATTATTTCTATTTTTATTTGTAAAAACCCAAAAAAACCCATTTTTGGGAGTTTATCCTCCTTAACCCCCCCCCCTTCCAGTGGTCCGATCGGGCTGGTTTTCGAGCTCATCCGAATAATTACTACTTTACACGCCTATGCCAAATTTCATTCTGATTGGACCATTTTTGCGAGCGCTATCGTGCTTACAGACACACACACACACACACACACAAATAAATATATATATATATATATATATATATATATATATATATATGGTCTCATGATACGTTATCATGATACATGACCATGGTTATCATGATCTCGGGCTTAGATCTTACCATGAGACCTACGGTAAGGGCTTCTTCCCTATAGGGAAAATTCGCGAAAACAAACCGGACAATTTTGGACATATGGCGGACAATTTTGTTTTTTCTTATGGAACGCCCTGTATTTTATGGTGTTTTTGGATTTTACAGATCATTTTAAGACACTTTTGTACCATGGCATTTTTTCCTAAAACCTATTTTTAAGGAGATATGAACAGTAAACGTTTGATTTTTTTCCCATTTGAAATGCATGGTGGCCACATTAACTGTGCCATCCTATGTATTCCTTATAGAGTAAAAAAAATATATTAAAAATAATACATTTCCATGAGTGAATTTCAACTAAAAAATATTTTTATGATTGAATCTTAACTAAAATCACATTTTAAGGCATTTTATTCTTTAGTATGTTTTATTTAACCCTACCGTTTCTATATAGACTACCATAAATTTCCTAATGCATTTCTAACGGGAAAAAAATCAAACTTTAACTGTTCATATCTCCTCAACCATAGGTTTTAGGAAAAAATACCGTCGTACAAAAGTGTCTTTAAATGATCTGTAAACTCCAAAAACACCATAAAATACAGGGTGTTCCATAAGAAAAAACAAAGTTGTCCACCATATTGGAAAAATTGCGGGAAATTTCAAAAATTGAAATACATATCTAAATTCAGCATAAAAAATAAAAAAGGGTTCCCCATAAGAAGTTTATTGTCATATATAAAATAAAGATGTTAGCTACTGTAAAACTTTAGGCTGGACACCAGGTGTAAGAAGTTTATTGTCAGACATAAAATAAAGAAGTTAGCTATTGGAAAACTTTAGGCTGGACACCAGGTATATATATATATCCTAAATATATGTATACAAGTTTGAACGAATGTTGTTTTTTGCTTCTGGGGGCCCCAAAACAAAAAGTTATCATGGTCTTGGGCTTAGGTCTTACCATGAGACCTACGGTAATAGCTTTTTCCCTATAGGGGAAATTCGCTAAAATAAAAAAATCAAGAAGTAGTTTTGATTACATATAAATATTCAATATGTATTCATTCTTTGGAATCACCTGCATAACACCACTTAATCTGTAAAAAATAAAATTAGGGTGCTCTGTTGTCACTGTTTATTGCTATAGCAACTCAAACTACAGAGGAGATGTATATTTGGATAAATTTAGCGACATAGGCAATGTGACTTTATTACATACATGTTTTTGAAGGCCGTACTTATGGGGAAGGGGGGGAGTTTAAGGGGGTTGCAACCCATTCCCCCAATCCGAAATCAGAAAATAAACCAGTAACTTGTGGTTTTGTAAAACACTGAACCTTCTGGGTAGGAAAGAGGTCTGCGCGAAGCTACATTTTAGCGTATATTAACATTAACCTTTTAACTTAAAACGTCTCAAAAGCTTCCGGGGTAAACGCCTTTGGACCCCCAGATGGATCCCCAACAACGGAAAACGTATACTACCCCGCAGATTAAACGAATATCTTCCATACCAAAGTAATCCTGAGGCCGCCGCTAATAGCGTTCCATAATTTTGGGATTTAAAACCAACCCCCTTTTTAAACTTATAGATTAACGAGTATAATAACTGGATGAGCATTGGGATCCGGTCAAATCTAATGAATGAAAAATATATCTACCGGCCGAGGCCGAAAGAAGGGTTCGATGAATCGCTTAGTTGGCTTTAAAAAATTGAACATTCAGATGATTGGTTAGAGGGGCGATATCGCGTGCTGCAGGGTACTTCAGCCCCCTCCACCCAGCACTCAGCCAATGGCCCTGGCGCCACAGGGGCGACCCCAAGGCTCGATAACAAGGGGTGGAAAGTGGAGGATGGAAAACGAAGGGGATGGAAAATTAAGTAGACTGTTCTGTTTATTTCTTTAACACTGGAATAGCAACATTGAAATTACGGAACTCACAGATGACAATGTATTTTTGCAATGTTTGTGCGTGTTTGCATACAGAATATACACAAAATGAAAGGGTTGAGGTGGTGAATCTAATAATCATACGGTATTTAACTTTATCACCTCCTCTTAAAAGAGGAAAACTTCAAGATTTTATTACGTGAATAACAACTGGACAGTTTGTCTAATTTCCTAAATCGTATGATTTATGAAGGTAATAATTTAGTTTTCAGCACGCGCATGTTTTAGTAACGCATAAGGAGAAACCATAAAATTCGTTTTTTAAACAACTGGTTATGAAAAAGTGTACCGTGCTATAAAATAATACTGACTTCATGAGAATACATTATAAGGGTAATCAATTTACGCTGGTGTGTTAAAAACAATGTACTACACTGAAGAACTCAGCACTGGCAGCGGGGATTCTCCGATTACAGCCTACTCATTCGTGCATTACATTACAGAAACGCGAGGAATCATCAGAGGCTAAATATGCAAAATAACGGCATCAAGCAAAAAGAACATCAATCAACTTGTCAAGAGATACATGCAGCGAGGTTGTTGGGTGCGATAAAGATTTTACGACCGTCATTTACTAAGCTCAATAATTGCACAAGGATAGCAAATGCAGCCTCTTTCCTAGAGCATGCACAATAGTTTGTGCACGACTTAAGATTCACATTAAGAAAACAATTAATCCTATTGTATTCTTCATGGGATATCAAAGGTTAAGATCTATTAAATTTTATTTATTTATGTTGAGTTCAACAACTGTTATACAGTTGGATTTCTGAAACGCCGCGCCGGCCTAGTGTGTCTATCCGAAATGTCAGTTAAGTTCAGAGGGCATAGCAGCCAACCTTGGCCCAGATCCCAGCAGATATCGTGGAGACGACTGGGTATACCAGACACTGGGTTTATCTATGTTTCGTATATGTGAGCAGTTACAATACTATAAGAAAGACGTGAGGATCGCATCAATTGCACTATTACTACAAATAACATACATACTGTATACAAAACCACACCATGCACTGTGATGTGAGGATATATAAAGTTTTAATATTATCTATAATTAATGTAAAAACTTTACATACAACAAATCGAGTCACGTTACACCTTTCGAACGAAGTTTGACATTTACCTGTGAACAAAGAATATTTGGTTAAAATCAACACCATCGACAAATGATTATCATTATAAACATTTTTTGCGATATATTCGAAGTCGCGTGACACAAAGTTAAAAACAGTGGGCTGTGGAATCCAGTTTCTCCTTCATTTTTTGTAAGATCACGTACAGTATGTACAATTTTTACATTAAATTTATTAAAGGTTATGTCATTTTGTTTATATAAATTTTAAATTACTTGGATTGAAAATATTAGTATTAATATATACCATATCACCCGGTTGCATGGCTGAGGCATTACCGCCTCGGCCCGTTGTTCACCCACGGCCATATCGCACACTGAGGCCGCACCTCCACCGCTGACGTCACGCCGCGCCGTGTCATTGGCTGGCTATCGCCTCAGTCTACACTACACTCACCTCTCCGTCTGGAATGTTAACTCACTCGGCGCTTACATCACTTCTTCCCGCATCGTCCATGTCATTAGTTTTTTTGGAGGCCACGCGCCTTCGTCAGTCGATAACTAGTTTTCTTGGAACTAATATGTGGTTGGGTCTCAACCGTCGCAATGGGTATCGTCGAAAAAAATCATTCGTAAAAAAGTTCATATTTTTACCTCTTTTGTGTGTATGTGGTTTCTAAAACTAGGCCTACATTGAGCACATTTTCTCTGAAAAATGTCTATAAATTCAAATTGAAGAAAACTGTTTGAGTGTCTAAAAATCAATGAATTAACAACAGTAATAAACCTGAATTGTAAAATAAATCTCGGTTGAATAGATAAGCCTCAGATTGAGAGGATATAATCAGTTGACAGATGACCCTTGGCTGTGTGAGGTCCATCTGGAGGTCAGCTCGCCGTGGACAGGGGCGATCTGTCACAGCCACTCTCACACACACAACACGTACTACAACAAAATTTTAGAATAACAAGTTGCAAATCTAACAAGAGGCAAATCCTAAGTCTAATTTTTGTAGATATCATATACACAGTGTGTGATCACTTCACAATGACCAGGACCAGGACTGGGAGGACGAGCTGTGAGGTCCATCTGGCCGGCACTGCTGCTACTGCTCTGATTTGTCATCCCACCCTCTGGGTCCCCGGAATACATCCCTTAGAAAAGCGCCCCTAACCCAAACGGAAAGTGTAAATTACTGAAAATCGCAGTCTTTCTTTACTTAGCGAAGAAATCTAGGTTCTCGGCTTAAGGTCTCACACAATCCGGTAAAATCATTAACACTTCTCGCTGAGCGAATACGCGATAATTGATACAACATAATTTCAAAGACAAATAAATTGTGTTTTCACGACAATTTTCATCTGAACTTGTTTAGTATTTAGAAGCACAATTAAGATATTACGGTAACACCATTTAATAATAATTTGATATTATAACAATCTTTCTTACATTTGTCAAAATGTAGTGTCTGCGTCTGCGTGCATGAAAGACAGGAACTTGTGAAAAGCAATCTTTAATAAATCAACTCAAAATAGTTTTTATACTTGCTAAATAACTTTCTAGAGCTTAATTTCCTAATACAATTTAATGACAGTTTGGTATTATTTACAAAGTGATGTACAGTATTATGTGTAGAAACAATATCTGCGTATGTGAAGGCAGAAAGTTATGGAAGACGAACTGTATTGAATCAACTGAAAACAATTTTATATGAATACCTTTTTATGTTGCTAGTTTTTTACACATTTCGGCAGGAGTAAAGAGGAAGCCTTATCACGTATTGGTTACATTATGTAAAGGCGATTATATGAGGGAATGAATGTACTTTGGTTGTTTACAAGCACAATGGAAATGTCGTTCCGAGTATGTTATCGTTGTGAGAATTTGAATAGGCTATCAAAGGTGTAAAACATTATTGAGGCCGTCAAAGATGATGATATAATGAAACAGCTCATAAAAATAAGCAAACGGGGGAAAAAACGGAGTGTACTTGAAACAATAAAGAGGTAGAGTAAAAAGAAATATATGAGATTCATTGCGTCAAAAATGCTCAATTAACAAACACACACTCATTAGGACAATTTATATAATTGTTTCCGAACTATGGTCTAATGATTTCTATTTACTAATATTGACATAGCTCATCTAAAACACCCAATCACATTTGAAGAAAACGCCACGTCTGCGTCGCTTTTGCTCCACGGTTAAGGGTTATTTTGGAAACATCGGTTTTGCTCCACGGGTCAGCAGGTAGATTTCAGAACCGCTCGAAACATCGCTCTTGCTCCACAAGAGAGGGGCCTGCGCTCCCTCTCCCCCACATTCTCTCTTTCCGCTCATCTCCAGGTTCTTGCTAGAAAAATGTCATTTGAACGTAATACTACAACTTTAATTTTTTGCCTAATCGAAAATATTTATTTTTGAAAGAATTTTAAACTTCTTCAATTAAGAGTAAGCGCAAGTAAACGATATTGTCTCAAATAAATAACTTACATAATAAAATGTGATACTATATAATACTTATCCGTATTTCATTATTTTTTACAATCATTCACTATTAGAAACAGAGAAACCTTATGACACAAGATAAAAATTTTAGGGATAAGCATGGAGCAGAAAGCCAAGTTTGAACCGTAAGAGTATATTTTCGACGGGCATCACACACTATTTAAATAACCCAATTACACAAATTCAAGCTCAGTATAGTTGTCTTCCTTCTTGATCTGCTGTTACTCTGTTTTATATATTAATAAAGCTGTTTTGGGACCAATATTGGTATAACATATAAAAGGGAAAGTTTAAATAGTTGAAGGTTCAATGTCACATTATTTTATGGTTTATTTAAAAAAAGAGGCAATCTGCAAAAACGATACGTTTGAATAAATCTATAGTGACCTTGAATCTCATGCTCATGCCTAAAAGCTTGATCTTGTTGTTATAAGGCTTCCCTGTTTCTAATTGTGATTTATTGTATAAAATAAATGAAAGATAGATAAGACATAGTAATACTGTTTTATTTTGTAAGCTATTACTTTTAAACAATATTGTTTACTTGTCGTTACTGTTACAATTGAAGTAGTTTAACAATTTTTCCATTATAAATATTTTCGTTTAGGCAAAAAAAGTAAAGTTATATATTACGTTTAGATGGTAGTATTCAAGAACTTGGAGCTTGCAGGTAAACGAAAGAGAGAATTTGGAGGAGAGGAAGCGCAGGCCCCTCTCTCGTGGAGCAAAAGCGATGATTTGGGCGGCTCTGAAATCTACCTGCTGACCCGTGGAGCAAAAGCGATTTTTCCAAAATGACCCTTAACCGTGGAGCTAAAGAGACACACGCAACGCCACTTGTCTCCAAGCATTCTGTCCTGGTCATCGGACAACAGGAGAAGGAATTTAGAAGATGTACACCACCGGTGAAACTCCAAAATACTGTACCAAGGATTTATCCAATTCCATTTCCTGTTTAACCAATACACAGTATCAATGGCTCGAGAGGAAGCGCATCCTAACACAAGATGAATGAATGCAGCTGGGGCGCATCTGCCGGGCTCGTGCCGCCACACCTGGGCCGGCTCCCCCGCCGCCGCCGCCGTCACCGCCTCCGCAGCGCTTCCTCGTCGCAACTGCAACTGTACTCGACAATTTACGACTTCCTCAATGAATTTCGCGGCGACGTTTCGGTGTCACAACTACTCCTCAGCAGCTTGATTGGGCCCTGCCTGTCCGAGTATCAGCTCAAGGGGTGTCCAATAAAAATGTCAGGCTTTTTACTGCAGTTATAACTACAAGCATACGTCACCCTCTTTAACATTTCGTGTTTGGCAACACTTCCTTAATTTAAATTAAATTTTCAACTGAACTATTAAAAAGTACACAAGCCCTAGTGGCTGAAGTGCCTTGGGACCTCGGACCGCCCTTCCAAATGAGATGAAATGAAATGAATGAAGTACACATTTAGAAAAATTGCTAATAGAGGTAAATGCGACGCCTGCGCCTGAGTGCATTATTACGAGACTTTTTAAGGATTACGACACACAGAAAAAAATAGATTTGTTGGAACAACAAAATAATTTGCAGATATGTATACAACCAGCAAATGCGTTTTAGTTCGGTTTACCAATGTTTTTGTTGTTCCAACAAATCTATTTTGTTTTTCCGACAAATCTTTTTTTTCTGTGCCCCGTTGCCGAACCGACCTGTTTGTCTTCTTGAATTAAATACACAATTCGCTTAGCTCTGGGAAGCATTCCCTACCTAGGCGTTCAAAAACCTTTCTCTGGAAGAGAGAAGACATTGATGAGAACAATGAGAATTGGCATTGGTTGAAATTTACATCCCCATGCCATACAAATAACAACGTGCCAATGAATTAATCAAACACGCAATTTCCGTAAATATTCTTTGTTCTATATTTAATATTTACAAGATCCATTCACATAATCAACCTTTGAAAATTGAACTCTGACACCCCTGCTACAGCTGTAACTATCATATATTTAATTTCGTAAGGCGATTCTTTGCGCCACAATTTTGGGCGTTTGGCAAGTCGTAGAAAGATGGAAGAGAGGGCTCAAATTTAAGGTGCTCAAAAAAGGGCTCTATACCGTGATGGCGGGAAAAATACTGAAATTGCTTGAAATTCACCAGAAATCGAGAAATAACGTAAAATATCTGCCATTTAAATAGCATTGGGATCTAAAAACGTCTGCTTTGTTTACATTAAAACATGTGTGCTGATGCTTGAATCAAAGCCATATGCTAGATGTTGATATTTGTTGTTTTTTTTCAAAAGGCAGCTAACTATGTTCAATGTACTATAACAAATAAATATTTTAACCTGAAGATTTTCAGACTTATAACTCCGGCTCTGAGTAAACATGTATAATTTAAAATTATAAAGAGTTAAGTGCGTTTGTTTCGTTTACGTTATAACGATGCCGATTTATGCCAAATGATCGTTATAAATCTATATGTAAGCGAAACTTTTGCGCCCAAATTGTAGGCGTTTGGCAAGTCGCAGGATAATGGGAGAGGGCTTAACTAGAAGGTCTTGATGCCAGGACTCGGGAAAAATACAGAAATTTCTTAAAGTTTATCAGAAAATAAAATATAACATTAAATAGCTGCCATTTAAAAATCATTTTAATCTAAAAACTTCCGCTTTGTTTACATTAACACATGTGTTGCTTATGGTTATAGTTTTGACTGAGGAACAACAGAGTGTGCTGCACTAAGAGCTACTGAGTGCAACATCAACTTTAAATTTGATCCTACCAAAAAGGTTCACTTTTAAACTTGACCAATCAAATATTTAATCTTGAATCTACCAAGACAAAGCAGTATTTACTCACGGGCAACCATAACAAAGTGTTGAACGTAGGGTGAAATCCTCAATATTAACTATTTCCCAAACTCATGGTCTCCAAACCTAACTGCCTTCTCCAACGTGGAGCATGGAGTCGTCAACGGGAGACCATTTTCTGATTTCTTCCTTATTTATTTGCTTATTGGTTAAAATGTAGCCTCAATCGGAGATTTCCATAATAAGTACCTTCTAACTGTCCAATAAGTTCTTTTGAACCAGGTGGAGGCTACACACGACATTTGTTAACCTTTTGTGTTAAATTTCACGACTTTCTTTGGGAAATAAATGTGTTGCAGTCTGTGGTTAACCTTAAGAAATTCTTCAAACCATGTCCATATATGTTTTTTTTTTTAACAATGTGAACTGAGTTTGTTTTGAGAACGAATGATCGCGCCACTGTTCCAAAAAGTTCAGCCCTTTACCATACTGAAGTAACGCCCTTTCTTAAAATTCTGATACGTGCTAGCAAGTGTCAAAATATCTTTAACATCCTATACTCTTATATGAGTAATGTTATCGTGCTTGTATGCTTGTATGCTTGCTTGCACAATTATCTCTAAAACGGCTCCGAGGATTTCCTTCAAAGTCTGGAAATAAGTAATTTATGGCTCAAAAACGTCTTTTAAGCAGATTACTTGGCCAGAGAAAATCTAATAATGTAATAAAATCAAATTTTAAAGTTGTAAAATTTTAACATTGGCCTTATGGGTTGCCGTGATAGCAACGAAAATAAACAAGGAAAGTGTAAACAAATGAAGTAATCATAACAGCTGTTTGGAATCTACAGCCGTCAAGGGAAAATACAGCAAATGGGATGAAGAGTCCATGGAGCAATAAAAAAGGTTTCGATTTATCAATTTTATGGCATTGAAATATTTTATAGTAACTGGATGACCTGGTAAACATGAAATAACACCGAGCAAGGCTCGGTCCACCAGGTACTTACACTTTAAACGTCAAACTGTAACCCAGTTGTGAGTGTGAAGGAAGCATTAAGTATCCAGCATTTGCATTTTATTTTTAGGGGCTTTTGCCCCTACAAGCCACTAGTACACTATAAATGCCTATTTAATTTATTCAGCAATTTAGCCACTTTTCAGTTAGCCACCGTGCAATGTACAGACACTAGCTCGCGGTGGGTCAAGTAGCGAGCACCTGTCACCTCTGGGCGCCTCCACATTCCTCCACGTACACAGCACACGTGCATGCGAGTGAGTGTGAGTGGTCTAGCCGCCCATCGCACCCTCCCACCGAGCCACAGAGCCACTGCTCGGTCAAAGCTCGATGCGAAAGTCAACATATATATCTACTAATATATGTAACTTCGGATTAAAGAGAGGAGTACCTAAATACACCATGTAGTCGTCTGATGAAGTAAACATTTAAATGTAAGCAAGGTCAAAAATAGTTAAAAGCTATTCCTTCCTCGTTTCGATATAGAGCATAGGGCTTTAGAAAAAACGTATCGAGTGTCGATATATAACGATACGGTATTGGATTCGGACCAGAATAGTTTAAACATCCTCTATGACAGTCCTAATAAATAAAAAAAATAATTAACGTAAAACGTGCGTTTAGGTCAACGGTATATTTAACAATTGCGATGCTCAACTTCATTCGGGCGATTTATTATTATCTTGATAAATGTGCCCTTAAAAATTTAACCAAGAAAAAATATCCAAAATAGATTTTCTTACCATTTTTTCTTTCTATTCATAACTGAAAACTTCAAAAAGGCGAAAAATCGTTCTAAATTCAGTGTTGATATGACATTACACTCTAGGAGGACACTCCATTCCCCCTTTCCTTTGCTGTAGTTACGATGGCGTTCATACAAGTTTTTTCTTCATAAACATAAATTTCAATTGTTGGACCTATGTGTAAACGAAGGCGTCAAAACGCGGGATAGGTTTGATCAAACACAACTATTATAGCGCCGCGCAATATGTAGCCTGTAAACCCCGCAAGACTTCAATGCATGTCTAGGAGCTTTCTACGTCTTGCAGGCACTACCAGGCCAGCCAGCCAACTGGTGATGGTTATCACCTTAGAAAAGATAACCAAATAATGTTACTTAATTGAGTTACTCAAATATTATTTCAAACCCTATTCCATGAAATTTGAAAAATTAAAATTATAAGGTTTAGGCCTATTAAATTAAGAGTCATATCAAGAAAAAATATAGCTGGTAAATCAACAGTTTTTAGCATTAAATAGAGAATAGCCCAAATCAGAAACTTGTACACGAATGCGTCGACATACTGGATAGGTTTAACTTAAACGAAAGACAGCGAGCGCCGCGGAACACGCAGTCGGTAAACCCCGCAGAACTTCAATGTACGTTTGGGAGCTTTCCAAAGTCTTGCAGGCACTACCTCAAACAGGCCGACTGCTGATGGTTGTCACCTTGGAAAAGAACATTTAAACTTTAATGGATAAGTTACTCAAATAACATTCTAAATCATTTTCCACGAAAATTTGGAAAATTTTAATGATTAAGATAAAATCTAAAGCCTAAGGCTAAGGGCCGAGTGAGGATAAGGGGTACTGGGAGGGGGGCTAAGGGGGGCTAGAGGGGCTAAGGGTGAGTTGTCATGAGAAGAAAAAATATACATGATGAAACTTAATAAATCAGCAGTTTTTGGCATTAAATACAAAACCACACGGTTATCTAAGACGAAAAAATACAAACCATCTTTGCTCCAACTCTTTGTTTTTTCTTTAAATATTTATAGCTGCTACGGAATTTAATCCCATGAACGCAGATCACTGCATGTCATTTTTAATGCCTCGACCTTTGAAATATAGTATGAAGGGTGAGTTTTAATGCCCCCCCTTACTTTGCCACTTTTTTACATCAATCCCAGACCACCCCAAACACCGTTGGGTGGTAAATACTTAATTTTGATTGGGTGTCTATTTTCGGTCGCCATCTTGGATGCAACTTTTTTCAAATGTCAAGGTGGTTTGGACCAAAAAACTAGAGTTTTACACTTTTTTAATACATCAAGTTGTTTTCAAATTTTCACTAATTCTTAAGATATTAAGGATTTTGAACATTTTATTTTTAACTCACCTTAACATTATGCATTTTAAAAAATAAGCCCCTACCCAGATCTCAAAATAAAGCTAGATAATGATGAGTAAAAACTAGCAATCATTCTTGAGCCATATTCACTAGGTTTTGGAGGAGGATTTAAAATGTTTGGGTACCATCTTGGATCCGCCATTTAGAAATGAGCTATACGTTATTTTAAATACGAAGGTGGTACTGTATTATGAACCATAATTTTGAACTAATTTTTTATGCTGCATTTAATTCCGTTATCCATTTTGAATTATGATTTTTCGTTTTTGAGACATCGTCATTTTTTAAGACGAATCAAAAATGGTGATGGAATTTTTTCAACCGGTCAAAATCACGTGAAAAGGGCTCATGAATGAGTGCTGGTGGTTACTTGTTATTTCCTAGCATTATTTTGAGATTATGGGCTTATTTTTACAATGCAAGATGTTAAAATTACTTTTCATCACTCTGTATACGAAAATTGTCCGTTACCGTACAGCTGAGATCTACGAAAACTCTCGATTTCCTTACGTCAAAACAAGTAATGATCAGCTGCTTTTTCGGTACCCAAACATTTCATTGCCGTACCCAAACAAACCATCTCCGTACCAAAACAAAATTTTGCCGTACCTAAACAAACGAATTCCTTAACTTGACAGTTCAACAAGCTGACTTTATAAACTAAAATAGACAGTCCAGCCGTATTGTGTTTACTTATGGAAAAATGACTAAATTATGAGATGTTGGATCATTTTTTATAAGTTTGGTCACTTATTTGCATCGTGATGAAAAGTACTGTTCACATCTCGTCACAAAAGTACCATTTCGGGGCTCGATAGTGTTTTACTTGCGAGGCGTAACAGAGCTGGCCACTTTAGTGACTAGTAGTGAAACATACGATTAAAATAAAATTGTGTAAAACCCTGATATTTTATAAATATTTTAAAAAGCGGATTGCAGTATTGAAATCAAGGTACCAAAAATCCAGTTTAAAATCACAACTAAGGGTGTGCGAGTAGTAACTTTTGAAGTCGAGTCGAGTTTTAAAAAATACTGGCGAGTTTCGAGTTTTATTCCAAACTCGAAGTATTTTGAATAGTAGAGGTAAATAATTATTATACTTAGGCCTATTTTTGATCGTCAAATAATATTATTTTTAGTTAGTAAACTGGGAAGTGTTCCTATGAGTTAAAAGCAAAACAGTTTTTAAATTAAGTGAAACGATAATTCAGGCCATCTTTAACATAACTTTGGATGATTACTCAATATTTAATTAAACATTCAGCCTGAACACAAAAAACCAAGCTAGGTATAACTGCACTTGTTTGCTTTAAGATAACAGTATTTTTAACATATTTTTATAGGTTTTAAAATTGATTTTATATAAGTATATCTCAGCATAAGTGAGAAAATACCTCAAATTATAGAAAGGAAAAAAGACTAAATTAATTGTTTTTAATAACCCAAAAACTCCGTTCATTCAAGTAAAGTAAAAATACCCCCGTTGCAGCAGACCTGCATACTCAGCGAATTTCAAATGCAAAACAACATATTTCAATCCAACATAGCGAGATTCAACATGTTTTTGTAAGCTCCATAAGAATAATGTGGGGAATGAGTATGCAGGTTTGCTGCTACGGGTATAGCAAAACTGAGTGGTTTTAATTCAATATTTAGTTGATCTGAACTAGAAGAAGCCATTTACTAAGTTTCATCAAGATATGTTGAGAAATAAGCGAGATATAGAATTTTCTTTATTTCCCATAAGGTTAACATTGGGACAACGTACTGTGTTTACCACTTTCAATATCTCGGAAACCAATGGACATAGAGCAGTGATTCAAAACACTAAATTGTTAGCAATGCTAGCAAAAGTTTGATAATTTTTAATTTTCTATGTTAAAAACTCAAAAAACCCATTTTTGGGGGGGTTTACCCCCCTTTACCCCCCCCTTCCGGTTGTCCGATCGGCTGGTTCACGAACTGTCCGAGTGATTACCACTTTACACGTCTGTACCAAATTTCATTAAGATCGGATCATTTTTACGGGCCGCTATCGTGTTAACAGACATATACATAAAAATACATAAAAATACACACACAAAAAAAAACAAATGTGATGCGAATTTTTATGTATTTTTATATACATAAAAATTCGAACGAATGGTGTTTTCTGCTTCTGGTGGCCCCAAAACGAAAAGTTATCATGGTCTCGGGTTTAGGTCTTGCCATGAGACCTACGGTAATAGCTTATTCCTTTAAGGAAATTCGCTAAAATATGGGGACTGTTAATGACTGGTGTTGACTGTGTGAAAAACGGCCGAAAAATGTAATCGCCCTTACCAATTGCGGGTAAACGGGAGTAACTACTCGACTTGAACTTCCGAGTATTTTTCAAACTTCGAGTTGTTCGAGTAGCCTAGTGTTAAGTCGCCTCGAAAAAAGCGAATACTCGCACACCCCTAGTCACAACAACACATTTATATTTGAACAAATATTTTGTATCCAAGATGGCGGCCGAAAATGGCCACCCACTAAAAATGAAGTCCTTACTACCGAACAATGTTTGGGGGTAGTCTGGGATTGATATTTATTTCAAAACGTGGGAAAAAGTAATGGGAAGGACATTTAAAATTTTGATTTGAGGGTTAGACCTCAAATCAAAATGTTTGGTTAACTTTCACGTTTTAGTTGAAGCCAATAGAAAGGCAAGGAATCTAATATTATTTTTTTCTTTATTCCATTTTTTTATTATTCAGAAATAATATCCTTAAAGTAATTATATCAGGCAAATATATGTACAGGCATTCGGGATTATACAATTAATTTACATGTCTGTTTCCATTAAATAGAGCTGATTGGATAAATGTATTTCATATTTAATGTATAATGATTGAAAATTTTTAAAGAAGACAATAGTAAGGTTTTTTCCTACGACTCCTGAAATTTGAAATGAAAACATTAAGTATTATTTATTATTTGCGTACTCGTTTCTTCTTAAGTCTCCGAGCGCCTTGAGACCGAAAGAGCTGTACCGTATCACGGTGTTGTTCTGCGTACAGTATTTTGTTTTTGCAGGCGCTTTTCAGTGCACCTTTTAAAATCGAACAATTTCCGAAAAGTGATTAATACTTCTATATAAATAAGATATTTTATCAAAATATAAATAATATAATATTTATAAATTGATAAAATATCAACACATAAATATTGAAATATTTTATAGTAACTGGATAAACTGGTATAGACACCGAGCAAGGCTCGGTCGACCAGGTACTTTTATGCTAAATAATATACCTGCTCCCAATATAAACCTAGGACATTTTACATTTTGATTTTATGTCATAATATCGCAAAATACCCCCGTTGCAGCAGACTTGCATACCCAGCGAATTTCAAATGCAAAACAACGTATTTCAATCCAACATAGCGAGATTCAACATGTTTTTGTAAGCTCCATAAGAATAATATGGGGAATGAGTATGCAGGTTTGCTGCTACGGGTATAGCAAAACTGAGTGGTTTTAATTCAATATTTAGTTGATCTGAACTAGAAGAAGCCATTTACTAAGTTTCATCAAGATATGTTGAGAAATAAGCGAGATATAGAATTTTCTTTATTTCCCATAAGGTTAACATTGGGACAACGTACTGTGTTTACCACTTTCAATATCTCGGAAACCAATGGACATAGAGCAGTGATTCAAAACACTAAATTGTTAGCAATGCTAGCAAAAGTTTGATAATTTTTAATTTTCTATGTTAAAAACTCAAAAAACCCATTTTTGGGGGGGTTTACCCCCCTTTACCCCCCCTTCCGGTTGTCCGATCGGCTGGTTCACGAACTGTCCGAGTGATTACCACTTTACACGTCTGTACCAAATTTCATTAAGATCGGATCATTTTTACGGGCCGCTATCGTGTTAACAGACATATACATAAAAATACATAAAAATACACACACAAAAAAAAACAAATGTGATGCGAATTTTTATGTATTTTTATATACATAAAAATTCGAACGAATGGTGTTTTCTGCTTCTGGTGGCCCCAAAACGAAAAGTTATCATGGTCTCGGGTTTAGGTCTTGCCATGAGACCTACGGTAATAGCTTATTCCTTTAAGGAAATTCGCTAAAATATGGGGACTGTTAATGACTGGTGTTGACTGTGTGAAAAACGGCCGAAAAATGTAATCGCCCTTACCAATTGCGGGTAAACGGGAGTAACTACTCGACTTGAACTTCCGAGTATTTTTCAAACTTCGAGTTGTTCGAGTAGCCTAGTGTTAAGTCGCCTCGAAAAAAGCGAATACTCGCACACCCCTAGTCACAACAACACATTTATATTTGAACAAATATTTTGTATCCAAGATGGCGGCCGAAAATGGCCACCCACTAAAAATGAAGTCCTTACTACCGAACAATGTTTGGGGGTAGTCTGGGATTGATATTTATTTCAAAACGTGGGAAAAAGTAATGGGAAGGACATTTAAAATTTTGATTTGAGGGTTAGACCTCAAATCAAAATGTTTGGTTAACTTTCACGTTTTAGTTGAAGCCAATAGAAAGGCAAGGAATCTAAAATTATTTTTTTCTTTATTCCATTTTTTTATTATTCAGAAATAATATCCTTAAAGTAATTATATCAGGCAAATATATGTACAGGCATTCGGGATTATACAATTAATTTACATGTCTGTTTCCATTAAATAGAGCTGATTGGATAAATGTATTTCATATTTAATGTATAATGATTGAAAATTTTTAAAGAAGACAATAGTAAGGTTTTTTCCTACGACTCCTGAAATTTGAAATGAAAACATTAAGTATTATTTATTATTTGCGTACTCGTTTCTTCTGAAGTCTCCGAGCGCCTTGAGACCGAAAGAGCTGTACCGTATCACGGTGTTGTTCTGCGTACAGTATTTTGTTTTTGCAGGCGCTTTTCAGTGCACCTTTTAAAATCGAACAATTTCCGAAAAGTGATTAATACTTCTATATAAATAAGATATTTTATCAAAATATAAATAATATAATATTTATAAATTGATAAAATATCAACACATAAATATTGAAATATTTTATAGTAACTGGATAAACTGGTATAGACACCGAGCAAGGCTCGGTCGACCAGGTACTTTTATGCTAAATAATATACCTGCTCCCAATATAAACCTAGGACATTTTACATTTTGATTTTATGTCATAATATCGCAAAATACCCCCGTTGCAGCTGACTTGCATACCCAGCGAATTTCAAATGCAAAACAACGTATTTCAGTCCAACATAGCGAGATTTAACATGTTTTTGTAAGCTCCATAAGAATAACATGGGGAATGAGTATGCAGGTTTGCTGCTACGGGTATATTAAAACTGGGTGGTTTTAATTCAATATTTAGTTGATCTGAACTAGAAGAAGTCATTTACCAAGTTTTATCAAGATATGTTGAGAAATAAGCGAGATATAGAATTTTCTTTATCTTAACATTGTGACAACGTGCTGTGTTTACCACTTTCAATATCTCGGAAACCAATGGACATAGAGCAGTGATTCAAAATACTAAACTGTTTGTTTTTTTTTGAGCTGAATTCAATAAATCAAGCAAAAATTGGATAATTTTTAATTTTCTATGTAAAAACTAAAAAATCCCATTTTTTGGGGGGGGTTTACCCCCCTCTACCCCCCTTCCGGTGGTCCGATCGGGTTGGTTCACGAACTCGTACGAGTGATTACCACTTTACACGTCTGTACCAAATTTCATTGAGATCGGACCATATTTACGGCCGCTATCGTGTTAACAAACATATAGAAATATAGATATATATATAAATTTGAACGAATAGTGTTTTTTGCTCCTGGGGGCCCCAAAATGAAAAGTTAACATGGTCTCGGGCTTAGGTCTTACCATGAGACCTTCGATAATAGCTTATTCCTTTAAGGAAATTCGCTAAAATGACGTAATCGAGTACAAACTTCTAAAATAATGCAAGTCTTAGTGAAAACCATATTACAGGTTTCTTCTGTTGAGTTGTTAAAACCACCAAATAAGGTTTTAGACCCATTTTGGGCTAATTTGATGTTAATGAACGATTCAATGATTTCAATCCAGAACTTTTTGGTCTTTGTAGTACTGGTAGTAATGGCCGCTGACGCTGGAAATATAAAAATACCCCCGTTGCAGCAGACCTACATACTCAGCGAATTTCAAATGCAAAACAACTTATTTCAATCCAACATAGCGAGATTTGACATGTTTTGTTAAGCTCCATAAGAATAACATGGGGAATGAGTATGCAGGTTTGCTGCTACAGGTATGTTTAAACTGGTTGGTTTTAATTCAATATTTAGTAGATCTAAACTAGAAGAAGCCACTTACCACGTTTTATCAAGATATGTTGAGAAATAACCGAGATATAGAATTTTACTTATTTCCCATAAGGTTAACATTGAGACAACGTACTGTGTTTACCACTTTCAATATCTCGGTAACCAATGGACATAGAGCAGTGATTCAAAGTACTAAATTGTTTGTTTTTTGAGCTGAACTCAATGGTGCCAACAAAAATTTGATAAATTTTATTTTTCTATGTGAAAAAACCCATTTTTGGGGGGTTTATCCCCCTTTACCCCCCTTCCGGTGGTCCGATCGGGCTGGTTCACGAACTCGTCCGAGTGATTACCACTTTACACGTCTGTACCAAATTTCATTAAGATCGGACCATATTTACGGCCGCTATCGTGTTAACAGATTTATATACATATATATATATATATATAGTGGAACCTGGATAATTCGAACCTCAAGGGACCAGTGAAAAACTTCGAATTATCCAATTATTCGAATTAAAGAACTTCTAAAGAATGGGACCAAAACATTAAAACTTCACATTGTGAATAACCTCTTTATTACATTGGCTCTCTAAAAGAATAAATTCATCAACAAACGCTAATTATAAGGGTTCAAAAACTGTAATCATAATACAGAAATAACTACCTTACAGTATAAACAACGTACGACGTACGATAATACAAAGAAACATTTCTTCACTACCCTTTAAATTACAGTACGTTCTGCTACTTCTGAACTTGATACAGGCTACCAACTTAACGTCGTGCAACATTGACAATTGCACGCTTATTGACTTTCTGCTAAAGTGAGTGTTTTATAGGTCTGAGATTTTGTCGACATGATCACTACACTTATTTAATGTTACGTACAAATTTTTAAACACTTGAAAACAAGACACTGCACAAATGAAAAAAACACTTTGTTTGAAGGACGACCGATAACAACGGCATGCTGCACTGGAATTCGGAAGTTAGTTTGGCAGGTGGGGGGAGGGAAGGGGGTCGCAGTGTCGCAGTGTTGAGTAGCCTATGTGTCGACGCAGAAAACTGCCCATCAGGTCTGGCGCATGGCTCGTCTGCCAGGAGCCGTTCTACACATAATCAAGCGCGAAAAGACTAGTGGCGCTGCCACGGCGATCGCAACCCTTTTCCGAACCCAGTCAGCGTTCTGTACTGTTTTAGTTTTCTGTGGTTGCCGAGTTACAAGCGATGTTGGGGCAGGGCGGGAGGGGGGAATGGATGAGTCATTTGACCGTAACCTGACACGCCTTAGGTCTGGCGTTAATTTTTTGTTGAAAGTCGTAGTATAACATGTTTTCCAGTGAATTTGTATTCTGTATTTTCAGTCGTGGAATGAAATTAATGAACCGGTACCTTAATTTGGCTCTTAAAAAATTCGAATTATCCAAAATAAAATTCGATTTATCCACGATTTTTTAGCATTGTTTAGGTACAAAATGCTAGGGACCAAGAAAAATCTTCGAATTAAAGAAAATTTCGAATTATACAAGTTCGAATTATCCAGGTTCCACTGTATATATATATATATACAGGGTGTTTTTTTAAAACGCAACCCATTTTTAAGATTGAATAATGCACATATAAATATGAAATGAGTATTGTTTTATTGATCTTTACATTCTATACAACCTATTATTTAAGTTTGAACACATTTAGTTTACATTACGTGCTCAAACAGTCGGCCATTGGCATTTATATAAAGTTATGTCCTTTCCATCAAATTCCCAAACACGTGTTGCAAGGTACCGCTTTGAATTTCTTGCATTAAATTTGTTGTTTGTTTTGAGGTGCACAGCTTGAAAATTCAGCTTGAAATCCTATGAATTGTTTTAGTAAGCCTTATTATGTATCCCCAAAAAATAAAATAATATATTGGGGTCAAATCCGGGATCTTGGGGGAAATAATCCTTCACCGATAAAATCAAGTTTTGGGTTGCGTTTTTAATGTGTATGTCTTTAAGCACGATAACTCACGTAAAAGTGATCCAATCTGAATGAAATTTGACACAGACATGTAAAGAAGTATTACTCTACGAAATAAATTCGCAAGATTTTGTAGCACCTCAAAACAAACAACAAATTTATTGCAAGAAATTCAAAGCGGTACCTTGCAACACGCGTTTGGGAATTTGATGGAAAGAACATAACTTTGTATAATTGCCAATGGCGGACTGTTTGAGCACGTAGTGTAAACTAAATGTGATCAAACATAAATAATAGGTTGTATAAAATGTAAAGATCAATAAAACAATACTCATTACATGTTTATATACGTATTATTCAATCTTAAAAATGGGTTGCGTTTAAAAAAAAACACCCTGTATATATATATATATATATAAATTTGAACGAATGGTGTTTTTTACTTCTGGGGACCCCAAAATGAAAAATTAAGTGGTAAGCTGAGTTTAGTTTACTTACTGTATCCCATTTAATACTTAAGGGGGATATCCATTACCTTGTTTACCCATCCCAAATTTTGAAATGGCCGCCATTTTGGTTAGGGGGGTGATATCGACCTCCGGTTTGCGCCATTGTATTTCTTTAGACAAACCGTTTAAAATGAGGGGTCACTCGATAGGAGTTTCCATTGAAAAATTTGGGGCTGCCCCAAAGTGCCCCATTTTGGGAGTGGGGGCGAAAATGGGACTCTCGTTAAAAAGTGCAGTTTTTAATTTTGTGAAGGTATGCTGAGTTTGGTTTTCCTACTATGACGCATTAAAAAGTTAGGTGGGGGTATCCACACTTTTGTCTAACCCTGTAGGATAAAAAATGGTACAGTAAGTGAATATGCCGGTTTGCTCCCACAGAAATGGGAAAATGGGGGATTTAAGGCTGTAATCCAGTATATCTCCACTAGAAGAACCTACATATAAAGAATAATTCATATATGTTGAGAAAATGCGAATGAGAAAGATATTAAATTTCATTTTTCCCTTTTTCTATCCCCTGAGGATTAGCATTGGGACAGATATATTCAGTTATTATACTGAACAATAGTTGATGCCCGTCGAAACTCGACGGACACAAGTCATTTTTGCACGTTATTAGTAGGCCTACACTTAGACGTTATCAGTTTAATCATTGTACTTTTCATGTTGAAAACTGAATACTCCATGACCTTTTGTTTCCCTTCTTGGATCATATTTTTATTTTGAAAATGTTGTTTAAAAATTCGCACTTAAGATTGGCATTACGATCCTTGAACAAAGCCGGATCTATATTAAATTAAATTATTATAAACTGAATCAAACAACTAAGCGCTGGTCATTAGTAAGTCTTTAGTAGGATCCTCTGTTACTCAATACATGGACGCGGGGCGGGGGAGACTCACAGCCCAGCACGCGCGGTCTGACCTTGGCACCACACACCGACTGTCTCCTTCCCGTGAAAGTAACACCAGGTCAGCCAGCCATTGGGACAATGCCATTTCGCTTTTCATTTCCAATATTAGGAATTTCTCTTTCAAATGGACTTTCTTCCTAAAGTTATTGTGTAATTACATTTGTTCAGAGGCAAACGAACACTCTCACTCGTTCTGGAAATTAAAACTGAACTATTAACTTTCCGGTGGCCTTAAACACTTCTTATTGTGTTGCTACGAAAATTGATTTTCGACAGATATTTATCATGTTATCGCTTTAGTTTATGTCGAATCGAATCAGCTAGTCCTATGCGTACTTGAGAACCGTTTACGCGAGTAGGTGAAAATTTGTGATGATAATTATGTCAGAGAAAACCTTTTTAAAACACATCCTCTAATTACTTCCACAGCTCCAATTCGCAACTGAAATTTGTATCTCTTTTGAGTTTGATCACTTTCTCTCCCATCAATTCAGATTGACCTGACAGACTGTTCTCTCCTATACTGTTAACCGAGCAATGAAAACTCGGACGATTCAATTTGGTTTTTATTTTATAACTGCAGAAAAGTATGAGAATTGTTGATAGGGTAAAACCGGGAAAATAATGAACTATCGAGAGAGGCTCGGTCCACTCGGTGCTTTCGCTTTTCCGGTACATATCCGTAGCCAATCACCGACGCGACGCCTTGCTGGATCTGAGGGGATCATATTCAAGACTGAAAAAACCCTTGTGTTTACATCACTTATCATGTTGACTTCTTATTTAAAGACGTCCTCGAATTTCTCTAACGAATGGCTTAACGAAAAATCGGATTTCACTGATCATAGATTCTCCATAAAATAGTATTATCTGCTCCATTTAGCCATAGACCCAATTAATCCGCCGCCAGTTTTCACGGCTTTCCCGCTCGTTTCCGGCGCGTGCGGTGGTCGGACGTCCGCGCCACACACCGTGTCCGCGGCGCGGTGGACACCCCTTGTCCGCGCACACCGTGTCCGCGGCGCGGTGGACGCCCCTTGTCCGCACACACCGTGTCCGCGGACGCCCCTTGTCCGCGCACACCGTGTCCGCGGCGCGGTGGACGCCCCTTGTCCGCACACACCGTGTCCGCGGCGCGGTGGTCGGACGTCCGCGCCACACACCGTGTCCGCGGCGCGGTGGACGCCCCTTGTCCGCGCACACCGTGTCCGCGGCGCGGTGGACGCCCCTTGTCTGCACACACCGTGTCCGCGGCGCGGTGGACGCCCCTTGTCCGCACACACCGTGTCTGCGGCGCGGTGGACGCCCCTTGTCCGCACACACCGTGTCCGCGGCGCGGTGGACGCCCCTTGTCCGCACACACCGTGTCTGCGGCGCGGTGGACGCCCCTTGTCCGCACTACACACCGTGTCCGCGGCGCGGTGGACGCCCCTTGTCCGCACACACCGTGTCCGCGGCGCGGTGGACGCCCCTTGTCCGCACACACCGTGTCTGCGGCGCGGTGGACGCCCCTTGTCCGCACCACACACCGTGTCCGCGGCGCGGTGGACGCCCCTTGTCCGCACACACCGTGTCCGCGGCTTTGTCCGCCGATCTCGCGTCATCTCAGCTGACAGCCGCGGCTGTGGGAACCTCGGGAAAGCGTCTTTCAGCCGTTCTCCTTGGATTGTAACAAGCAGGAGGTACTGAATCAGATCATTTCGAACTGACTTTCTTGTTCCGAATATGTCTTTTGGTTATAATTCGTTATAGTATAAAATGAAACAATTAATTTTGTAAGAGATGAATTTGTAACCCATTTCTCAACAGTAACGTTATGACCTCTTTGTAAGTCAATTTAAGAAACATGTTTCTGCAGATTAATCCTCATTTTCTCTGATTTACTTGCTTTTATCATAAGGGAAAAAGTGGTTGGTGCTGATATTAGAATATTGAACTTGCTAATCGGTTGAAACGGTATGGTTGAAACAAGTTAATAGAAAACAATAAACGTATATTTGTAATTAAAACAAGTATCATATGGAAACCGACTATGAACTTGGATCAGAAGAATTTGTAACAAGTAATGTGATAAAACTCAAGGCGAGTCATCTACCTTTATTACAAAAAAACAAAGAAACAAATATATGAAGATTTTGGAAAAAAGTTTTTGCATCTAATTCTTACACCTACCCATGAATACAATTTTAATTCAGTTTTTTAAGGTACAAAAAATGTATTTGTTGCCGAGCGCTAATAAGAGTACGGCACTGTCCGCAGAAAACTTGCGATTACCATTTTTATTAATTTTTTTCAGTATACTAAAATTCATATTCCAAAAGAACTACTTAACTACACCCTTGAAATTAAAATATCTAAAAAAAACATGTATTATAATTAATTACTTTTGGCTCAGTCGATTTTTTAAAAAACAAATTGAAAAAAATCATTAAGAAATAAATGTGAAACATCTAACAATTTTGTCAGTTCATAAATTGTAAATTATACTTGTAAATCATTGTCAAAATGTGCGTTTTTAAAGTAATTTTTATTATGAACAAAATAGCAGCTTGAAATTAAAATATGTTCAACATCGTTATCGAAACATTGATTTTTAAAAAGGCTCGCAAAACACACGAAATTTGATTTTTGAAAATTTAAATTTAATTCTAACTTTTTATGCATGAAATGGTGGTCTTTATTTTTAAGTAAACAGTACTGTTGTATAACACTCAAACACAGCTTTAATTACAATTTTAGCTTTTAAGGCAGGCAGAGTCTTCTCTTAAGGGCCCCCGCAACGTTCCATTGCAATATAATACATTATTTTAACTGGAAATTTATGGTACACTATTTAGTATTTCTAAAACGGCAAGAAAGTAAATTTTAAGCAAACATATGTAATTTTAAACCAGCTGCTTAAACCAAAATATGCAATTGCCTGAGTAGCAGCGAATCCTCCTGTCACAGTTCCCACGAGGCGGCGGAGCGCCCGACCAATTACAAACGATGACAAAATCGACAATAATACATGACCGAGTGCGAGAGGTGAGACTGCGAATGAAATAACCAAATCACCTGTGGCGGTGATGCAAGCCCGCCAAATGTCAAGGAACGTCTTCCTCCGCCGCTCACCTCTGCAGCATGCAGCCCGCCACATCGGAGAAAGGATCTTCCAAGCATAAATCACGGGGTATCCATGGGAACACGGCGCCGCGGCGTTGCAGAGTGTTATCTAACGAACCGACACTAACAAAAATCTATGTGGTTTTTAATTTGTAATTACCCATGTCATGTTTCAGTTTAAAAATTATTACAGTTTATCGCATCCGGAATAGCACCGACCTCATGTTTAATATGTTTTTAAAAATTACTGCCATACGTTAGGAACTCTGTGCGTTTTCCTGTGGACACTTTCAAATTATTATGTTGAAGTGTGCAGAGTGCAGAGAAGTGTCTCTAACAAAGGAGTCAAATTAGTATGTAAAGTGCCTCGATCAAAAATGTGGATGCAGCTCTTAAAAATTGATCCAGCTTTAAGCAAACAGATTTTCTGGACAAAATGTATAAGCCATATAAAATAACTGTAGATTAAAAGAAACAAAAAGCAAAAGTTTTTTTTTAATAATTATGATTATATATTTAACTGCCTCATTTTAAACATGTACGCTGCTTGCTCCCGCATCAAACACCGTCAAGACACGTCAAGGCTAACGGAAGTCCGAAACAACAATGTTGTATCTCAGGACGGGATATTTGTTATAGCCGTGTCAGTTAACATATCGCGGTTAGGTTCGCAGTTGCATGGATACAGGTATCTAGACGCAGCCATCGAGGTGGACGCAGCCTCCACTGAGGTCTGGTACAATACAACCCAATAGATGTCGAACCACGTCTATTGGAATATATATATATATTTTTTTTTTATTTAAGTCCAAACTACTTTATTAGGTTGTATACAATGATTTTATGAACACGTATAAAAACTGATATTTAATTAGACACACCGGCCAAGTGCATCCGAGGAAATTGCAACACATTAAACTCCATACCAATATATATATCACGCCATGGATATAGTTCGCCACTTTGGAATACCTTTATATTTTTAGCCATCAAACAATAAAAGCGGTATTTCAAAGAAAGAAATAATTAAAAGTTAGTTTTGAGTTTTTAAACAGGTTTGCTGGAAAGCTTACATTGTTACTGATGGGAGGCATATAATGATTGAAGTTGTTTGACGCCCAAAGCGGAAAGAACATCTCAGTTTCACGCTAATAGACGCACAGCCCTGCAGAGCCACTCACTTGTGAATCCGCGATGCAACAGTTACAAGTTATTTAATTATACGCTAATTTGCGTCCAAAGAATGAAGTTGTGAAACGTGGAATTCCATCAAACAGCGACGGCTCCCGCGATTTAATTAAGCATCTAACACAATAAGTTATAAAGTGAATTAAATTAAGAAAATTCTTTAAGATCGAGTAGTTTTCACATGATAAAGGAACCTAATTAAAACAAGAAGATATCAATATTCCACAGATGATTTAAATAAATGCACTAGGCCTATACTTTTACAAATATAGTAATTTCTCCATACAAAGTAACAAAAAAGGGTTCAATATGATATGGGACAAACATGCAATGGTATACATAAAATAACAGAGATATTTGGTATTCGATCAAAGGATAATTAGACAACGCAACCAGTAACATTTTAAGTATTAACAACACAGGGAAAGATGTATCATAACATAAGAAATGATAAGTGTCAACAATATACACAACATATATTGATCAACGTTCATGAATTAACGTGATCCTTATTTTTATATTAAATTAGGTTCATCAAGTTACATTTTGTTAAATGGCAGGATCAGGAATGCAAAAGGGTAACATCCCTCGAGCAGATACACTACAGGTTAGCGATGCATGTGCACGTATCAGGGCGTCTACTGACATCTGGTTTTAAAATTCCAGTATATTTCCAGGATTTCAAGTACAATTTTTTTTCTAAATTCTAGTATCACTCGCTACTATTTATCTAACTAAGAAGCACCATTAATAATTTTTTATTAATATGAATAATCTTTATCATAAAACTTAAATAACTTATTTACAACATTGGCAAATAATTAAGATAAATAATATAATAAAAGGTCGTCAAAGAAAAATCATATTTGTTTGATTTTTATGAGGGCATCCCAACTCCCCTTTATACGTTCCTCCAACTTTATTATCCAAATAATTAATGCAAAAATTAAAAGTCACAGCATTAACTTTGAATCTGAAGTGACATTGTCATTGACATTGACTTAATTATTTACAGACAAAGGTAACCGTTTGCAGAAAAAAGTAATAATCAATAATCCAATGAAATACAAAACTGATAATCTTAAAAAATTCTAAGCTTTACATTTCTTCTCCTGACTTACATATTAGGTCCCTACTAGAAAAATAGAATTTGCAAGGAATACATAATTTACTATTAAAATAAAGTATATTTAATTTAGGAAACAAAAGTACTAATTTACTACGAGTGTCTTTTGACAGTCTCTCAGTTTTATATCAAATCATTTGTTTTTTGAAAAATAATATAAAAATGTGACTATAGGAAATATTGAGAACATCTCCGATCTTAAAAACATTACAGCATATACAATTGTAAATCAGTTTAAGGATGTTTAATCCTTGTTTAATTCAGATTGGACTGAATTACAAGGTTAAATTTAGGTTTGCGAACACACATTGCTAAAAAGGTTTTGTTGAGCTTTAAATATCTGAATGTATTGGACAAAATTATTTTTAACGGATTTCATAACTTGTATTTCAACAAAATCCCAGTACCAAATTCCAGTATTTCCAGAATAAAAATATAATTCCAATAGAATTCCAGGATTTCCAGTATCATTAGACACCCTGACTATATAAACGACGTGTTATCCACTGCAAGTCTTGTACTGTTGTAAGCATGAAGATATTCCAGTGAAAGACTACGGACTTCCCTGTTATTATTTGTTGTAATTTATTATGTATTGCATTGTAATTGGGCACCAGCCTGTTACGTAGTATTTCTAAATAAATTAATAAATATGTGTGAAGTGTGGGCTTGAAAGCGTAAGTGACTCACAACACGACAACAAAGAGCGCACTAACAACATTCACAAGAAAAATGACAATCAGTGAAAAGAGACAGTCACAAGGTGGCTGGTGCTGTGGTGCTGTACAACGGTCCGGCCGCTGCCGGTATGACATGCTTCATCAGCGTTGCATGCACATTTCGCACGCGGCAAACAGCAGTTCATTTCCTCCGTTCCTGCTTCATGACTGGCGGCTCGGGGCATCGCGGCTGATGAGATTCGGATTCCTAAACGGATAAGAAAGTGAAGACAATTATATCGGACGGTTGACTTTCAGCGGGGACACGCGACAAGCGGCGAGGATGGGACTTTCGCGCACATCCGATGGTCAGTGACCGGTAACCGACACGGCCTGGATAACACCCCGCTCTGCCGTTGCACTTGTTGGTGACTAGCTGCTGTGAGCTAGCGTTTCTGTCGACGAGGGATAAGCTTACTTTATAATATTTGACTTTCCAAAACCGGAGAATCCAAAAATGACTCAAGGTTCATTTAAAAATGGCCGGTGACTTTAGATTCAAAGTTTTATACAAGTAGTCAAACTTACAACGAATTTATTCTACTAGATAACACGTAGCTCGAAATCGAGCAAAAATCATAAAGTAAAAGAATGAAGGATAATAAGCCTACTTATATACTTATAAAGTTTTCATTTACAAAATTATAGCTTAACTACTGAAACTTTCAAAGTTAATTTTATCTACCGCAGGAGTTTCCGGTATAAACGTTAACGACTGGGAACACCTTCATTTCCCCATAACCTCTTCTTTCTGAAATGTATATTTCAACACCGGCAAAAGATCGAACTCTGCTTACCGCAACATGTAGTTGACCGAGAGCAAACACTGGGCACATAATGACTTCCTTTGTTTAGTGATTGCCGCTGCACCTTATTGATAATTATTGCCAAAACAGAGATTGCAGGGAACGGCTGTCTTTATATGCATAACCTTTCCTTTGTGGCAAAAACGCGTAAATGAGCATTATCTTTAACAGTCTTTTCAATTAACCCACCGCAGTGAAAACATTTTTAGTTCATTGGTCTGAGGTTGGAAGGAGCATCAAATGGTACATCGAGAGGGTGATGCTACCAGCGGTTGCGATCGTGTTCGTTCCGACTCCTCCGACCGGTCAATGTTCGTCTTCTTTTTATCGGTGGCATTATAAATGCAACAAATCCAAAAATTGATTTGCTCAGATTAATGTAACTTCAAAAAACACAATGAAATATCGTAAACTACATTGTAAAACTGGTAACTGCAACGTTTAAGAGCTTTAAAAACTTCATAACATAACCTAAATTACATAATAAAAATCTTTAAAAAAAGAAAACTGTTGAAAACAAAGCCAAACCAGCTGTGAATAGTATATTTCACTACTAGTCACGTAAGTAGCCCATTTCAGGGGAAGATAGTGTTTTACTTGCGAGGCGTAAGCCTCGCAAGTAAAACACTATCGAGCCCCGAAATGGTACTTTTGTGACGAGTTGTGAACAGTACTTTTCATCACGATGCAAATAAGTGACCAAACTTATGAAAAATGATCCAAAATTTCATAGTTTAGTCATTTTTCTGTAAGTAAACACAATACGGCTGAACTGTTTATTTTAGTTTATAAAGTCAGCTGGTTGAACTGTCAAATTAAGGAATTCGTTTGTTTGGGTACGGCAAAATTTTGTTTTGGTTCGGAAATGGTTTGTTTGGGTACGGGAATGAAATGTTTGGGTACCGAAAAAGCTGCTGATTACTTGTTTTGACGTAAGGAAATCGAGAGTTTTCGTAGATCTCAGCTGTACGGTAACGGGCAATTTTCGTATACAGAGTGATGAAAAATAAGTTTACCTGTAGAACTATTTCAGAGCTTGGCCATATGTTCAGTTTGTAAACAAAACTGAGCTTGCTCAAATGTTAATGAATAGCGCCACTGTTCCGAAACTTCAGCCCTTTACTGAACTTTAGTGACGCCCTTTTTTTTAAATTCCGAGACCTGTTGAAAATCTACATAAAATTCTCTTTAATTTGACATCTCAAACGTTAAAATCCGCCCAGCCGTTACTGCGGTTGGACTGTGAAAAGAAAACCGCTTGTGTATTAGATTCCTGGTTCACTATACCATTAGGGACCAAATCCATTCGCTAATTAATTAATGTATTCACTTTTAAATGGATGTGGTCGATGTCTTACGATGTTCTTCAGTGTGTTTTAATAGTTTAAATTCGGTTTCAATAATAGCACACGGCTTTGCTGAAAACTGGGTTTACTCAACTTAGATATTTCCTTGAAATTTCTACTTTAAAATTAAATCTTAGGAAAAAACAAACTTTAAGAGGGCCTAGCTACGGCTTTTTTAGTCTGGTCTTCATAATTTCTACATTGCAAAGCTTGACGCCTGGCTTTCAACGATACCTCAGATATAAATAAAAGAACTGTAGGGGTCTTCATCATAAAAGCCTCTTTCGTGTTAAAAAAGTACTGTACTATTGTATTTTTATTTTGTGTAATTTTTTATTTTTTTATTTTGTGTTATTTTATTTATATTGCTACAAAAAATTGCATATTGCTTTTTATTTTGATACGTAGCTTATTGTCGTACGTTGAAAAATACAATTTTTAAAACCCCCTAGGATGCCACTTCAAAATGTGGCGTAGGTGTTACATGTGCACCTTATGATTTAATTTTTGACGTCACTTTATGATGCTCCCGGTCCATACAGGTCGTCTTCTGTAGGATTATTCTTCCCTTAGATATGATCTTGGAATATTTTGTTTTCTTGCAAAATTAGGACAACCTCTTGCCGAGTAAATTATTAAAGTCGTACAAATACTGGAGGAGGAATTTGAATCACAAAAACCTAGCGTGTTAAATAAGGAATACTTTTAAGTAATTTCTGTGAAGTTTGAAGTTTTTAAACTTTTCTTTTTATATGGCACGACATTTATTTGTTTTTTTCGTTTGTTTGAAAATTTAAAGATTGATGAACAGAGATGAGTAAACGTAGATAATTTTAAGTCAAAATACGCACTAATTGTGATGCATACGACGGAGTAAGCTACTTCACCAGGAAGTCTATGTAAAAGTGAACCTGCCATATAAGTCGACATTGCACCACCCCGACCGGCCATAGGGACCACCGACAATGATTGACCACTAATTGCTCTTTTTTTGAAGATTTTCATCCCAAGGCTGTTAAAATTTACAAGAATTTTTGCCATCGATTGTATCAAATTCGTTTAAATAACATATTGAACAATCAAAGGTTGAAGCGATACCAGAATAAATATTGCTTGTGAATGACAAAATATCTCATTTGGCTCAGTTCCCACGAAAAAAACAAAATAAATAAGACGTCTCAATCTTGCTGTTGCCGACCAGACAACACTGTTTATAACGCTGGCGCCTGAATAAATTTGAATATTTCAAGAATTTATCTGATTCTGAGGATAAAACAGATAAGCTTGCGTGACAATAAATTTCTTTCAAGTATTTAACAAACGGCGTAGATATTGCTAAATACACGCAGCAGTAGGCTAGCCCAAAACGCAAGCCTCGCCTGTGGAGGGACCAGTTCGTTATATATTAATAAATCAGGTGATATATTTTATGACAGCGTCAACTCGAATTTGGCTGACGGTGGCGGGTGGGCGTCAGTAAACTCAGATTTACTGCCGAACTCAAGAGCTTTCGACTTGATCTTTCGCGATATAAATGAAGGAAAAAGTCTAATACCTCGGGAACGGGATAGTATTTTGGCACAACATATAAAACGCATAATATGAATGTCGGAGACCCGCTAAAACACTTGTAATCAGGCAATGTAGTCACAAAAATTAAATATCTTGAATAATCGCGATTTTGTAAAGCTTCCTGAACATTATTCAAGCGGCTCTTAAATCATTAAGACTTATAAGGAGCAATGCATACCAAAAACATTGTTTAAAGTTGCGTGAATAATAAACTAAATTACTGGATGGGAATGAAAATACTAGATAAAACGAGCGAAGTCAAATGTGACATAAGTTAATAAATCAAAGAGTATTAAACCGATCTTGCCTGTGGGGTAAGTAAATATGTACCCTTACAACTTTCTTTTACATCGCGGGCCTAATGAATCCATCCTCACTCAGAGAACACGACGGTCAAGATAAAAAGGAAACCAAACACGCAAACTCGTTTCATCTGCAATCAAAACGTACGCAGATGTCTTCCTCCTACACTTTCTTCGCAATCGCCGCGGTCAATTTCCTGGAAACATAATCACCGTTTGAATTACACGTAATCGCTGCAAGAGTCGGCAAAACATCATCGAGAGACAGAGAGAAAGAAGAAAGTGCGTTATCAGCTCTCGACTCAACCATGGACGGTAATCGGAAACGAAAGTGATGTTCATCGGTGTCGGCAGCCAAGAGGGTACTTTACATGCGGACGGTCGGAGTGGGCGAGATACACGACAGGTCACAGGGTCACTTTCTACCGGACTCATCCTCGTCCTAATCAACCAGTCGCATTTATATAACGATTGTTAGTTAGGTTAAAATATAAATAATTTTAAATGTCTCAAAATGAGAATTAATTGCGCACACTTATTCGTTCTAATATAGTAATATACATGTCCATAACAATCATTCAAAACTACAAAATCAAATGCAATATTTTAACACCGAGATGACCCAACTCATTCTACCAAACAAGTGGGCTGCTAAAATGTTGACGAGGGATCCTTAAACTTCTTGGTTTGCTATTTATTTTCTTGATATATAACGGAACCTTTAACACTCCGGTTTCATAGTAAATGTAATAACGCAAATACATAACATAAACCTAATTTCATAACTTTTCTTAAATGCTCGTCTGACGACTGCAAAAATCTGTAATGAAGATCTTCATTATCATTTGACAGTCCATAGCGATGGACAGGTAAACTACGTGCAAGGGGCATAGGCTTAGCCGCGCGGATAGGCGTTTCTTGATTCATTCACGTTCTAATTCGACAAAGAGCATGCGTGACAAGTCAAAAAATCAGACACTAACTATTGGACTAAACAACTTGCGAGATGGGGATTTAAAATGTGATTTTATTTGACAAGGTGACATCAAACATAATAATTTAGCATTTTTATAATTACTCCTTGCTATTGCTTTATTTTTAATCCATTCATCATCACACACGAGTCCTCCACTTTCCCCTCGGGTCGCATTGTCGAGCCAGGGCCTACTTGGCAGGTCCTGCGGCGCTTTCCTCCGTCCGCGCACGTCCGCGGGCGTTCTCCACGCCCGAGGAATCCTGCCCGACACCCGGTGATGAACTGCGGAGAAAGGATTGCAACGGCCAAGACAATCTCGTTTTGAATAACAATATGTCATTATCTTACTGAGTTTCATCTCAGGTATTTTCTGTTTCAATGGATTGCTATCAGTGTCTATGTATATATCAGAGTTGCAGGCATTTACCTCTCTCCCAAGAGAGTGTAAGAGATATGGTACTTTATAGTAAGTAGATTTCTCTGAGAAAGTAGACAAATGCTTTCAACCTTACTTTTGTAATGTGATTATTAAATGGTTATGAGCGCTTTTAAAATAGTTTTTTACAGTAAGAGAAGTCTATTTTACAGTTAAAATTTACCGTAATTTAAATTTGTTTTAAAGCTTCGAGCATTTTTAATTGTTTGGCTTATTTTGGTATATAATCTAGTCTTTTCAAATCGCGCAAAAGCGGGAAGATTCACATCGATATTTGTTCTCTTAAAAATCATCTGATCATACAGGCTATAAAATTTTCAGCCTATATACAGCATACTGTTAGTACAATCCATTGCATATGGACCTAAAAACAGTGTTGCCAAGAGTCTTTTTTAGCAATAACGATTAATTGTGAGATGTGCCGAGAAAAAAAATCTTTAAAACCCCAAAATTTTCAAATAGCTCATTTTGAATTCCGAAAATATTAATATGTCGGCCTATAGGGGTTTACTGTAAAACACACAGTGAAGAGAAGTTTTAATTTTTTGCGTTGAGCGTGTGAGCTAAAAAATTCAATTTAAATATAGTTTAATATGAATTTTACAGTGTACAATTTTTTAGAATTTAATTGTTTATAAAAAATAAAAATAAACATGGCATTGAAATTTTAGCACAGAGAAAAATGTAAACATTGGTTGGTTTACATAAGAAAACAACGTTTGGCCATGAAACAAATAGGATATATTCAAAGATACTGCATTGCATGATGGGATCGTAAAATAAACCAACTCTGCAGAAACAAGACGGTAGCGTGCACGATTCAGCCTACAATCAGACTACGGTAATTCAGATACCTGCATTGGCCTGTTTAACTCCTTTCATTCCGCATTATGATTTAGTAACAGTTGTTAACCTTTGTTCCTCTGAATTTATCTCCCTTTGTTCCAGAAGAAATTATTAATCTCTTAATTTTCAACGGCCGGGCATGCTGCTGTTCAATACGGGGATTGCCAAAGGACATTCAAATTTAAAGGTTCGATGGCGTAATTCACCTCGGAATGATTCATTTTTAGTATAGATGCACTCTTTAAAATCTGAACGCTTACTGATCTCACTTTTTGTGGTGTAGCTTCCGAATCACTATACAGTATACACATAAAAGGTTAATCCTATTATACTGCAGTTCGTTCTGAGAATAATTAAAAACTTGGATCACTGACGACAGTAAGGAAAATTACCTTTTACTTTCCGATCGCTCAAAACATATTTTTAGGTTTTTTTTAATAACAGGTGGTATATATGTCTTAACATCTTACATAGATATCTTACAATAAATAACATATTTTGTACTAACAATATAAGCTGTATAACACATAATTAAGTAAAAAAACACACATTAAAGCAACCATATGTTTATAAATTTATAATAAGTTGGCTGAAAAATTGAGACACCTGTTTGTATTTAGTACAATATGAAGAGGAAACTTTTTTATTATAGTTTGTTAATTGTTTGAGGAGAACTGATTCTTAACTTTCTCTTTTTTGGTAAAGTTTTGTTGTGTTATTTACTATCAGTTTTATAGGAATATTTAAATAGGCCTATCAATATTTATATTTGTATTTATCTACTAATCTACTGCAAGTTATAATGTCTTATTTCATTGTGTTAGCGTTGAGATGCGTATTTAATGTTTGGAAATGTAAGGATTAATTTTGCGTTACAGGTATTTTTAAACAAACGTGTGGACATTTATTTATTTATTAAAACCTGTTTTATGTTGATCGACATTATTTAAACATCTGAGTAAAAAAGACGTTATTGTTTGGACAAGATTATGATTTAGGGTACACTGATTTAGGGTAGGGATGTAATTTATTGTATTATATATGGAGAATAAATTATTTATTATTTTATATATGCTGATGTTATGTTATAACTTGTTTTCGGCTACACGCCTAAAAATATCTAAGGCAATGATTTGCCTGCCAAGTTCGCAATGAAAACAACACCGGAAAGTAAAAATATTTAATCGTATACCTTCCTCAAAGAATGTCCAATGTTACGAAATAAATGTATGTCAAATGATCACGTAACGGAGGGGTCAGGGGCGAACGTGATAGCGGGGAATGGTCTAGGAAGGTCGGCACCTACACTGGCCGACCACAGGTTGGTGGCGCGCAGGGGCAGACAGCACTTGGAACAATACAAGGGATTGCTGACTTAATAAAAGTAATCATAACTTACAGAGTTTGGGGGAAAATCACATGGGCCCAAGATATACCTGTAACAAAAGATATAGCCATGTTAGTAAAGTGAGTAAACTATTCAAAGTACTGTATACTTCATATTTTTACAAACCAATAACCAATCAACTTATAAAACATATTGTAGCTTTCTATAAATATTTACATGTATTTATTTATATCATAGAGCAGAAACAGATTATGTTACTTCTTTGTGGTTATATGGAAAGTTGACCGATTGTCATTAGATGTACTATATATAAATTATATGTAAATTTCCACGAAAGATATTTTTAGGCAATCAATTTTGTCCAAACTGTTTACGGCTCCACACAAGTGTCCTCCAAAATCTTCAAAACAACCAATGTCAATCAAATGGAAGGTTTTTTATCCTTCAAGGACCATATCTCCGGATCCATCAAAGCTACAGGGCTGCAAAAAACACTCAAATTGTTTAATAAATTTTAATAAATTTCTGTAGTACGCTTAGTCAATACATACATATGTTGAAATTTGAAAAAAGTAAAATAAAGTGGCGCAATCTCTGGTAACGCGGAGATGCTCGAGGTTGGAGACTTCGATTTATCTTATAAGCTCAACTTTAACAACTAAAAACTTATCAAAAACCACTACTATATACCCGGCTTTTTGCACAGCAGCAACCCAATATTTTCGTGCGAATTCTATGGACTATAATTCACATTATAACTTATTTATTACAAGAAATGTTAGGAAGAAATATAATAAATAACAAATTGTTAGTTTTCAGACAATTTTAGGGTAAAATACTTAAAACTAGCCCGTCTTATAACAGTTTACATCCTGTAAGTTCCTTCATAAACTTCCAGCTTCTAATCGCATTTCGTTCAAACAAGTTAATATTATGTAATGTACCGTGGATAACAATTTAGGCCAAGACAGTAAATTTTAATGACTACAAACTATTTCACAGATTTCAAAGGATTAATGATAATGTGTTTTTTTATACACATTATGGAATTTAAAAACAAACCTATTGCTATATTTTAGAATAAACCAATTTTAAATCCTCGATACTTACGAGTATAGTAAGAAAAAACTAATTCTAATAACAGTTCCAGGGAAAATGGATCAAAGCAAAATAAGCACAATGGAGGATGATTTGGAATTTGTAAATTCATAACCTTAATACGTTGCAATATCATGGCCTCGCACCACCGCAAAAACGTGTTCAACCACATTTCACTACTTTTCATTATTCTCAGTAAAAAAAGTAATATAAACTTAACAAACATTGCCATATTTCGAAGATGAACACAATTTGCCCATGAGATTAAGTTGCTAAGGTCACTGCAGATGCGTGATGGCGAGGTATGCGAGAGGCGTGTAGGATATAGACCTTCGTCATACGACGCGACCTTCTGCATTTCCATTGTTGGCGAACAAAAAATGCATTATCTTTGAATTGCATCACAAAACTACACTCTCTTGACAGCATGATTTCTTGACTGATGCACTGATGAGCAAGGTTTTGTACAGATCTCATCACAACCGATGACGATTAGACATGCATGATTAAAAAATAAGGCTACCCTATCAATTTAAAAATACAGAATGTGATTTTTATATATCCGAGTGGTGGTTGCCCACTTTACGTCAGTACAACGAAACTTTAGTAAATTATTTACTAGTAATTGATACTACAGATGAGGCACTACGGACAATATTTGCAAAATTATAGGACTTCACTCCTAGACTTCAGTTCCAAAACAGGTCCATAACAATTTCCCAATTTATACACATATGCTTTCTTTGTTTCCCTCAGCGGATAGTCACCTAGACGCAGTTATGAAAGTAAAAGCATGATACACAATACTACATAAAAAAAATTATACACTAAGTGCCCGATCGAACAGAGCAATAATTAACTTGTTGACTGAACATGGAAAACCCCCTCCAATTCCCCCTACTTTCATGGTATTCCGAATACGCGGTGTGGATACAACACAACAAGACAATAAAGATTAAGGATATATATCAAAATTTCAGTTAGAGGATTTCAAAAACAAAAACAATGTTTAAAATCGTTATATTAGTTAGAAACTTTATACGGCAAAAACATGAGAAGATTGGGGATCGAGCTGCTGGAAGTGTATCAGGATCCAGTGGTCGTTCAGGCGCTCAGTTGGGCAACGTCGTTGGGCGATATTACAGGTGTGAGGCAACAACCTGCTCCAGCCTTCATCGACCACCTAAATCAACCGCGCCTGCACAGCCAACATTATCCTGGAATAATGAGTTCAATCTCGTAAAGTAATTTCTGATGATAGCTTAAATTTTTAAGTTCAGAAGATTCGAGTTCAATCCTATGAGAGAGAGGATTTCATAGCCGCATAGCTCCAAAAGCATGACCCGGGCTCGATTTCCGCGCTGAGGTTGAACGTTCGAACAACGCTCCTGTGGCTCGCAAATTACGTAGAGCCCATTGTAGGCCTACTTGCACGATGTCCCAACTAGTGATAATTCTTTAGCCAAAAAAAGCTGCTGCAGATCTTGATGACATGCGGGCACTAAGTTACTTACTTTTACAGAATTTGTTCGACACAATTAATTAATCATATAGGCATAACCAGGTATGCTATAACAATAATAAAGTTGTATGGTAACTAGATGGAAAAAGCATATATTTAATTTTAAAAACTAGGCTTATGACCGCACTATTTATTATTCAAGAATAGCTGCAAAGGTATATGAGTACGTTGTCAACGTACCTATGAACTATTGCGGCCTGGCGACTTCTACGAGTGGTTAAAGGTTTTTATTGGACTCTCTTATCGGGCGTGTCATGTTTGTAGTTCTGAACTTAAAGAGCGTATTTACTGCCTACAATCGTGTTGCCTATTGCAACTTAAGCGTAACTTAAACCGACCATTTTATGCATTTCCTAAAATTCAATAAAATAATATACTCCTTTAGAACAAAACGAACATTCAAATTTCTCCATAAAGCAAAAATAATGTTTATGTTACTATGTTATACGGCTACTATGGAAAACACTGAAAACAAATCACATTATTTAAAAATTCTTAAAGCGTCTAGCATGTAATTTGTTGTATAAAGGACGCGTTCTCACGGCCCGGCCGGTCCGTCGCTGCGATTGGTCGAAGGAGCACATTGTTGCATTGTCTCCGCTGATTGGTCGCCGCCACTATTGTTGCTCTGTGTCGCAACCGCGACCTCTATGATGGTTTTCATTACAACCGCTATTAAAGTTTTGCGCCTAGCTCATCTTAGATCCGTTCCGTCCGCTTTGTCAGTAAATATTTATTATACAGACAAAAAGTGTAAAAGATTACTGTTAAAAAATTCACTTAGCTTATATGAATAGTACCGTCAGGTCGCTCGTCATGCCAAACCTGACCGCTGGAAGGCTTCTCTAAAAACCACCAGGGCACTATTGCCCGAGACAGATAGCCCCTAGCCTGGGTACGGTCCACCAGAAGTATAAGTATAATGTTTTTCCTACCACTTCATTTAATGCGATAAAACGTTTATCATGGGTTACCCCTTCCTTTTAAAAGGCCTTCCTGATAACAAATCTCGAGGTTTATTATAATACTACAAAAGTAATTGTTGCGGTACTACATTTAAAAATATTTTTTAAATGTAGCCATAAACTGGAAAACATAAGACATAAATAACAAATAGTGTAATAGTGGTTGCATATAGAGCCGTGGTGGGTCTATTACTACGAAGTTGTCTACGACTGTAGGACTCTGAACCAAAGACAGCGGGCTTTAGATGTAACATCGAGTTATATTTTATTTCAATGGTACATTAATTGTTTTTTATTCCATGTACATCGAATACAATCATTGTTATTTCATTACATTTACACACAATTTCCGCAGTGTTTTTTAAGGATCATGCTTATAAACCAACAAGAAATAAACACTATCAACTATAAACTAATTTTCAATAAAATAATTGAAAAAGCTATAAAACAAACTTTTGAAGAAGTTCAATACAATCGACATGGCAACGTCACATACGTTGAGCGAAAGCTTACACTACGACTTACGAGGTTGACGTGGGAGGATGGGTCAAGTGGTGACAATGCGTGGTGGGCCCCAGACATTAGAAGCACCTCCGTCCTCCATTGTTCGCCACGACAACCTTACATCACTCCATGGTAATTGCCACCAAATTATCATAGTGAATAACGGTCAATACCCACAATCTGTACCTAGTAATATTTTAAACTGATATAAACGATCCTAATATTATCTGCCTTGCAGAATTACCCACGTATAGGATGTTAAAAAATTTACAAAATACAAAATGAGGGAAGTAAATACTTATTTGTAAAATAATAATTAATCATATAAGTCTTTGACCGCGCGATGGCATTCCGATTTTTCTTTCTGTTCGAAACAGTCAGTACCAGGATGCAACAAATTCAGCTTATTGTTATTAAAACCTACGTATTACACTACCTCTACACATTAGGGAGCAGAGGGCAGTAATTTAGCATTAGTTTCGCCTCCTTGCGCCTCTGGCTCCTTTGGACGTGGGACGCCCATGTCGACCACCTACACGCACATTAGGTGCTCATAATCTCCTCCAGAAAATCAAACCTATTATTATGATTTTTCTTTTAAATCTTTGTTTGAAAATATATGTTATTGATGTTATTGTAAGTTAACTAAAAAGAATGCAAAATTACCGTATCTATGCTTAAAAAACGCTGTTCTCAAATTATTACGAATACAAATAGTACACCTTTCCTCTTGCATGAATAAAAGAAAGGTGAAGGATTAAAAGTTGGGTAGCGATAAAATTATTGTAAAAGAAGCAAAGAAATAAGATGATGTTTGACTTGAAATTTTTCACAAAATACTTAGACGAAGACAGTCTGTACGACCAAGATCAGCCAAACTGGGGGAAGAACGGTCCTCGATACCGTGACGATGCATCGGACATTGACATCACACTTCTTTTGTGTGAATAATCCGCGCTTGCGGAACGATCGACGACACTTCCTTCCTTCAACTCCGAAGTAAACAACAACCAACAGGCGCTCACTACAGACGATATAACCTGTAGGAAACTGGATCGACGATGACTGCCTCATACACCATTACCCCTTCACTGAAAATTGTTGTCGGATTGCCAACACCGTTCAACATCAACGATGCTGCCTGCCATGAAATAAGTTAGCTGTTTCGCAAACGGGCAAGCCACCTGTTACAACTGGTACTCCGGAAGCCACTATTCTGGCGGATCTAATCGTTGATCATGTATGATGTGACTACCGTAATGGCAGCAGATTTTCCAGATATGACCATGATTTTTTCGACCTTTCAAATTTTATACTGATATGCGCACACATAATGTGAATACCTTGGCGTTAATCCTTAATCGTATGAGTAGGAATTCACATGCTTACGTAAATCATAATAAATATACACACAATACATAAATGCTGTGTATACGGTATTTGCTTTAGCGTTCCCTATTGTCGGTGCTGTTAGGTTTCTACTAGTGCTGGCGGCAGTTATATGTACTAACATCTTTCAATCACAAATTGCAAAAGCCATGACTACATACGAGGTTTGGGCTGTGCAACAGCTCGGAGGAGTGTCAATAGACAGGCATTAGCGACAAGGCCGTTGCCGTAACAAGAGACAAGAGGTAGGCTGAGGATAAGAGCAAGTTCAGGAACAAGAAAATAGCCCAGTTGTCAAAAATGCTTGAAAATCAAATGAGAAAACCATAAAGCTGATGTAAGAAATCTCTATTGCAAAACTCACAAAGAAATTGTCATTTTAGTACCCAATTTGTTATTCCTACAAAAAAACAATAACTGCGAGCATATCTGGTTATTGCGGAAACAATCTTTGTTAACCGAAACTTTTTACGACTTCTGCAATCTGCAATGCTTCCGCCATCGTTCAATTTCGGTTGTTCCAGTTACTCTAAAATTGGAATCTCGAAAAATCACCATAAGAAAGAGACGATAAGTGTTTTTCCTGGACGGGCGGTCACGTACCTCCACGGTCCGCGGTACAAACAGACCGAGACCGAGCGCCGTCCACTCTTACTTTCAACCTCATGTTCTACTGTTCTCACGGTGCCGGGCCGCCGCGCGTCGCCCTGGGAAACATAGTACCATCTTGATCAGCTGGGTTAAGAACTTTTGATAGGGATCGCTTTTTGAGATGTGTATCCATAAACTGACGTATATAGGACCGTCATAGAAACGTATATATCGGCGGACACGTTTAATTTTACTACAAAAGAACTAGTGTTTGGTAACACTTAATCAACACTTTAAACATTTTAGGCCGGGGCGTTTTCTGGGGTTTTAATGGTCGATCATGTCACTTTAATGTGCATCGTAATAACATTCTCTGCAAAACCGCCGCGCCGGCGCCAAAAATGAGCAATTAACGAATCAACGGAACCAAATCGGCTTCCGTGTTGTCCTTCAACTGCTCAGCACGATCATTCTAATCGCATTCCGCCCCACCCTGCCCCTGTACAGCGGCCGCAGTAATTGCTGGATATAATTCATCACCGCTCGCCGTAATGTGCATCGCCATTGTGCGGTGCGGGCAGCCCGGCGCATGCGCTATCACCCGCGAACAAACGTCTTGTCACCTTTGTGAACGACCATTTGACAAATTGTGCAACTCACGATCCAGTCATTAACGCCGGAGCGATTGGACGGGCGAAGAATGTCAGGCGTTGTGCTGATCTGAAAACAATGGCGGTTAATTGTAGAAGAGCAAACTATTTATTGAACAAATCATCGTTTTATATTTATCATTGGTTTTGTGAAACGAGGCTGATATCAAATTTGTCGAATGTCAATTAACACTGAGGAACACAGTGTGCAGGGGGGTTTTAATCTTTAAATCTACTGTACGACAATTTTAATAAGCGTTTTCAGAAATCAGATCCACTATAGTAATGTAACTGGTCTGGAAGACGTTTTTGAGAACGTAATTTATTTTCATAAATTTCGCACGCTTTGTGTAGTTTGAACTGTTGAATAACACAAAAAACAGTATTTATTCTTCATTGTAGACAATAAAATGTTTGTTAAACGATTGCAGCATGCCTAAAGTCAATGATGCACAACGAAAGAACGGAAACACTGATGCAAAAACCGAACACTACATCAATCTATACACTGAATAATCTATTAATAGTAATCACCAAGAAGTAGGAAACGACCTAAACATTTGCTGCGAACTCTGCCAAAACAATCAGGAAGTGAATCTGTCGATTCGACCACAAGGAGGTCAGATGGGAGTGAATCTGACCACCGAATCGCCATCAGGCCCGAGGACCCGTTAGCTGCACCCGTGACCCACAGCCGCGCTCCGGGTCGTCTCATTATGCCGGGTAATTACTCACCCCAGAGAGCCGGCACCTGATACACCGCCGCATACAGGCGCGGCGAGGGATAATTGACCTCATTGGACATCCGCAACACGACGACCCGGCAGGCGGATACAGGTGAGGGGGCGAAGACGTATTGGGCTGCTAATCCGGGGAAACGTGGTCCAGTAAATCATGATTGCAACTAGTTGGGAGGTTTCTAACAGACACGTTTATGGGGGTTCACAAGGAATTAAAAGTTCAGTTGGAAAGTTGTAGGTATTTTCTTGTAGTTTGATGAACTGTAATCGAAGCTTGGTGAGATGGTTACGTCATACCGTATAGTTGTCTTTAAATTAATAGGCCTACATTAAAAATTACAAATGTATTGTGACGCTAATTTTGTATGGATAAAAGTAAATATTAGATTTAATGGAATAATTTGAAGGAATAAACCAGTTTAATACTTTGAACATGATTTTTTATAAACTCCAAAAAAGCACGGACAACGAACAATAACAAAAACTTAAAAAATGTTTGATTAATAAACAAAAGTAGAAGACTGAAAAAGAATGAATGGACGTGATCAATGTACTATGTGTCCAGGATGACGAAATAACGTATTGCTTTAATGAGCCAAATGTGTTAACTGATAGGGGTTCGCTTTAATGCTTTAATGGAAATCGAAATATTGCACGTAGTAAACGGTAAAAGTGAAGGAGGATATAACGTGAGATTTGTGAGTTGGTATTTCCTTGTCACTGGCCAAGGATGGATGGATGTTAACGTAGATTATTGGAACTTGACTTCTAAAGACTACGCAGTCCTAAAAGCATTTTCTTATCAACATTTACATGTCATCGAGCAATAAGGTAGCCAACAATCGTTCGCGCGGAAGTATCTGCACGACTGAGGTTGCGGTGACCCAGTTGGGTACGGATGCAGATGGTACGGGACGGAAGGGCGACGAGGAAGTGGCCGAGGACAGTTATAACTGAGCCACGTCTACGTCCAGGCCCGCTACCGGGGTACGTGCGCGCCACGACCGCGGCGGGGGCGGAGCGCACAGCAGCTGACCGCAGTCCTACAGGGGATATAACAATGATGGCGACCTCATGCTTCCAATAAATAAATAAATAAAATAAATAATATCTTTATTGCAGTCGACAATAGAATTGCATTGCAAACGTCATTACAATAGTTCAAATGTTTACAAAGTACAATATTCTTTATCTTACTATCAGTGCCAAATTTTAATTCGCGTGAATACCTAGAATTTAAATATCCCAGCGGCTCATCATGAACTCATCAACCGAGTACAGAACTTTAGACACCTAAAGACGTATTAGTCGAGTTTAGAAATGGATTTTGATTTTCTGATTGTTTGATACTTTCAGGGAACTTATTTAGGAACTTGACTCCAGCCTACGACGGCAAATGCTCAAACGTCACAGTTCTGTGCTGCTCGAGTCGATATGTGTCCCTGCCCCTAGTATCGTACTGGTGGATTTGACTGCCCTGGACAAGTGAGCATTTATATACTTGCAGTACAGTGTTACCTCCAAGATATAAAGGCAGGGCAATGTAAGCAAACCGAGCTCCCTGAAGGCTTCCCTACAAGATTCTCTTGATTGCAATTTGCAAATAATTCTAACTGCTTTTTTTGCAGCCTGAAAACCCTTTCTTGCCTCAGTTTAGCACAGCTACCCAAAAGTCTAATTACATAGCGAAAATGGGGGTAGATTAGACCAAAGCAGGCCATTAACAGCACGTCCTTTGAACTTAATTTTGCAAGGTTACGTAATGCAAAAATTCCTGATGTAACCTTGGCACAGACGTGGTCAACATGATCTTCCCAGGTCAGCCCTCGATCAAGGCACATTCCTTGGAACTTGGCGGAGTCAGTTTCCTCTAAGAGGACATCATCCACTATGACAGCAGGCTGCAATGTTCCTGCTGTCGGAGGCAAAATTAAATCACGTTTGATTTTGAGTGTCTTCAGATTTAGTTCTGCACATGTCTGGATGCAAGAGTTAAGATCAATGTATGACTTCACTTCAAGCTCCTGTTTTGTTGAAGCTTTTACGCAGATGGTGGTGTCACCTACGTATTGGATCACCTTTCCATTCTGGATCGATGAACCAATATTGTTGACGTACAGCAAGAATAGAACTGGTCCCAGAATAGATCCCTGCGGGACTCCTTGGGCCATGCGTTCTTTTTGAGAAAGAAAATTTTCAACTTGGACACAATGGACTCTGTTATTCAGGTAGGAAGTAATCCACTTGAGTGGAACTCCACGAATGCCGTACGTCTCTAACTGGTGCATCAGTGTCTCATGATGCACACAGTCAAAAGCTTTCGAAAGGTCGAGAAATACGCTGAGCACATGTTCTCGCCTCTCGAGGCCATCGACAACCATTTCAATGAGATTTGTGATCGCATCAATTGTGGAATAGGTTTTCCTAAATCCAAATTGATGGGATGAGAGAATGTCAAAACGATCTAGGTATTTCATAAGCTGTTCGAGGAAGAGCTTTTCAAACACCTTACTGAACACTGGCAAAATTGAAATCGGACGATAGTTGCTGGAGAGATGAGGATCGTCTTTTTTTAAAAGTTGAATCACCTTTGCCAACTTGAGTTGGCAAGGAAAAACTCCAGTTTGAAATGACAAATTTACTAATCTTATGAGTGGTGCCAAAATGTGCCTGTAGCAAAGTTTGATCAACCACACTGACATGCCGTCAATGTCACATGATTTTTTTTGGTTTGAGTTCCTCGATAACCGAGCCACGACAGTCTCACTTACAGGACCATGGACGAAGACCATGGAGGTCAAGGCCATGGACGAAGCAGGACCTCTAACCGTTCTTGAATCTACTCGAGTCCCTTTGAATGAATTATCTGGCAGTGCAACGGATGCAAAATATCATTCAATTCGTTTGCAACTTCTTGAGAGCTGTCAACGATTTCATTGTTAATTTTAATATGAATCGGTTTGGAAGCTTTCACTGATTTTGAGGAATTATTAATTATTTTCCAGGCTGATTTTGAAATGTTTTCACAATTTTTCAAAGTGTGATTTACGTCATAGGCTTTAGCAGCCCTAATTACCTTTCTGTAAATTTGTTTGTAAGTTTTATACAAATGTTTAAAATTTAAATCTTGAGTCGTTGAATAAATTAAATGCAAAAATTTGAGTCTTTCACGTGATTTTAAGACCTGTGGTAATCTAGGTATTTCTCTCAAATGAAGGTTTAACTTTAGATTTTTTTTTTAAATTGTCTAGATGAAATTTAAAACAAGAATCAATGCCTGGAACATTTCGTCTACAGTTTCAAACTCATCTAAACACTGCCAAGTCTCGCCTGAGAGCGCTTTATTAAAATACCCCCGTTGCAGCAGACCTGCATACTCAGCGAATTTCAAATGCAAAACAACATATTTTAATCCAAAATAGCGAGACTTGGCATGTTTTTGTAAGCTCCATAAGAATAACATGGGGAATGAGTATGCAGGTTTGCTGCTACAGGTATGTTTAAACTGGTTGGTTTTAATTCAATGTTTAGTAGATCTGAACTAGAAGAAGCCACTTACCAAGTTTTATCAAGATATGTTGAGAAATAAGCGAGATATAGCATTTTACTTATTTCCCATAAGGTTAACATTGAGACAACGTACTGTGTTTACCACTTTCAATATCTCGGTAACCAATGGACATAGAGCAGTGATTCAAGATACTAAATTGTTTGTTTTTTTGAGCTAAATTCAATGGTGCCAACAAAAATTCGATTATTTTTATTTTTCTATGTGAAAAACTCAAAAAACCCATTTTTGGGGGGGGGTTTATCCCCCTTTACCCCCTCTTCCGGTGGTCCGATCGGGCTGGTTCACAAACTCGTCTGAGTGATTATCACTTTACACGTCGGTACCAAATTTCATTAAGATCGGATCGGACAAATTTCTGTGTTCGGTAATTCACATTTAAATCGAATAAGAATCACCAGAACACATTTTAACTACTTAAACGATACAAAAATAATAATTTCTTGTCATCATCAATGCTTAACCCTCCAAAATGGTTTTGGGGGGTGGGGAAACCCTACAAAATTTATAAGTATTAGGTAACTTTTTTGAAATTTCATTAAAACAAGCTTTGGATTATTTTTTACTCAGCAAATTAAAATGAGTGGTCATATGATGTGAGTTGATATTGGAGTTGGTTGGACAAACCCCCACCCCCCTCCCCCAACCATTTTGGAGGGTTGAACCTTGATGATGACAACAAGAAATTATTATTTTTGTATCTTTTAAGTAGTTAAAACGTGTTCTGGTGATTCTTATTTGATTTAAATGTGAATTGCCGAACACAGAAAATACTCAATTTTAATTGACGGACGGCATTTTAAAATTTTTGAATGGCCGCCATTTTGGACTGGAGCGTGATATCGACCTCCGGTTTGAGGCATTGTGTTTCTTTTAACAAGCCCTTTAAAATAAGCAGTCGCACGATGGGGGTTTACATTTAAAATTTTGGAGCTACCCCCCCAAAATTGGATTGGATGGATGCGGGGGCAGAAATGACACATACATCAAAAAGTAGTTTTTTTAGTACTAAAAGGTATGCGAAATATTGTTTTGATATCTGGCTTACTTTAAAAGATATTAAACCGGTCCGGGACTTTTGGGACACACAGTATATATATATATATATATATATATATATATATATATATATATTCGAACGAATGGTGTTTTGTACTTCTGGGGACCCCAAAATGAAAAATTAACATGGTCTCGGCTTAGGTCTTACCATGAGTACTACCGTAATTGCTTATTCCTTTAAGGAAGTTCGCTAAAAAGAAACATTTCTAGGCTGTGTGGCCCTTTTAGTCACAAAAACGGGAGGGACTTTTTCCGGTGGGTGGTTCATGACTATTATCTCCTGTGCGCAGTGATCAGAAATGGCTGCATTTATCACTGAAGCTTCTGAATTTTGAATGTTTGTAATTACATTGTCGATGGCCGTACTCGAAGTTCTGTTACTCGAGTCGGAGTGTTCACGGACCAGATAAGTTTGAAAGTGTTGAGAATATCGCGAAACCGCTGGGTGAGATGGTGATTGTCATAATGATCTTGTCACATGTTTTCCTTGGCGATACAGCTATTGACCCGATGGGTTGTTCACAGATAAAATAGATTTGTTGGAACAACAAAGATATTTGCAGTTATACAACCTGCAAATGCTTTTTGCTCGGTTTACCAATGTTTTTGTTGGAAAAAACAAAACAGATTTGTTGGAACAACAAAACATTGGTAAACCGAGCAAAAAGCATTTGCAGGTTGTATATCTGCAATTTTTTGTTGTTGTTCCAATAAATCTATTTTTTCCTGTGAAGGTCAAAAGGGAATAATATCACGAACTGGAGACTTTTCTTACAGCAGGTAATTTTCTATTCCGAGTTTCACAATTTTAAATTAGGCCAAAAACTTCATCGGCGTTTATTTTGAATTTCATGAAACTCATGGAAACTTTGTGTACTTTCTCAGAACTGCAAATTAAATAAGTAAATGGAATAATCTTAAATCCACCAGCTGATACGACCGATCGTTCATAAACCAATAAAGTAGGTTATTCCATAAATGAAGGACAAATTCTCATTGTTTCCTAAAGTTGTACAATTCAACGCAGCCAGACCGTATATTCGAACCTACTACTGGTATACACATAATCAATTAAAAAATTTATCAAAACAACATATACCATTCTAGAGAAATAACAGAAGTACACGATTGTGAATTAAGAGTTAAAAACAGTTCAACATTTAAATATGTTCATGACTATTTCATTTAAATTGGTTAAGTTTTTCTATATGGCCTTCAGACATCTTAAATACTACGACATCTGGATTACAAGGCATGTGGTTCACGTCAAAGACCACGTTGGGAATCTTCAGATGAGAACGTTTGACAGAGACTATATTCATTAAATCCAGTGGTTCGCAGAATCTCTAGAAGCACCTATTACCACCTGGAAATTGCCTTAAACTTGTCGTCGCTGCTGGCGCAGGAATTGCCTTGAGAGGAAATTAGTACTTAAAGCCGAGATCTCTTCATCAGCTATGGAACTATAATTTTACGGCTGCGCATTTAATCTGGCTGTGGACCTGGATCGATGAAAACAGGTTATAAAATCTACTAGCGAGTAAAAGGAGGTTTTGTTATATATTAGACTAAAGTTACCCATTAGAGTATTTTTCAGGTTTACATTTATATTAATCAGGCCAAGGACATAAACGTAGCAAAATAAACTTTCGTATTACACGCCTCCATCCCAGAATGTAAAAACATGTCGTTTTAGCAAAATCCATAGCAAACTGAAATTCGTATACCCGTCAATAAAATCTTGACAAATACCTCGAACGATTGTTGAAGAATAAATCCACAAAACAACGCACCGCTATTACGAATCTACGTTTTTTGAGGTGCCTCCACAACACATTACTTATGCTTTTTTTAATATCCCTCAGTTCCTCCATGACGAGGTCGCTGGGAAGCAGGATATTGTGGTGGATCTGCCCCGTCAAGCTAGGACTGCTTGTGTGCCCCAACATAGACTGAATGCCGCTCGCAGTGACGAGGTCGCTGGGAAGCAGGATATTGTGGTGGATCTGCCCCGTCAAGCTAGGACTGCTTGTGTGCCCCAACATAGACTGAATGCCGCTCGCAGTGACGAGGTCGCTGGGAAGCAGGATATTGTGGTGGATCTGCCCCGTCAAGCTAGGTCTGCTTGTGTGCCCCAACACAGACTGAATGCCGCTCGCAGAGGCGAGGTCGCTGGGAAGCAGGATATTGTGGTGGATCTGCCCCGTCAAGCTAGGTCTGCTTGTGTGCCCCAACATAGACTGAATGCCGCTCGCAGTGACGAGGTCACTGGGAAGCAGGATATTGTGGTGGATCTGACCCGTCAAGCTAGGTCTGCTTGTGTGCCCCAACACAGACTGAATGCCGCTCGCAGTGACGAGGTCGCTGGGAAGCAGGATATTGTGGTGGATCTGCCCCGTCAAGCTAGGTCTGCTTGTGTGCCCCAACATAGACTGAATGCCGCTCGCAGTGACGAGGTCGCTGGGAAGCAGGATATTGTGGTGGATCTTCCCCGTCAAGCTAGGTCTGCTTGTGTGCCCCAACACAGACTGAATGACTGAATGCCGCTCGCAGTGACGAGGTCGCTGGGAAGCAGGATATTGTGGTGGATCCGGAAGATTGTCCCATCACGACGCGACTCATCCCCAGACCTGGTTCTCATTGTTAGCATCGTCATAACGGCGTGTAAGCAGCCATTGCGCAATGTCAGGCACTGGATCAATCATAACGTAACCCGACTCTTTGGAACACCTGGCACAGGCTTCCGGTGGAAGTAGAACCGACCCCGTCAGCGACTGTGCAAGTGAGACAAGTGAGACACATATTGGCAACCTCGAGATGGAAAAAGTTGTGGAATAAATTACAGTTGCTGATTTCTTTGAAACTGTATGTATAACACATTTACCTAGATAGTGAAGTAAAGAAAAAAAGTCATGTCAAATTCAATATATATTTTTATCGTTCGAGTCTACACAGATTTAAAACTCAATCTGGTAAAGTGTTTTCGAGGGGTCAAAGTGAGAAATTTTAACCCATATTTATCTGAGGCAACTCATTTGGATGATTTAATAGCTAATCGAACATACTTTCTTTCAACAAGAGGTCTATGTCCAATTTGATGATATTTTTGTTTCTTTATTATTTTCTGGGAGATTTCAATATCACATTCATGAACTTTCTTTCGTATAATTTGATCTTCTTTTCAAAGCTCCTTAAAATGAAGTAAACTCTGACATTGAAGGGCATGTTATTAGGCAAAGGCTTGGAGGATCAGGTAGAGAAAATAACAACGGGTGTTGTAAGAACTGAAGGAATGAGGAACACTACAGAAGGAAGAGGTGGGCCGGAGGCGGGAGATGCCGCGGCCTTACGCAACGTTGCGGAGTGGCTGGCCTCAAAGGTCGTGGCGAGGTTGAGCAACGCCAATACTGTACAGGGGGTCTCCGGTTAAAATGCTGAATATTAATCAGTGTTAATTTGCGTCTTAAGATTAAGCAGTAACAGGGTGTCTACCAGATTTCACTTTAATTCCCGGCCTTCCCAACTTTTCCCAATTATTTCCAAAAACCAAATACCCAACCATAGAAAACATTGCCAGTCTGCCTTCTATGGCGAATATTGGAGCAAAATGTCTGAAAATTAGTACACATATAGTAAAGTATATATTTCTATTTTTGACAGAAAAATATCTTACCCTCCGCTCCAACTTTAAAATATTAAATCGAAAAAATTATAAAGTACCCGTTACCGTTACAACATATCAAATTAAAGAGTATCGATAAAGAAGAAGAAATATTACGATGAATGAAAAACCTAAATTTAAAATCTGATCCAACCATAATGTTTCTTTTCAGTCACCTTCAACCTCACACAGTGGTGAGAAGGTTTGAGGGGTTGCGAAATTTCATCATAAGTTCTGAATATGGGCAACAATGATTTTCGGCCGCAATGTAATCGAGAGATTTGTCGCCCGAATTAATGTATATAAACGACTGATGTAAAGGATACGATGTCACTGAGAGATTCGACGGCCACGATATTATTATGTAAGATCTACGGGCCAAGAAATGACCGGGAGATTTACGAAAATGAGATTTGCCGATAGCGGCGACGAAACAGGTAATTTCTTTAGTATTATTACTAGATTCAATTTTGTTTACCAATATGCGAAATTCATAATTTCCCCCAACTATTCCTCCCCTTAAAAACTCACCACACTTTTACAGAATTCCCGCCGCTTGGTAGCCTGAAGGTGAGCTTACGGTACTACATTATTTAAGCGTTAAACAACTTACCTAATAAGGTCACTATCAGTTAGGCGGAAGAAGGTCAGACGTTTACCAGCACCCTGCGTTAGACCGGTGAGATCAAATTTTGTCGCTTTCTACATAACGGTCTCAACCGCAAATATTCCTTCTTAGCAGGAATATTAAGTAGTCTTAGAGATTACGTTATCAACCTCAATCGATTCAATAGAATAATGAAGCGAGTATTCTACTGAATTAATACTAATCACTGAAGTATAAGAATAAACATATTAACTGATATACAACTATGTATAGCTTACTTTCTTTGCAATGTATTATATGTTAATAATTACATGATCAATTCAACATTTACTCGAGCACCGCATGCATCTCGGAAGTTTGAAATAATATTTTAGTATTCAATGGTTATTTATTACCCTATCAATTCATGAGGTAACCTAAATATTATATAATAGAATTACAAAGGAACTGTGATTAAAAGAGATATCTTATCATGAGAAACTCCGGACTGACGTATTCCGTTTTGATGCGTTTTGATATTAATTAAAGGAGGGGTTATTTTGAAGAATAATGCATTTTAGGTTCACTCTTGTACATTGATAGGAACTCCACTAAACATTCCCACATACCTTAATTATGCATGAAGTTGCAGCATCAAGCCTTAACCACGCAGGACAAGCGAAGAAGTGGCCCTCATCTGAGGTGGGGATAAATTGTCAACAAACGTACTGATAAAAAATATATACAACAAACAGGTAAAAGATATACTCTTCCTGATCATTTTTTACCAACTAAATTAGCAATCATGAGTATTATAATAAAAATGGCAATATAAATTCCATATAAACATAAAAACGCTCAACAGGCATACATTTCCCTACAAACACGTTTTTAGGCGTTGTCAAAAACATCTTGGAACTTCACCACATTGAAATGAATAACCCGTCTATTTTGATCCACAACGTGCACTATGACGCCACATGTGCAGGTACGACTATGAGGTCAGACCAATATTGCATGTAGACGTCACGACCTGGCGGCCCACCCACACGCCGAGGTGTGCTGATGCAGGTAATTGGTCCTTACGTCACCGATCCAATACCTTTCCCTCGCGTCACAGTCCGGACCGGCCGTGACTCCAGGGAGCTGAGGTAACCCGGCGGATTTATTCATAACGCAACTGCACGCAAACAAGGGCATACACTGTCATTATTGTTGTTATAGAGCGAACCCTGCGACCTGGCATACACTCTAAACTTGGACTGCTGAGTCGCAATAGATATTGACTTCCTCTAACATGTGTGGTTAGAATTTTTTTATATGACCTTGAAAACTAATCGAAAAAAGAGAACACCATATTTATTAATTACCACTTCCCAATAGTTTCGGTTACCGCCCACGATCTCCGAACCCTCTATCTCCGCGACCCTCCATCTCCAAATTCCTGAGTGACCCTTACACCTGCCGGTCTCTACCCGCGTTGTTGGGTACGCCATCTCCGCGGCGGCCAACCCCGCCTCCCCTAATCCCTCCCCTCCTCGTGGGGGCACTTATCCCCTTCCCAGCCCCTTTCTTGACAGACTCGTCATAATAGTTTATATTGTAAATGCACTATTAACTTTATGTTAATAATTATAATGGTTATATTGTTTTTGTGCAATTCAATGTCATACAGTGAAATAGAGCGCTGGTTACGAATTTAAAACTGTAAGTACAGTATGCTGTTGAACATTGTTTAAATGCATATGTTATATAATACGCTGATAGAGGGAACTGACTATATATATGACTGTCAAGACGATATGTCAGCACTTTCATTACTTGAATTAAAACAGGTAAAAAAACTATGCTGTGGTGTACATACATAAAGATTCCAATTTCGAATGTTTGAGATTCTCGCAATTAAGCCAGGTTAATTTGCTGTGTGCTTGACCAGGCTTAATCATAATACAGCAGTGGCATTGTTTTTGCGCAAGCTAGTGTCATGTTGTATAAAGGTGCGCTATGTGTGAATTTCAAACACTAACAACAATATGCTGCCGAAAATTGTATATTATACCTAGTAGTTTTATACTGTGAATGACAACCCAATATTATCATTACAATAATAAGTTATTATAACGGGTACTCATTGTAATAGTATGTCTGTCGGGGTCGGGACGATAAACTAATCTCCACAAGAAAAACAAATAATGCGAGTGTGCAGGTTTGCTGTCACAGAAATGTTAAAGTGAGGGATGTTATGTTATATTAAGTAAAAATCAACAAGATGAAGCCGCATAACAAGTTTTGTCAAGGTATGATGAGAAATAGCTACATACTTTTATTTATTTCCCACAACGTTAACATTGAAACCGTGAATACGAAGATTTGTCGCCACAGTATCTAAATATTTTGGAATATCAGGTCATAATCAAGTAGATCATAACTGTATGAAGCCAATTACAAAGTATCAAGGTATGTTGAGAAATTATTAAACTAATATCTGGGGAATTCGCTCGGGGGAAAGCAGTAACATTTTCGAATATACATGTTCATATTGCTCCCCAAAATGACAATTAGCTTTGCAATTTGATTTACTGAGGTTTAAGTTTTGTTCATTGAATTTATTCGGTGGGGAAAATACTGAAATTGCTTTAAGCTTACTATAAAATGAGAAATAACGTAAAATAGCTGTCATTTAAAAACCATTAGGATATAAAAAGGTCTGTTTTGTTTAATTAAAACCAAATGCTAGAAATAATCATAATTTTGTGGATCCCAAGGCCTATTTTCTAAGAAGTTATTTTCTACTATAGTAAAGAAGGATTATGCTTATAGAGGCTATTAGCCCCTTCAAGCCTCTAGTAATAATAAATTTCATAAATGATGATAAATTTTCTGAGCATCTAAATTTTGAAGTACAAACTGAAGTTTGAGGTGGATTGAGTTGAATAATATCACGTTTTTTTCTGATATGAACCTTGTCCTCATGAAATAAACTTGTTCTTTGTAGATATTTGAGAATTTGCTTATCTCTATTTCATAAATTGTATTTGCGAACTTTAAGAAACATTAAACTGATTATTTAGATTTAGTAAATCTAAATCATAAAATCACCTTTATGTAAACCTAAAACACAGCTGTTTACCTGTATGGGATTTTTAGATGGGGATAATACTCCATGAGCAATCTGTACTCAATTGCATTATGACTGTTCTATTCTACTATAATGGCAACGTGCTATAATAGTATATTTCGCAACAAGGGCCGGAAATGAGGTTTTGCAGGCTCGAGATCGTGTTTCAAATTCGAGACGAAGTCGAGAATTTGAAACGATCGAGAGCAGCAAAACCTTTTCGGCCGAGGTGCGAACGCTATTTTTCACCACACTACCCAATGTAACACACCCTAAATAATTGAAAAACTAATTATTATTTGACTCATTTGAAAACAAAACTTGAAGGTTATGAATGACGATACAACTTCTTTATTATGATTGAAACAAACACAGTTATGAAAATCATATGATCGCAACCATCCTGTCTTTGGAACCTATTGAATACCGTATAATTATGTGATTTTCTGACGTTGTTTCAAGCAAATAGACGATCAGCTGATTTTCGGCCCTAGGGCCCCAAACGTTTTCGGTCCTGTGGCGGCAAACAGTGTGTTTCGGTCCGCGTTTGACGTTTGTAAAACAGGTAATTTCGTCGTAGTGTGGTGAAAAAGTTTTAAGTGGCTTTGTCATGAACAGCTGGATGATTCTTTTGTTTATTTTTTGTTGTTATTGGCAACTCATATGACCCCATGTTAAAAATTATCAACTTTAAATTTAATATTTCAAAAAATTTGCGTTTCTACAGCAAATTCAACCACCTAGGTGAACTTAAAAATAAAAACTACACCTACATGCAAAATTTTATCAAAATCGTTAGAGCTGTTTTCGAGATAGGATTTATATAATTCATTGCTCATTTAAAGTAATAGGATACATCTTTTTTAATTCCCATAAGGCTAACATAGGGATTATTTTATGCAGGCATGCTACCACGGAAATTTAAATTAGTTAGGCTTGCTGCCAGGGAAATTTGAAGTTAAAATTCTTGTTTTTAGACCTTAGTCCATTATATCCCAGCCAGACGAGGCCAAATACCAAGTTTCATTACGATATATTCAGAAATTAGTGAGATAATAAATTTTATTAATTTCCCATAAGGTTAACATTGGGACTACGCGACGTACTTTTTAACACTCTCAGTATCTTGGTATAACCAATGGACATAAAGAAATGATTCTAAATACCAAATTGTCTTTTTTTAGCTGAACTCAATGGCATAAATTAAAATTAGATTACTTTAATTTCCCATGTAAAATAAAAAAACAACTTTTTTTGGTGGGGTTTTCCCCTCAACCTCCCTTCTGATGATCCGATCGGGCTGGTGTTCGAACTCATCCGATTAATTACTATAATATACGCCTGTCCGAATTTCATTCTGATCGGATAATTTTTGTGAGCGCTATCGTGCTAACAGACACACTCACAATATGAAGACATTTGAACGAATGGTGTTTTTGGTATCTGGGGGCCCTAAAACGAAAAGTTATCCTGCTCTAGGGCTTAGGTCTTACTATGAGACCTACGGTAACACCTTCTTCATCCCTAAAGGTAAAATTCGCTAAAAACTGCTCTGTATACATATTTTGCACTTGCGAGTTAAAAGAATGATAAATTAAAAAATGAATAAAGCGGGAAGAGCGCTGGGTACGAATTTCAAGTAATTTAACTGTAATACCTGTGCTGTTACACATTGTATTTGTATACTATACTATGAGGGTTTATATTGTATGATGTAGCATATATAGTAGATATTATTATTATTTCTATTATTTTGAGGTGAATTAACTTTCCCAATAGTCAAGGTGATAAAATAAATGATCATTTTTGGATTAAGGCCTAATATACAAATTAAACAAAATTATACTATTCCTGGACTTGACAATGAAATCAATTGAATAAAGCAAGGGGGTCTATGGGGTGTTGACCTGGAAAGTCCAACCGGTCAGCGGTCAAAATGGTAACAATAGTTGTGCGATCTGCGCGAAATGCCGGGGCGGAAATGCCCCCTCCCTTTACGGGAAAGGGTGGTCACAGGTGTGTTTCTTTTTTTAAGCGCTACAAATTATAGGGGTTTCTTGAATAAGATCAAATTTGTCCGCCATATTTAAAATTGGCGGCCAAATTTTAAATTTTCGAGGTGACTCCAAATAACAGCTTTAAAAAGTCCCCCATAAGATGTCAATCGTCAGATCCGTAATAAAACAGTTATTTATAAAAATGTTAATTTCTTTTTTGTATATTAAATTAAATGTATTTGATATATAATTGTTTCTTTTTTAAATGATATGTGTATTTATTTTAAGATTATTAATCTCTGACCGTGTATGTACCTACTGTTTTTATTGAAATAAAATACAAAGCCAGAAGGCCACTTTTTAGATTCCTAGATTCGATTTGTAAATTTAAACCAAATCAATTTAAGTGGACCCAATATATGAACCAAGTTTGCCCGCGACCATCTAAAATTTTCAGAATCGGTAAAGTTAAATCAACTTCCATATTGTCAAAACCAAGATGGGAATATAAAACTGTTAAACAGTAAGTTACTATACAATTACATAAATTTTTGCCAAGCGCTCTATTTTTGACTGCATGTTGTTGAATTGCACTAAGTGTTGCCAGATAACTGCTGCTTACAACCACTTTCATCATTTAGAAGTCTGGTGCGGGAGGGGAGGGATTAGGGGAGGCGGGGTTGGCCGCCGCGGAGATGGCGTACCCAACAACGCAGGTAGAGACCGACAGGTGTAAGGGTCACTCTGGAATTCGGAGGTCCCGCCTCGGATTTGGGCTCGGAGACAGAGGGTCGCGGAGATCGTGGGCGGACACGATAGTTTCAGTATTGAACAACCCCAAAACTGATTTGTTTTACCAAACAAAGAGTATCATCACTGTACGATGGGAAATGCAAAATTAACCTACTTTATATCCGCACGTGATTGGCATACCGATGACGTCACCATGCCAAACAAGCACATAATCAAACACTGGCCCAGTTTCAATTATTTTCCTCTTTTGCAACGTATGATGAAATTCAGAAGCTAGTTTATTTCAACTGATGAGATGTAGTGTAGCTAAAAGAGAGCATTTAGTATTAATTCGATGCGACCAAACTTTTAATGACTTTTAGTGTATGTTGATTTTAAAGTGGCACAAAAAATCCGGCATTTCTAAACGCACTGACCTAATTGATTAATGATCAGCAAGAGTAGTTTTTAAAGTTTAATTTCCATGAAATTTGTTTTGTCCCTCCTGATGAACTAGCTGTCATAGACATAATTTTAATGAGCATTGCAAAACAAAAAATGCGTTTTTGAGAGTTGAAGACTGGAAATAAAACTATCACTCTGATGTCTTCATAAAAAAATATGTATTTTGTATATCCCCCCAACCAACTATGCAATTGTGTTATGAAGATATATAAAATTCTGATGGTTTTCAAGAAGATATTGAAATGTTCGAGCATAGTTCCACACAACATAGTTTTTTAATTGCAATGCTCATTAAAATGATGTCTCGTCTAAAACAGATAGTTGAGCAACCAAGACAAAAAACGTAAAACAAATTAGACGAATGGTCTTTCAAATAGATGCTTCTGCTTATGGCATTAGTTAAGGAAAATTGGAGTTTGGGAATACCACCTGATGATCATCTATTTAGTTTTGCTCCATTATACGTCTCCAGAGATATTGTACTGCCAAAAACACAGTCTTAATAATATTTTTTCATGTATTTGTTATAAACGAAAAACCGCGTCTTATATAATTCTCAGGAGCTATCGATCTCCATATTAAGATATATACAAACTAAACCCATAGTTTGAGTGCAAATAATTGAACAGAAACTAATAGTACCAAACAAACCGCATTCATAACACTCCCTGAACCAATCAATTATTTCGTTGGAATGGCCTCGTTTATTTTTTATTACTCGACATGACAACTCTGCCAATAAACCACTTGGGCGTTTAGTCCTTGGTTATGACACAGCACACGAGATAAACGCAGCTAACGTAAATCGTGTAAGGGAAACAAATTAATTTATGATAGCAACAAAAATCTTAAACATATAACAATGGAGCATTAACAGTGTGGTAAAGCCCCAGTTCTTGCAAAAGTTGTCACTAAGCAAACAGCTCAGTGGTCACAAACTGGATGACTATGACAGATTTTGACTCCCTACCATCATTATAAATTGCATTATTTACTGAACAACCATGAAAGATCGATTATCATGAATAATCTAATTGAGTGAGGTTAGTTTTCTTGCCTGATTATTTAAAACACTGTATATAGATTTCCTTTAAAATAACCTTAATAAATAACTATTTTTAAATAAGTAAATGGTTTTAAATACACATGGAAATTGTCTATTTAATCCATGACAAATTATAGAAAAATAAGGAGGAAATGTTTATTTTATCAACTAGCTCTAATATTTTACGCGGAATTTGGGTGCTAAAAACAATCTAATATACTATTAACAGTTCCACAAAAATAACTATCGATAACTTAAATTCTAAATATAATAGAGGATTTCTAAAACTAAAGCGAAACTTAAAAGAAAAATCAATTTACCACACTGTATAAAACTTACAAAGAAAAAATTAATAAAAACGAGTTAGCCTTCTTCCAACGACAAAGTTCCCACAATACAGCATACGCTTTCCGCTTTACCGGATTTCCGGGGTAAAAAAATACGACAAAATACAAACTTTTTTCATATAAAAGATTCAATAAAATTTGAATCGTTCAAAACCCTAAACGCATAGAATAATGTTTCCGTACAAAATTAGGCGGCCTAAATTATTTTAGCCCACTCTAAGCACGCACGTAAACATACCTGTAAATATATTGTTAACAACACCGATTCAGTAGAACCTAAACAATGACCACTTTCACAACGTCTCTCATTCGACCAGAGGCAATTTACTCGGACAGCGGAGAGCGGTAACGCCGAGGTGCAGCAGCAGTGAGCCCGACACGCGAGGCTGACCCGCCGCTCTCCCGGGCTCCGGCGACACGGAAACTGGGTTTATAGACTGAAGAATACTTCTAGTCCGTGGTCCCCAGTTTAAATTGCCACCAAGCACGAAAGCAAAGTAACAGGATGTAGTGTAAAGTAAAGTATAAGTGGCATTGTGGATGTCAACAAATATTGTTGCTTCTTGCTAAATATAAAATCTTATTCAAAACTAATTTATAACAAAATTGTTACATAATAATGATAACAAGGATAAAGTGTTCGCCTCATAACCTGACGGTCGCCGGTTCTAATCTTTACCATGATCGAAAATGCGTTCTGTAACCACTGGCATTGAAACGCATAAAATAAGAGAAAAAAGCAAAATACAATTATAAACAGGAAAACTGGCCAATAAGTGACCTGTGCGTGACTTTTCTTATCACATGTAAAAAAATAAGAGTAGCCTATAAGTAAAGAAAAGAAACATGCAAGAGTTGAAAAACCAAAAAGTATCGTTTCTAATATCATTAGAAAAGCTGAAGCATTATTTTTTACATTCAGCTACAAGATTTGAATTTTTTGCAAGAATTTAATTAATTTAATTTAACATTTAAAGTTAATTGAACTCTGCGCTAACCGACTGGTGCTGGATTTAAAAGGTACAAAAAATAGAAGCATTATTTGATTTTTATTCGTAGCAGTGGGTGTCTGGGGTATTAATTATCTAGTGGTAAATATGTTGATGTGTATATAAACATAGATGTGTTAAGTGATAATTTGCCTAATTAAATAGAGAACAGTTTACTATAGTTTGTCTAACGAGAGATTACAAGGGAAAAGATTGTGTTTTTCCACCTAGTCTTTATGATTAATTTAGGTACTACCTAAGAACGTTACATTGTAATTAATTCCAGCCCACCTCATGCAATAATCTCGTATTGTTAAAGTGATTGAACATAATCGTCTCCCCTTATGAGTTACTTGTCTGACACTACTTCTCCTTATTTAACTTTCTTTCCTTCTGTTTACCCTTGCCTCGATTGCCACTAAATACGATCTAAGCTGACTTATTTTTTTCAAATATTTGTTTAGTGCATGTTGCATGTGCATCAACAAATAATTAAATTAATTGTTTTTTGTAATTCATTACAACTCGAGTAGAATTCGAAACCGTTTAAAACTTTTTTGGAGCTAAAAAGTGACAAATTTAGTCAATGAATGTCAAAAATATAGCTAAATATGTAACTTTAAATGTTCAAACTAAAGGTTTTTGTAAAAATTCAGTTTATCTGTACTTTAATGTAAACAGGCGTCCGATACAAGCATGAGGTGGTTAGGGGAGTGATCGTGAATGATTCGCAAAATTCACTTAAATGAATTTAGAAAATAAAATTACTTTACCCTACAAATACAGTATATGACCTCCAGTACTTTCCTACCACGAAGCCCGGCCTGGGGTCAGGGTCGTGCCTCCACGATCGGTTCCGATCGCCTGTAATGACAACTTCCCTAGGTTTATCGCAGAGTCGCCACGGTTCATCAGATTCCACGATCGTCCCGAGCGCTCTTCATCGGAGAAAGGAGAGAGTTAAGCAAATAAGTTTCGTGTAATAATCGGTTGACGGATCACTTTAATTCTTATTGAAGGGTTTCTTCTCCTGTAATTATAATTATAACCTCTGCCTCACGATGTAGTAAAGAGAACGATTGCACGGTTTTAATAAATCGTACAAATTTCTTTAGAGTCAAACTAAACGTGAAAAACGTTGTTGACATTTTAAAGTTTTTATTAAAATTTATTTGGTAATCTAACTACCGTAATAGGTTTATGCAAAGTACCCAATTTATACCGAAACAATGCATGGTAAGTTTGAAAAATTCCAGTCGCTAGATTAATTTTTAAAAAGTATGACACAAAACTGGATACGCATGAAATCATCTGAGTCTAAGATAACATAAAAATTAATAAGTTTGGGCTAAGACATGCTGAGACATTACAACGTACCTGGTATTTTAGGTATATCCAGGAAGAAGAGGCGAGTAGTTTGATAATCCGTTACAGCACCAAAAGATACGAATATTCAAATATACAGTTTCTTTAACTGACTCGGAACGACGACCTAATTCACCACATCTAACTGCCTGGCTTCAAACGGGCGGTTGGACTTCACGGATAATCCGACATTATCTCATGTTAACAGCCTGCAATGATGACTCCAAGGGCCATTTGAGTGGTCTCTACCTCATTCCCGAGTGTGCTGGGCAGCAGTCGTAACCATAGCCATAGAAGAGGGTTGCCGTGAAAGCGCCTCATGACCGGTCACCCCGTAGGTGTCCCAGTATACCAGTTCCGCTTATTGCTGGACAACTGGTCATTGGGCGACCGTCTACGTCGGTTTTATTGCGGATCCACAGCTCTGAATCTGGTTTATTGCCTCCTGTTGAACTGGAGCAATCCTCCACCAACGATCGGCCTGGTGGTCATTTTGTGTCACACGCGGATACTTCTGTAGGTGCATGACAAGCAAGCAGTAGCTCATGGTTTTTCCATAAGGAAATTGGCAAATTGACAAAACGTTTTGAAAACAATTTCAAAACCCAACAAATTTATAATTAAATTCAGTACAAGAAAACTACATCTCTCTAAAACTAATATATTCCTTTCGATTCAAAAATTCAATAATAAACAGATGTGCTTAGAATAGTACTACATTATATTTATTGATATTTCCATGCCTACATTGCCTACAGTCCCTTTAAACTACCATATTCGTTCCTTTTAATTATACGAGATATGTTAAGCATGTTAAGCCACGGCCATAAGCCTTGCAAAAACAACGGCCCTTAAAGAAACGCTCGCATTTTTTAAGTTTGCGAAAGCTTTATCAATCCACTACTGAGGCTTATCATTCAGATTCCGAACGCGGCAAGGCCACCGTTTATCTGTCAGATGTTTAAATTAGATATTTTTTCTTTGAAAGAGGAAAGGTAATTCCATCATAAATAGGTCCGAGATCCGATGGAAGATAAACTGGGAGAGCAGATAGTTAAAAATGTCATGTGATGTAAATGTATAAAGACATAGCTGAATTCCTCAGTTTTATTGACTATCAAATCTATACCTTCAGAAAATCCTTGAAAATTTTCAAAGGAATGTGTAGGTATATTTGCCGGTAAGATATCACAAACCTGTATCATTTCCCAGTTATGAAACATAATAATATAAACTAAAAAAACGCAAATAATGTTGTAACCGTGTTCCAATCAATGAAATTATGCTGTTTATTGGTACTAATGCTGGGCAGTCAAGGTATAGAATGAGAAGCGCTGATGTGTACTTACCTTGACGACGTGCGCTCGAGGGTTGTGCGCCCTCAACTTGGGGTCCAGGTTCTCCTCGCCCGCCGCGTCGTCGCCCTCGCCCTCGCACTCGCCCTCCGGCACTATGTACAGTCTTATCCGGTACATCTCGCACTACGTCCGACAACGTCAACCACACATCGGCACTCCCCGCTCTCCCCTCCCTCGCAGTCCACCGCTGCAAATTATACTTGGAATTTAAACATAAAGATGTCGTTTGCTTCCGGTAATACGGATAAAGGAAACGATAATTTAATGAAGAAAGATTAGGCTTTGATTGCATAATATTTAGCGCCTGAAATTTCCTGATTAAAGGTGAATATAAAAACCGGATGTTTCTAGTGCTGAATACAGTAAGCGGTAATATATATATACTGTGTACCATCGATTCTACTTCAACTATGCCTAATTTTTTAAATTATGTTTTAATCCGATTAAAAAAAATAATAATAAATGTAGAAAAAATATTAATTGCTGAGGTGGAAGCTTTGGTTCTTTGCCTTGTAATATATTATGATGAACTGGACAAAATTATGTTTATTTTCTGAATTAGTAAACACACGGCGTTTGTTTTTTCATTGTCATTTTCAACGTCATGAAAGAAACGGGTATCGTCTTTCTGACATTCAACACCAATCTCGTGTTACGGGTTAGATATATAATTTCCTATAAGAAAGGACATTAATTACGACTAGATTCGTAAAAAACAAAAAACGACATAAACAAACCGCCCAGATAATTCTTTAGGGGAGAAAATAAGTGAAATACGTGTCAAAAACGACGTGATGATTAATGACACGGCCAGAAACACTTTCCCGGCCGGTTTCTCCGGTTTTACCCGTCAGTCTGCGGCGTTTTGTCTAGTGAACTATGCGGCGGGCGACGCGGCCTCGGCCTCGGTTCCCACTGATGGGACTGACTTTCTCACTCACAATATCCGAGTATCAATTAGAGTGCGACAGTTGTTTCCGGGCCATCGCGGTAATTACCATTCCGGGATCATCCTACTTCTCGCCCAACACACTTTCCGGGCGACCTCCTTCCCCGGCGATCCAACTCAGTTTTGGGGGTTTCTGGCTCAACGAGCCAGGGTGTCAGGATGTTGTGGAATCCAACAGAATGTAATTTGACACATGAGGGATTACGTGGAAATTTATCAAACAGGCATGATTAATTTAAAACAATAACACCGACAAATTGGTTTAATATAATAGTCAGACGTGGTTTTGCTCTGCAGTATTATTTATTGTGAAAGGGAGAACTCGGATCATGATGAAAATCAAAATCATTCATACTTCAGTTCTTACTGATATGACATACTATCTCATTCACAATATCCGACTATCAATTTATACAGTAGTTGCTTCCACGATAAATTAAGTACAATGTTTATTGCGTTATATAAAAAGTGGCGATTCCGATATTTTGAAATTTTACTTAGAAGTTTTTCAAGCAATTATTTATTGCTTGTTTTGAGACTTTGACACGGATGCAGGTTGGTGTTTGCGGTCGTGCCAAGGTCCCAGCCGTGTCCAACCGCACAAAGCGGCGGCGCTCTCGTGTGCAGCTCTCCAACGACGCGCGACGCCGCGAGGCGCCCCCGAGTCTGCTGGGGCTATATGTGGCTCCTGGATACCCATGTAACGGACTTACATGGTGCCCTAAAATAACATGTTTTAAAGGTATTATTATTGTAGGTATAAGTTCTTTCCCGAACGTAAGACCGTCCACCCTTCCGCCCACTTTTCACGCTCGATTTGGAGTTTTCTTCCAAAATGCAATATAAATTAAACCTTTGTTAATTAAGAGTCCAGTCGCCAAATAAGAAATTAGGCATGGCCCTTGAAGTAAGGTTCAACTCAAACTTTATGATTGATTCTGGTATTATTTGGTGTACTGAAGAATATGGCGAAATTGGCATCCTTAGGCAATTTTGAATATCAAAGGTCAAAGTTCAAACAAACGGCCGATAATAAAGAAACATATAATGAAAAAACTTGTATGTATCTATGCGGTATCCAAAAAAATATTTCCCAAGGTATTGGGATTTCAAACCACCGCCGTTAGTTGCTGGGTCGAATATACTTCATTACGATACTTCATTTTGATTGGGTATTAATTTTAGTCGCCATCTTGGATCAGCCATATTGACACAGGATAATTTTTGTTAATATGATTGTGGTGTTGTGACACATTACTACTGACTAGATTTCCATGCTGATTACAATGCCGCAATCACATTGATGATTTAAACTTTAGTTTAAAACATCATTGCAAATTAAACCGTTCAAATCCCGACATATTTCCACTCCCGAGGTTACGTAATTGTTCAAACTATTTCATATTCACAGGCCGGGAATGTGACTATCAGCTAATTAGTATGGGAGGGTATTGTTGCCGCGTGTTGTACGTAATGGGAACTTGACGTTCGCCGTTCGCACCCACCGCGATCGCACAAAACATGCGTTAAAGCAATCACCTTGCGGTTACCACACTGGTGTACAACTTCGTGACAAAACAAGTATTTATTAAGCCAATTTCAACTAATCTCAATCATTTTAAAACCTATCCTCGTTTGTGATTACTGTCGAGTTTTTAGTGATAGTAGGTCATTGAAATTCTACACCCCCGGAGCGTTGACTAGTGGTAACTACTCCAGATTTAGCAACTCCCACTAAGGATGCAACGGTGGTCGGCTTTAGCTACAGGCTACACGACAATAATTGTCAACAACACCGCTCTTAGCACAAATGGGTTATTTAAGTTGTAACTTTGGGCGAGATTAGTTAAGTCATGACCTTAAAAACAGTTAAGATGCCACTGGGTACCGACCAAACTGTCATTTTGGTGTAAGTTCCAATTAAATTTAACACTTTACCATTTGAAAGAATTGTAGTTACCTTATTAAATATGTAAGGGCACTTTTTAAAAACGATAGGCCCCTAATACTCATAAAATGGAACGACCCCGGTATTCAACGTACAGCAAGTCGCTTGATTATAACGCCTGATGATTATTTACACGGAGCGCTGATAAATCAACAACAGTTATAATTTCGTTGCATTCGCCTTCCTTAAGAGAAAGAAAGCGTTTGTTTCCACTAACAACTGATAAATTAATTACATATTACATAGCCGTGCGCAGCGAGACCTGTGATTATCATTAGGCTAATGAACGCTGCAATCCATCTCAGATCAAATGGAGCAGTGGGGACAATGAGTGAAAGGAGTTTTATTGTGAGCGAGGTTTATACGGTCAACGCGCCGTCATGCTGTACAGGATTACTAACACTACACTAGTGAGTGTTACGTGTATCATCTGCTAGTGTTGCGTTACACCCACGACTGCCCACTGTGACCGGTCGTCACTGTTTGCTTATCATACGCTGTCTCAGTAGACCATAAGAGAAAATTCGACGATAATTGTATCGCATACAAACTATTTAAACTGAGATTTGACCGGTTTACAAAAATTTGGTTTGAATTGTTGAGGAAACCTGCACTTTTGCAACGGTTATAATAAACTAAAAAAGCAACACATATATGCTCATAATTCGGGCGATTAACTGATGGCAGGCGAGGGATTAGAGCGAGCAAGGCACAGTCAAAGATCACCACCACGCTGACTACGCACACTAAAAAGGGTATTGGTATTTCGAAATCAAAAACATAGATCAAAATTGAATAAAAACTGCGTTGCATTCAATTAAAAATAAATAAATACCAACATAACGTTTAATGAAACGCTTTAAGTCGAAACTTAGCCACTGTTTCCTAATCACAGTAACCTTTTTCCACTCATGACTATTGACGAATTACTTAGTAATTTTACACGTAAAAGATAATTCCATATATTGTGATTGGGGTGAACACGCTTTGATACGCTGCACATTTCGAAGGCCCTGCGCGGGGATCGCCGCTAACGAGCTGCGCTGCGGCTGCGGCCACTTTTTGCGGCTTCTGTCCCGTCCAAGGCCGCTCATCTCATTGTTCTGCCTCCGAATTGCTGGACCGCGAAATACGTGACAATCTCCGAAACGCCCGTCAGGTGCTTATTGTTGTCTAGATACAGGCGAACAACGAGGTCTCTGTCTAAAGCAGCTCTTGGAAATTGTGGAAGAGGTCAACAGATTTCCGTTTCAGAGTAACCTTGTTAGACACTTATTTAAAGAGGTTTTTAGGAAAACTTAGTACCATAGAAATCACTAAATAATCGCATCGCTATTAAAAAAAACACGCAAACTATTCAGTAAACCAAATTAGGCTGTGCGTTTTACACAACGAAATTCATGAATTACTTTAACATTTTCATATTCATAATATAGATTGCAAGACGGGAACAAAAATGTCTTATCACAGGATTACCACGACTATTTAGAAATTACCCACCCTCCATTAATTAAATTTTCTTATCACAAGAAGCAAGGTACCGTTAAGTTTCCGGAAGCTGTTAAACAACCTTGTGTGTACAGTTACATTGTGCATGCCTGCATACTGCTGTTGCTGCAATACCGTGCATACCGTCCGCCACTGGCTTGTTACGGCCTGGTTATCATGCCTTCTACAGAAACAACTGCGAGATTCTTAGGTTTGTTTTAAGTGAATTTTAAACAACATTTTAGGGATATGTAATTTTAATGAAACACATCCAATAAATCATTCTTTGGAATGTGATCAGATAAAGGTGCTGTATACATACACGTCACGTCATGTCGCGTCCATTTTCGAAGTGAATGAATCCTGTGTAATCAAATGGAACCGGCTATACATACACGTCACGTCACGTCACGTCACGGCACGGCCCGACTCGAATGCTCTGATGAGCATACACGGCCGAATCGGCCGAATTGGGACGCGACGTGACGTAACGTGTATGTATAGCCTACACCGACGTACACTCGGCCATTTGGCTCTTAGAAACTAGAGCGAATCGATGCGAATATGTATAGCACCCCCTCCGGCATCGTCGAATTGGCCGTAAGTGGACGCGACGTGACGTGACGTGACGTAACGTGACGTGCATGTATAGCAGCACCTTAATGCATTTGTTCATCAAAGTGTAGCCGTCATTCACTAACTAAACATTATAACATTACACGCTTTACAATAAAGAGCTTCCTACTCGATTTTAACACTGGATCTTCGACTGTTGAGGGAAAATCCGGGCCGAATCTATCGTTCTGAAAACTGAAACTGGCATGACAGATATTACTTTTAATTAATTTCGGTAAACCGTGGATTTATGGTAATACTGCGTGCATGCAGAGTTCATAAAAAAAGTAAACAACTAAACGAACGGGTTTTAATAATAAATTTAGCTCAGGGCCTCTTCTATCTTAGAAACAACGTTGAACAACCACAGTATATACTACTATAAAAATAAATTGGAAGAGTTTGCGATATTGCACATTCCAAATCTAAGGACAACTATAAGGTAAACTTAACAAAGACCTAAACAACGAATGCAAATGCTCCAGAGTGTTTCGCGATGGTGCGATCCGGCCACCGCCGGGGGCGCTAGCAGCATCAGAAGCGTATCGCTGGATAATAACAGGTGGTCTGCTCTGCCTAGGCAGCTTCACGCTGGCGATAGCATCTCTCTGATGCAATCGATGACATGTGGGGTATATATGTACAGTGATCCTCCACACGACCGCGAGTGGTTTACAGGGTTGTATCTATATCCGTTACAAGTAGGCCTATCCATGTTGACACGGACTAGTTTATTAATTTTATTGTACAACAATCAACAATAACGTTATACATTTACATTATAATTGAACGCATTGTTCGACGCAAATAATTTTTTTAAGTAAACCATGATATATTTTTGAAAAAATATTCAATTACTATGAATATACACCTTGCTATTTTTTTTAGAATATTATTTACAGGGTACGTGAGATCGTGATACTGTAGGCCATCAAAGGAACAGATGACGCTTGCAAGCAAGAGGTTGAATAAGTCTGAGACGGAGAATAAATTTCCATCGCACTAGGGTTATTACGATTCCCACAGTTACCATTTACCCATATTTACGAAGATTAAATCGATGACTATTAACGTTAAATAAAAAACTTAATTATTCAGTGCTGATTCAATTATATGTAAAATATTTGTTTGTTATTTCTCATTAACATATTTTGAACGAATAAATCAATGTATCAAAGTTTGAATATCAATACAATAAATCAACACAGTCGCAGGAATGTGGAAGAATACCATGGTTGCGATACTTAATCTATGAGAAAGATTTCCAAAAACTCGTTTTCATTAGAAACGGAACTACACTTAAGGCACTAGAGAGCGACGAATGAATGATTTTCTCGGAGTAATGAATTATTGTCGAATGCCCGGACTAATATGGCAACTTTCCACGTGCGAGTGGAGCGGCGTAACGAAGATACCGCGAGACGCAGCCAGGTTGGTCATCGACACTGTGTTTATAGCTTCATCAACATCTGCCGAATCCGACCAGCCGATTGGCGAATGAAACATAATTATAGGTTTTTTTATAAAGATTCGTGGTTATGGTCGTCGATAAATTTCCTCAGAGAAAGTCGTTCCATATTTACATTGTCGCAGAGAAAGAATATGCAAAACATCTTTCTTAAGGTTATTTTAAAATACGCAAGAAAAGCCACCATATTTCAACTAGGTTTTAAAACAACTTCAACTTGTCTTTGCAAAAGATTTTAAGTTTTTAACCGTCTCAAGTTAGGAAATTGTTCAAGAAATCTCGTAAACGATTTGAGTATTTGACGGGGCACCAATGGAAGTAGTTCAGCAAGTAGACATTGAAAAGAAATAACATTAGGAACTTAAAATCCCTTTTTAAAGAAACATTACAATTAATTCGTAATGACCGGATTGTCAACTGGCTCAAGGGGGGCTGTACAGATTTATTGTTTGCATTTTTTTATAGTTCAAAATAAAAAGAGAAGATTTCAAGGATAGTTCTATTAAAGCATTCAAAAACTCAGTCTCAATTCTCATAAATAATTGTATACACGAAAACCAACAACATTTCCAGTAATAACAAAAGTATAAGACTGTATATGATGACCAAACTACCCGTAACAATAGAGAAACCCATAAATCTGATACCCATTCTGGAATGAAAGGTCTTGGTGAGAAAACCCAGGACATAAGTTTTTTAGTAAAATTTTCAATAAGCATATTTGTTCTGCAGCATCCATTGTAACTTGCAGCTTTCTTATTTGAGTAAGAAGGTGTAATTGTAATAATTGCCATTTAGAAAAATAACGTTTAAATTATGGAAAATGTAACGCTCTTTGATTGGCCAAGTACAAAATAGATTTGATTTTGCAGAAGTCAAGTCAGCCAAGCAAACACGAGAGCAAGCTGCAGTCAGTAGCAGGGACCTGCCTCGCCCAAGGCTACGGCGAGTTCCGAGCGAATTTCCGCGTATCTAACGAGACAAGCTGCCATTTTATTACGTTGATTATAGTATCAGTTTCACTTTACTGCACTGTATTTTTTTCATAATGTAGACATGTAGTAACTGTGATTTTTTTCACTTTCATAATTTAGTTTAGAATGAAGAAATTCACTTTAACATAACGAAACAACTGACACCAATAAAACAGTTATATTTACTACTGTAAACTTTGTGAAAATAGAGTTCTTATGGAAACTCCCGAGTTGCACATACGACTTTGGTGCCTATTAAACGCTAACTAATATCTCAATGGTAAATTTCACTTGAAATACTGCAATCTCATCAGTCGAAATTAAAAACCCCTTTAAATATGTGATATTTTGATCTAAAGGGGAAGAGACAAGTAGGTACTTCGAATTGACTGTTATTTTATACATGAAAAAATCCAATGAAAGGGATTATTTGGTGAATTAACTACAAACATTTGTACTCACGATTCCTTTCTTTTATTATAAAACCCCATCAAAATATGAGACAAACTATCAAGACAATCTAAGCCCAACTGTATTGACAAGCTTTTCTAAAGCGTATTTATTTTTTGATTGCGATCTGCCAAACTACAAGGGCGCTTTGAACTTAAGAGTGTATACAAATGTCCACAGAATACGACAGACCAATATGTTAAAACATGTTTTGTTTGGGTCTCTGGCAAAACATTTACAGGGAGTGTGACAAATACGTGTTCAAATAGCCAATGAGGGGGGCCGATGGTCAGTCGGACTGCGACACTCGCATCCACGTGAACACCGTGCGACAGACCGCGGGTCTCGACCTGACCGATGGTCACCTCACGCAGGCCTGCCACTCAACTTCCTTGTTTTACATCCGTTTATAACATCGACTGAACGCTGTGAACGAATTAAGCTTTAAATATGAGTATTATGCCACAAAACCATGTTTCCCCAGCACTCTTGTATTAGTTTTATTTAGATTAGGTTTGAACAATTATTTAATGGAAGTAACGTGCATAATCCATAAAATGTAGCTTATGAAAAAAGATTAAAACAAAGTATGCGTATTTTAAACAAAGCTAATCAAAACATATCAAAAATAGTTACCAAGATTTATTGGAATATTTTATATAACGCACAAATTTTGTAACACTAATCATCTAACTGATAAGAAAACTATTTGTTACTGTGAGCGTATTTTTCTTTAATAAAAATCCAGAAATATACTACAGCATACAAATCCAATACAAAATTAATTTTGAAGATGTATCCAGCCATCATTAAATTAAATGAATATAATTTAAACTTGAGCTTGATCTAAAAGTCATGAAGAAAAAACTGCCCCAACAGTTAATAAATAATATTGAATATTGACAAGAGAACGAAGAATTATTTACGATTATTAGGAAAGGTTAAAATTATTATCCTTACGCAGACTAAACGCAATAAAAATCCACTAGTGAACACACGGCACGGGGAGACAGGTACGCGCACTGGCGGCAGGCGGCACGGCGCGCACGGACCGACTGACGCTGCTGCTGCTACCGGCCGCGTACTCCACCTCCACCTCTCGCCGCCGCCGCCGCCGCCGCCGCCGCCGCCGCCGTCGCGTGTCGCCCTCCACCTACACGGGCAATATCGATTGTCTCGGTCACGGCCAACTCAATCAAATATCTTCCAAATTGTCTACGTTATAAATAAATTCTTAGTTTTTTAGTTAGCTGTACTACATGACAACAAATACAACTCGACTTCGTTTCGAATTTGAGACACAATCTGGAGCCTGCAAAACCTCATTTTCGGCCCTGGTTGCGAAATATACTATTACGGACATGGTCTTTCTCGCTCCAGTTTCCGTCTGTCGGTCTTTATATATTTTTTACATGATAAATTTAAACTTTAACACCACTTGAGGTACAAAATTCAAACTTGGTCCATGTATGATGAATGACCAATAGAACCTATTTTTGAACGGAGTAGGCCTATCAATTTTCTTCTACTAACATTTCAATATTTCAGCAATATTTAATTTTCAAAGCTGTATATATCCAAAACTAGTGTTACCAACAATTGTAACCAAGGTAAAAAGATGCAATATTTATTGCAATCCTTTAAAATATATATGGGTTTATTAAACGATTAACAGGGAAAACTTAAATTGTATGAAAATATAAAAACAAAAATTATTAATAAGTTTCATTTTTTATATTTAAACTTAATAAAATTAAAAGTTTCCAGTTTATTATTGTTATAAACCGAGAAAAACTGTACATTTAAAAAGTACATTAAATTTTGAATTATTTTAGCTTGTTTTCGATTGTCGGTAACGACAATTTTTGATAATCAGCTTTGAAAATAAAAAATGTTTGCTATTTTGAAAAGGTACAAATAAACAAAATACTCCACACGAAAACAGGTCCTATGTTAGACATCATACCACCAAGTTCGCGTTTTGTGCATCAAATAGTTTTAGAGTTATCGTGGACTACGTGAAAAATGCGTACAGGCCGACAGACTGAAACGACGATAATGACGGATAAACATTTCAGACAAGGTAAGCTGGACATCCTGTAAACAAACATAAAAAATTATTCTGAAGATTAAATCCCTCCATAGCCCAACGCCCCCTGCTAGTCAAACTAGGTCTCACCTCAGTACGCCCCCAAGAGCAAAGTGAACTTCACTACTAGTCAACCAAAAACTCGCTCACGGTGTAAAACTCTCCTTGAACCAAATCTCGCTTGAGATCGAGCCCTGGATCTCCTTTTGAATTGATAATTATTCTTCAGCTTATAAAAACAACAAATAGACATTTTAAAATTCGTAAACTATATTCATTGCATAAAATAGATTGACCGTTTCACGACATTCCACATTTTTTTTATAAATATGGGATAATAGCTTAATAGGATTTCTATAAAAATCACTTTAACTTTACGTTTACAAGGAAACCCTGTAACTTCAACACGAAGCCTAATGTAGTACTCCTTAGGGTGACTAAATTAAAAGAAGACCTAACAATAATTTACTGTACATAATTTAAGCAATTGTTATGCCAAGAAATGGGGTGATCTGCAACTGAGTGTCACACGGAGGGAAATATACCTACCAGCCATTTAAGCACTTCTATTATTTGACCAGATACCATTAAAAAGCGTTAAAACTTATCTTCATGACGTAAATGTTCTCAGTTCTATATTTAACTGGTTCTTGTCAGCGTACATTAAATTTAACGACTAGTTCTTGAGGATTGTTTAACACTGCAATAACCACGTTTTGGTACTCAGACGATGGGGACGCAACGGCAGGTAGACCAAACATTGCTGTCAGTCCTCGCAAGCGGCACGTCCACCTGTAATGCCTGGGCTAGTGGCAAAGATGACGAGAAACAAGACAGATGCATTGAATTTTGGCTAGATGAATTTAAATCCTCATCCCTGTTGTTTTACTCACGCACGATCTGATCCAGCCAACAATGAATTACAACACTGTCGAAAGAAAATTAAAAATGTTGTTCTCGACTGAAGATCACGAAGCAAAATTAACGCGGAGTACCAATCTTTTATAATTTATAATACTTATTTAAAACTACAGGCGGACACACTAAAGGACTAATCCGCTATTGGGTTTTTGTTCTTTGTTTTAACCATGTTTTTTCTTTGCTCCAGGTTGTCCAGGCTGTGTGTTGCTAAGACGGGATTAAATTCCAGAACCCAAATCGTCGAGAGACTTGTTTTTCGTAGTTAGTGATGGCAAATTTATCCCCGCAAAAATCAAAATCGAAACATGATAATGTGTTTTATTGTAATAGATTTCGCATGCATCCATTTCACTATAAAACACTAGTGCGTGTTTCAGCACTAATAATAAACCTTTTTACAGTGCATGATATCGTACTAACTAAATATTTAGGATTCGCGTATATTTGACCATTTGACCTCACTTATTTTGCTATAGTATCTTAAAAAATAAACGAGCTATGTATGGGCAGTGTTAGTTTTAGGCCAAAAGTTGTTTTCTGAGCCTAAGCAAGCGAGTTTAGTGGAATGGTTTTCGCTGATCACCGATATTTTGGTTGTCTTATTATAATGCCAACATTTGCTGATTTAACCTTCCTTGAATCTCGTATAGTCTATGTTTGTGTGCGTAAAAAGACAAACTCACTGTACAACAAAACTGATTAGAATGAAAAACATTTTTTTGACGGAAAAATGAAAACGATTGACAGCTAAAATCAATATCGAAACCGTATGATGCCGTAAAATGGCAAAGCGAAACTCTAAAATTATTCAAAGTTATTGCTAGGATTAGAGAAAGTAAATTTTAATACTTCAACTATTATATTTCTAAGTAATTAACCGACATCATAAACTTGACTTAGTGCTAACGATCTGAGTGAATGCGGATAAGTACCGAACATCCATAACTTTATGCGTGAAGGAATTTCTCCATTGCAATTCCGACCCTCCCAATAGCCTTTCGCCGACATCTTGCACCAGCACCTCTCAGCTGAGATATAATTCATCAACTATTTCTATTCATTCCTCTTTGTAATTTATTGCTATAGCACCTCCATCTCCAGTCGGTTTCCGCTTTCTGATTGCTTGGATGCAGATAACATCCAATCCAGTTTTCCCTTATTTAACATTTAAATGGGAACTATTCGTAAATATTTAGGAATTTTAGAAGATGATAATGGTCATTAGGGTTCGTTGCTGTGCTACAATCGCATGGCTACAAATGAGAATTGGAATGGCTTCATTTTAATCCAAAAGTAATTTCCAGTAAGGATTAGGTAATGGAATTAGAAGAAAGATTCGTATTTTAAAGCAAGCAATGTTGTGAAAACTATGTTTTGTAATTCATTTTTATAATGAACGAATGGTTTTGTAGGGGCTCAGTTTGTGGTTAACGGAATTGAAGTAAAATCGTTACTCGTAATAATTAAGCATTACCCTAATATTATTGATACAAATATAATAAAAATGTATAGGGAATAAGCAAAATTATGAAAATATGTTTTTAAGACATTGGGAAATATAATGTGTATATTTGGACCATAAACAACCGACATATAAATGCCCTCGTTGCAGCAGACCTGCATACTCAGCGAATTTCAAATGCTTAAATAAATCATTGAGACTGAGCCTCAATTCGGTGGCGGCTCGTGCATAGGAGCACAGAGCACGTGAACCATCAATGAAAAATCATAAATAATAAAGTATAATACTTCTATTCTAACGCAAAACAAAATACTTTATCCCAAATAATTTAAAATTACATAAGGTTAATATTGGGACAACGTACTATGTTCACCACTCTCAGTATCCCGGTATAACCAAAAATGTATACAGAACCCTCCAATACATTGTAACCAATAAGCAAAAATTCATATAGCACGGCATATAGCAAAAATTCAAAAAAAATTATTTGTTTTTTAGGAGAATTCAACGGTGTAACCCAAAATTAGATTATTTTAATTTTCTATGTAAAAAAAACTCCATTTTGGGGGGTTTATCCCCTTTTACCCCCCCCCCCCCCTTTCGATGGCCCGATTGGGCTGGTTTTCGAACTCGTCCGAATAATTACTATTTACACACCTGTGCCCGCGAATTTCAAATCTATTATACTATTTTGCTAAGGAATTTCTTGTGTACAGCAAAACTCCTTTATTTATGAACCGATTTTGATGATTGAGGTGTCGAATTAAAGGGAGTTTTCTGTAGAGGCTATGAAATAATTTTTGTAATCCTAAGTTCAATGTGCTTTGCCCCACTGGACTTTAAAGTTCCCATGTATTTTAAATGGAAGTATATTTTACCAAACATATGGTTTATATAAGCTCTTTTGATTTTAATTAACAGCTGTCTTGAGAAAAACCTTAATGTCTACCTTCTGTCACTTTGATATTTATTTACATTTTTTGGTTATTTTTTTAGTTTACAACAGCTACTTTGTGAAAGCATTCATATCTTGGTGGATTATTAATATTGAAATATAATATTCAAATAAAGCCTAAATCTGTTGTAGAAAATAAATCTGTTGTAGAGAATCACTCACATAAAATAATTTTTAAAAGAGGGTGTAAAAAACGTAATAAAGTAAACCAATAAATTTCATTTCACCAATACCAAACAAATAGACTATATTCTCTTCAAACTGTCTGTCTAAAAGAAATTGCTGATCAGTTCTTTAAAGACGGAGAAAAACGAATAAGAAGTTCTATTTTAAAAAGTGTTCCAACTTCCAACTGGTACTTCAAGAAGGGTTTTACACTCCAACAAGAAATATTAAGGATTAGGAATAAGGAGGATAGCTTGGGAGATATGATTACTGGTTCGCTTAAAAAGGAAATATACCTTAGGATAGAAGTAATTAGTTATCCATAACCAATTATTCAAGATTTGAAGGAGACAGAGTTTTAACTATGGGCCTCCCGGCCACAAAAAGAGAAAACAATATTTTTATGTACAAGCAAGTCCTAAATGTCAAATGTTAAAGAAGTATGGACTAAATCCAGGGAATGGCGGGATTGCATGAAGACGACCTGTAACAGTGAAGGTTGCCAAAGGGCCTTATAAAATTGTTGCAGACATTAGAATGTGTATGTAAACAAATTAAAGAAAGAAAACTGTGAACCATATGAAGAGGAGAAGTATGCATTTAGGATATTGGGAGTTCGAGGAAAAGTTGATGATAAAGCGAAAATCAAAAGGAACAAATAAAGGCTTAATGCGAGTAGTTAATCTCACATTCAGGTTCGAGACCACTTCTATACAGCCCGAAGAAATTCACACATGGAAAATCTATAAACACAACAACTATGCTGTAGAGAGCCTCAGTGGAGAGCAATATTGATTATTATACTTCTAGGAATCATCAGGAAAAATATGAAAATTAAAGAGAAAACCAAACTAAAATCATAATAACGCTAAGCTAACATAAACTTATAAGAATTAAACTAATAATGATATCCAATATTTTGCAAACTATTTAATATATGCCTGCTCAAAGTTGACAAAATTTTCTCTCATCATTTAAATAGTTAATTTCATTAACTGGAAACGACTAGTACTTAAATAAATCATTAAGACGAAGCCTCAAATTAAGTAAAATCAACTTAAACCCCAAAATGAGCATAAGCCAATTTTATCAATTAGAATAACATGGAAAATGAGTATGTAGGTTTGCTACCATGGAAATGTGAAATTCAGAGATTTTTTTTCAATAATCCAATAGATTTCAACTAGATGGAGCTACATACCAAGTTTTATTCAGTTATGTTGAGAACTAAGCGAGATCGAATTTTATTTATTTGCCATAAGAATAACATGAGGAATGAGTATGTAACTGCCACAAAAATTAAAATATCGGGGATTTTAGACTAAGATACATTAAAACTCATCTGGATGAAGCTACAACCAAGTTAATATTGGGGCAACATACTGTGTTTACTACTCTTTGTATCACGGTAACAAACGGACATAGAGCAATAATTCAAATTACCAAATCTTTTTTTTACTTTACACGTCTGTGCCAAATTTCATTTCGATTGATTGGGCCATTTTTGCGAGCGCTATCGTGCTTACAGACGCATAGAAATACATATCTAAATATTTGAACGAACGGTGTTTTTGGTGTCTGGAGCCCCAAAACAAAAAGTTATGATGGTCCCGCGCTTAGGCCTCACCATGATACGGTAATAATAGCTTCTCCCTATATGGGAAATTCGCTAAAACAACGTTCACGTTATTTTCACTGGTGCAGTAATACGAACCGGATACTTGCTATAAAAAGGACTATAGAAATTTTAAACTCATGCTTATGCGTTTACTGTATTTTAATGACCCATTTTCAACCATTTTTTTTCAACGTAAGAGTCAAATTTACTGGTCATACTGCGTTTTTCAATAAATTCACAGAACCTCTGTTGGTCACAAGATGTCGTAAATAATTTTGGGCAGTTCCACTGAATTAAAATGTATTGAGATTGCGCCACGCAGGACACTGGCCGGCTGGGCAGCGATTTGGCGCGGCGACTGCGACTGCACCGCTGCATTCCGCTCGGTCACACTGCCACCACTTTTTTGCCATAATCTCGATTTTACACTTTTTTAAACCTTAGAGGAAGAATGCCGGCTAAAACGACAAACGACCAAAACTACAAATCTAAAGAATGCGGTCAAAACAACAAATTCTGGGCCTGCTACCTGCGGAGGGTCAGTAGGTAATCAAAACAAAAATGTGGCGGCTAAAACCAAAAATTAATTTGAATCTTAGGTTGAAAAAAATGGTTGGAAATGGGTCATTAAAATGCAGTAAACGCATGAGTTTAAAATTTCTATAGTCCTTTTTATAGCAAGTATCCGGTTCGTATTACTGCACCAGTGAAAATAACGTGAACGTTGTTTTAGCGAATTTCCCATATAGGGAGAAGCTATTATTACCGTATCATGGCGGACCATCATAACTTTTTGTTTTGGGGCCCCCAGACACCAAAAACACCTAAATTTAGTTGTGATTTACTATTTCTATGTTGCAATGAATATCTGAATTAACTGTTATTGATATATAACATCTCGCCAACTTGCGAAATCGCTTACAGTCTCAAAAACATTTCGGATAGCGATTGATCCTTAACTCCTCAAGTCTCTCACTCGCCGGGTGTTCGCTCTCTCCACGTCCAGTGGGCGGCCTCGCCCGAGCGTGTGGCCGGGGGCACAATATTCGTATTGATACACTGCTACACATACTGCTACAAACGGCCGCATAAAATAAGTTTCTCCTTGAATTTAACCACAGAGAGCTGAAAAAGCTTGATTTATTTCAAGATATGAGTACTGTACCTACGTCCAACTTTACTTGGAGAAAATGTTATGCTGTTAAGTTACACGTTGTGTATTTTATCTCGCGTTGCAATCTGTCCGGATACTTAATGATGCCTTTTATCTGTAAAAAAAACAAATGCTCGTGGCTACGCTACGTTTTTGACATTTTTAGCGAATTTCCCCTATAGGGAAGAAGCTATTACCGTAGGTCTCATGGTAAGACCTAAGCCCGGGACCACTATAACTTTTCGTTTTAGGTCCCCCAGAAACCAAAAACACTATTCGTTCAAATTTGTATATATATATACAGTGCTTGATTTGTAAAAATTGAGGTACCGGAACTGTAGTTTGCCAGTTTGTGTTCAGTCCAGTTGTATATAATCCCCCCCCTTCTTTATTATTCTTCCGTTCAACAAAGTAGCCTATTATTTGTCTACGTGTCGATTTTAAAAGACAAATTTGATCTAACTAAAATTGTTCATAATTAAATTAAAAACTAACAAAGCATTATTTTACTAAAAATTAAATTCTCTAAGGAAAATCTAGATTTTTTATGATGCCTTGTGCAAGTTTTCAGGTGTTTTAGCGTTTTTAACATTCGGTTTAACTCAAGACTAAACAAAAGAGCGCTAATTTCAGGCCGAAACTCCGCGCGCAATTTACGTACATTTTAAGCGATTGTTATTTTCGGTAAGATTAATGCGGCCGATTACACGGTATCGTCTCTTCCGACAAATACTCCAGCCGGTTACACATGATCCTCTCTTATGGCGAATTCTCCGGCCGATCATTCGCGATCGTCTTTTGCGGCAAATTTTCCTGGCGAATACACGCGATTTTCTTGTGGTAAAAATTCTCCGGCCGATTATTTGCGATCGTCTTTTACGACAAATTATCCGGCCGATTACACGCGATTGTCTTGTGCGACAAATACTCCGGCCGATTACACGATTCTCTCTCGTGGCAAATTCTCCGGCCGAATGTACGCAATTGTATTTAGCGGCAAATTATCCGTCCGATTACACGCAATCGTGTCTTGAAAAACATACTCCGGCCGATTACACACGATCGACTCTTGCGGTAGAAAGAGGTCCCGGAACGCCGTTCCGCCGCAAATCAAGCACTGTGTATATATATATATATATATATATTTGTGTGTGTGTGTGTGTGTGTGTGTGTGTGTGTGTGTGTCTGTGAGCACGGTAAAGCTCGCAAAAATGGTCCGATTGGAATGAAATTCGGCATAGACGAGTAAGTAGTTATTATTCGGAAGAGTTCGAAAAACAGCCCGATCGGACCACCGGAAGGGGGGGGTAAGGGGTAAAAACTTTCCCAAAAATGGTTTTTGTTATTTTTTACATATAAAAATTAAAATAATGTTATGTTGATTCACACCATTAAATTCAGCTTAACAAACAAATAATTTAGTATCTTGAATTGTTGCTCTATGATCATTGGTTACCGAGATATCGCTAGTAGTAAACACAGTACGTTGTCCAAATGTTATCCTTATGGGAAATAAGTAAAATTCTATATCTCGCTTATTTCTCAACATATCTCAATAAAACTTGATATAAGTTTTATATCAAATGGCTCAAATGGCTTCTTCTAGTTCAGATCTACCAAATATTGAATTAAAACCACCCAGTTTTAACGTACTTGTTGCATCAAACCTACATACTCATTCCCCATGTTATTCTTATGGAGCTTACAAAAACATGTCAAATCTCGCTATGTTAGATTGAAATCTTCTCTTTTGCATTTGAAATTCGCTGAGTATGCAGGTCTGCTGCAACGGGGGTATTTATAGGTTGGTTCCCACATAAATTAGGCATAAATACATAAACGTTTTGAAACAACACAGTTTAGGCCTTCCTACTTTTTTACATAATATAAGGTAATAAAACCGCAACATATGCCACTTTGAATTTATAATCAAATTAAGATAAGAGAAGAGATTTGCAAGATTAAAATTAAGAGGAGTTGAATTAAATTAGAGTAGAAGAATGTTAAGAGAGAATGTTTGGAAAATAATTTTACAGAGTATACATTTAATTTAATTAAAACCTAGAAAATAATCTAGCGGAACCCAAATCAAAGAAATTTATATTCGTCAACGGCAAATTTACAATGTCTAATTCTTTAAGAATTCATTTCATTTTAAAATTAAATAAATCATGGAATTCATGTATGACTGTTCATAACTGTATTGATTTGTGTCAAAAGTAAGTGAAAAAAGATATCAAATTAAGCACTGAACCATGTATTGCAGCTTGAATGCCTTGACATCGATTGACTCGAAAAAAATGTCTGTCTGGCTGTGGGGTATATGTTTAAAATATGCTAAAAACTAAATGAAAATTGTTTATAAACTTTTAAACGTTAAGAACTTTATATAAACTGGTATCAAACTCAACTACAGTATCGTACTTATTCATTGCTAAAAATTAACTTTATGCCCACTTTTATAACTGACGGTGTATAAACAAAGTATAAACTGTCACACTGGTATTCAAACCATACCTACACTGAGAAAAATGTACGTCTGAAATACCAGTAAATAAGGGTATTTCAGACGTAAAGACGGAAGCCACATGACACTAGTACTGTACGTCAGAATTGCCAGTACGTGTACGGGTGTTCCCGTACTGGTGGAGGGCCGTTACAATCAGTCTAAAGGACCGGGACTAGTACAGGTGAAATGCCCTGCCTTCCAAGGCACGGTAGATTGTTGCACTGGTCCTACAGAAGGACGGTCAGGATCTTCCAGACTGCCTGTACAGAACCAACAGACGGACAGTCTAGGTATTCCTGACTGCCTCTACGGAACCAACTGACGGACAGTTTAGGCCCTCCTGACTGCCTGTACGGAACCAAAAGATGGACAGTTAAGGCCCTTTTGACTGCCTGTACGGAACCAACAGACGGACAGTTTAGGCCCTCCTGACTGCCTGGACGGAACCAATTGACGGACAGTTTAGGCCCTCCTGACTGCCTGTACGGAACCAGCTGACGGACAGTTAAGGCCTTCCTGACTGCTTTTACTGAACCAATAAAATTATGTACTTACTTTACTAAGCGTCACGAAATCGCAATGTTCGAAATTGCATAAACAGCTGATTCCCTATATAATTAATTTTGGAAATCAGGTGTTTAAGTTATTTTAAACATCACAATTATTTCATGACACCTAGTACAACACAGCTTTAGTTTAACTTGAGGTCTTCGTGATAATGAATATTTTAGCAGACTACCGGAATTAATGGACATGAATTTCTGGCTCCAGAAGTAATTGATATGATTTGAATTAAAAATAAATTCATGTTGTCCCAATGAAGTATTTTCCAATGATTCCCCTTAGCAATGATTCCCCTTTTCCAATGATTTCCCTTCTTTCTGATTACTTCTGATTTTTAAGTATCCTTGCAATATGATACTTAGTTTTGAAAATGAATGGGTCAGTTTTTATGTTTATCAACAGTCAAACTAAATCTAAACTCGAATGTAAAATTTGAAAGTTTCGAGTCGAAACACTCAAATTTAAATATGAAGATCGAAACGAAAACTTGAGTAGAATGTCATACTTATTTTAATAAGACGTATTCGTTTATCAGTGATAAAATGCAAGGATCCAGAGAGTATCAACTTTAAATCAAATGTTAAAACCCCTTTGAATTGGTATACATATATTAAACAGTTTTTTTTATATCACTGGTAAATTGAAAGAAGTAACTTAGTTTAAAAATTGATATAAATAAAAAAATCAATTGTTCTGCACTTAAATACCTTTTTTTCCTATGAGAACTCGATGAACATTAAATATAACGAGTCAAAATTCTATTAATTGAAGAAAATATTTTAACGAACAATGAGTAAAATGTTTGTGTGCTACAAATTAACAAGGTTCACATGATGATAAAAGGATAACATATTAGGATAAAATATTATATTTGTCCCATCAATATTAGAACAAAGTGCACTTCTGTTATAACTACAAATGATTCCTAAACAAATAAACACGAATACGTTTTTCTTCCTTGGAGAAATCTGTGAACATGATGTGGATGAGTCAAATTAATATTCAACAAAATTGAAAAGCAAATTCAAGATGAGTAAAATTTTTAGTGTGTTTAAAAATAACAAGGTACATGGGATAACGTATTATACTGTATATATCCCATCAGTATTTAAATAAAGTTCACTTCTGTCAAGCCTGCATATGACTTCTAACATATAAATAGAAGTTAAATGTTCTCAACATTTTTACTGTTTTTTTAAGTGTTGTAAAGAATCAATATGTTTCACAAAATAAAACAAAATGTTCAGAGTTTATAAAACTTTATTTTTTTTAATAGTATTATATATTACAAAGATACTCAAAGTAATAGAACGTAATACAGTATTAGAACAATACAACTTAAAAGTATTAGAGATTTTAGCTTTTATAAAATGACAATCATTTAGCGACTGGACACTTTTAACCATCTTTTTCCTTTAATGGTTTTGACCAAACATATTTTGAAAACTTATCAATAACATTCAACATATATTTATGACCATCATTCTATTTTCCATAATATTTCGCAATTAGTAAATATGCTGCTCATAAATCATTAACTTTCAGGGTACTAATTTTCCTTTTGTAAATTTCATTTGCTTCAATAATCTGCTCTTTTTGAATAAAAGTCCTTTTTTAATCATTGGTTTCATTTCCTTGTTAATAATTTACCTTAATTAGTTTTAAAAATTATACATTTTGTAGTAATTCTAAATAATCCATTTTTCATTTGAAAAATTTCTGGATTATTTTTTTTCTTACATTTTTACAATGATATAATTCTTCCATTCATACATATGATTGTTTTCTTAATGAATGAATTCTTGTTATAAATGTCATAATAATCTGATTTTACAATTATTAAAATTTTTTTGATTTAATATATAAAAAATATTTTTGAAAAAAATACCAAAAAAACATAATAAAATAAACATTAAAAATATTTTACGAGAATTTGATGATTTTCAACCATATTTCACACAACAATTAACCAGTGAAATAGAATTTTTTGTTATAGTAATATCGAAAAAACACATAAAATATAAAAAGAATTAAAACAAATAAAAACATTACGAATTGGATATTTTACTATACTTTTTTTAACAAATTCTATAATATTAATTTTAAATTAAGAAATTATGATGAAGCTAAAATCACATCTATCTTTAATAAATATATATATTATAAGAAAACTAACATATTACATAAAAAATGTCACCAATGTTTTTTAATATTTAGATATGGATTTTTTGTATAAAACCAGAGTATGAAGTTGATATTTTAAATTTAAAAACACATCTCATGCTTATGTTGTAGCTACATACTGTAACTGGGCATTTTATGAAGTGCCACGAAGTGCCCAACTCTGCCTGGGTACTTCAGCATGTCTGGGCACATAATGTAACTCAATTATTTCAATCAAAATTACAGCATGTACCCAACGAAACTGGATACTTAATGAAGTGCCCAACGCTCATTGGGCACATACTAAAAATATCGCGGCTTGTTGGGCAGCTGCTATAATATCTTTGTTAAGGTTATGATTAAATCTCTTAAATATTTTTCGAATCTTAACATTTCATAGCAATTTTATTTACCAGCACCTTTTGATAATGTAAAAAGTTTACATTGTATCTGGATGATAATTTTTATGAATATAAGTTTAGTTCTGACTTAAATATAGAGTTATCAATAACCTTGATATTTAAAAAAATATAACTATCACTTATTCCAGGATAGAATATAATAAATTACTATAATTGTTTTTAAGTTTAGAAATCAATATTGTGGCTTTCAAATAGTTGAAAAATAAAACAAAAGTATTAAAGTAGTATGTAATGCTTCATTAAATAAAGATAATTGAAAATTGGACATTTGCTAGCAATCCCTTACCTTTGAATAACTTTTAACACTCTTTGGTTAAATTATTTATATGAATTTTCAAACATATGTCTTTGTCCTAATATAAGTTTCATTTTTAAAATATTGGTGTCATTATAGGAATATAATAAACGATTTAAAGTACATTTCTGAAAAGGTGATTAGTGAACCGAACACCCAATATATATTTCTAAACAAATAATAAAACAATTACAATTATAAGGCTTGAACTTATGATTTTCTTTTTATTAATTTTTAAAAATATAAAAGATAAATTTTAGCTTAAATTTACGCCATTCAAGTAAAACTGAAAAAGAAAAAAATTGTCTAAGTATTTGACTTATGTTTTAAATTTTGATACTAGAGAAGTAAGTAACTGTAGAATTGTTTTTGAATTTGTGCACGGAAGACTGCCATGGCACTTTCTGTAAATTACTTATACCTTGCTGTATTTTGATTTATTGCTGTAAGTTTTATTGAGTGTGACTTAGTAAGTAGGTAATTATGAAAACATAGAAACATTTTTTAAAAGGTTCATGATAATGTCAATGTTTTTTGTTAAATTCAAATGTTTTGTTTAGGTATTTAATCATAACATTTTAATTAGCTAAACTGTCTGGCTTAAAGATAGACCATCTTACTGTCAATTGTTTGTAATGCTCATTGAAAATGTTAAGTGTTACATTGTATATTTAAAAACAATACATAAATACTACAAACAGCGACGTAAACTGCAGTTTTGCGTTTTTACAGCAAGTGCCCAACATCTGATCTGGACACATGGTGTAAAAGCAATAATTACATGAAGTGCCCAACGAGCCAACAAGGCAAAATAAGCCTTTTAAATAAAGATTTAAATATTTTAAAGAAGGCCTGAACATATTCTTATTTTCTTCAAAACTGTTGGAATCCGTCGACGGCGACGTACTCCAACAGTGTTGAAGTTTGTACGATCGGCGCACGGACAACTTCACAACGTTCTTCAGATTATATGAGCCCAGTTTTGTTGTTCACATACTGTAATTTTTTATGAAACCGGTCAGTTACACAATTTGTCCAGAAAAGCTGGGTACTTCATGAAGTGCCCAATTACAGCATGTGGCTATGGCATGTACATCTCTCAAAGACTTGATTTTGGAGGGTAAAGTCTCTCTCCAAATAAATAAATAAATTGGGGGTGAATCCCATATTATCACCTACTTATATAGAGTGTCTTCCACAACAATCACAGACTTTGTAACTTTTCTGCAGTTACCAACTAAAATAATTTGTGGTTGAAAGTTTCGGCCGTGTAACTTACATTATTTATTGTTCTTTGACTGGATCATGAGCATTATCTCGGTCTCTGATGACACGAAAGGAATGGCGGCTTCTAACTTCTTACATCTTTTTCCTTGAGACTTTCTGCGTTAGTCCAACCTTCGATTTCAGATTAGGCGATTGTAGAAGGAAGGGCAGAAGGAGCAGCGTTGCAAGTTGAGAATCTTGTCCCACACTTCCTATAAAAAAAATTAACTTTTAGGCTGCAGTTTATTGTTGACATAGAATCTCATATGAACCATTGTTAAGTATAGTATAATTTTCCGGAAATTTATACAGCTGAACACACGTAAACAAACTGCAAAGAAATTTTCTGTTTATGTACTCAAGCTGGATATTCATAAAGTACATTTGTCAAGCAATTTTCTATTATTTTACACAAGCTGAACATTTATAAGAAACCGTTGTCAGTACATTTTGTTTGAACTGGGTTTTTTATGATTTTTATTTGGAGACATTGTTAAAAATTGGCACGTCAATACAAAATGTCCAACCCAATTGAGAACCAAAATCAGAAAGGAAGGGACGAAAAAACAACATAGGACAGTTCAGATCAGACTTGTAAATAATTCCTAAAGATACAGTTTTAAAATAATTCATAATTATGTGTCTCAATTGCAGAAATACTTTACTTTTTTATTGAACCTTATTATAGGTTTTTATTGGATTTAATAAAAACACATTTTTTATATTTTACTTGGATTCTAATAATTTTTGAATCAATAACTCAAATATAAAGGACATTACTGTACAATACTGAAAATGTGTTAAGTAACTAAAGTGTTAAGGTGTTAAGTAAGGTGCTAAGGCAAAATAAGCCTTTTAAATAAAGATTTAAATATTTTAAAGAAGGCCTGAACATATTCTTATTTTCTTCAATACTGTTGGAATCCGTCGACGGCGACGTACTCCAACAGTGTTGAAGTTTGTACGATCGGCGCACGGACAACTTCACAACGTTCTTCAGATTATATTCTTATTTTCAACGTATGAATACCGTATCAAAACATAATATGTGTTATAAGTATTAAATTTTAAATTATAAAGATGCATATTAAATATATTTTTATCACTTAAATACATTTCTGACCATGGAAGTTTCATTACAAAACAATTACTATCAAACCTAAAAGTGTACTTAAATATTTTATTTTAAAAAGGGCGCTTCATTTAAAATTTAAAGCCTAAGCTGTGATTTAGGATTGATGATAATAATTTGTTCACCAAACTTAAGCTATTTTGTTACCTACTGATAAGGGGTAAGTAGGAATAGATAGCCTAGATTAGAAATAAATTCTCTAAAGGCTTACCTTCTGTTCTACTATGGATGTAGGCATCCCTCAATCCGTTAGAAGAGTTCTTAACATTTTTAAGAAATTTTAACTTTGAACTAAACAAACTACACACACCGACTTCGGACAATCGACTGAATCAGATGCCGGGAATGGCCCGGTACAGCGCTGCAGTTGCCGGTCTCGATCAGTCAGGAACACCCTTACTAAACTGGTCGGCGATTTCAGACGTACAGACCGTCAGTTTGCCCCGGTTAGAAACGGCGAATCAGTAATGCCCTGCTAAACTGGTCAACGTATTTTCATTTAGAAGTACAAAGCAGTCAATTTTACCTGGACAGATTGAACAATCCTTCAGACTTGCCCTTACTCCAGGTAATCTAGAAGGAATACTGGCGTTACAGTTATGCCAGTTCGCGTAAAGGTCCTCCTGAAGGCTCACAAATTATTTGTCCGTCTGTTTCACCTGGATTACAGGTAGTTCAGACGTATTTACGTCAGTTGGGCCAGTAGTCAAGGAATTACGGGATTGCCTTTACGGCAGGAAGAAATATTTTTCTCAGTGTACAACTGTAGTTTCAAGTAATTAATTGTATGAAAATTTTCTTTACATACAAATAAATAAATAAAGTATTTATTTTCAACCAAAAATATGTGTTTAGGCTATGAAGTTAGAAAAACGGAAAGTATCATGGTCTTAGATTTGTAAAACCGTGCCAACTACGATGACAGCATACTTCCTCAGAAAAGTCGATTTAAAAGAGTTACAAGAGCGTTCCATTTCCAACCGGTCCTACTTCTCTGACAGATACGACCTTCTTACTACTAATACAGAAAAAAGTAGACCGCAGGCTAGTGGTGTCAGCCGCATAACAGATCCGCGATATTTAAGGACTTCCTGTACTGGCGTTGTCGAAGGAAAGCGAGAGTCGGATGAAAGTGACCAAACCCGTCGCGCGAGCCGCGAGCCGCGAGCCGGGCGCAGGCGACCTCTGGCCTGACCAGCGCCCTGGGCCGAGGACGCTACCCACCTTTGGACAACAAGTTCTACTGACGAAACTTGAATTTGAAGCTCGTCAGATCATGTGAAGTTAATGCAGATTGTGCATGTTATGCTAAATAAAATATGTTTCACATAAAAAGATTATATATATATATATAAATGTAAAACATTAATAACAATGTAATGAGGCTAAAAACAACAACCTTTGGATCGGCAAATGGTGCACATTCAAGATAACTTGATAAGAGCTTATTTAAAGCATTATAATTCACTGTATATTTCTTCTCAGTTTTTCGTCTCTTTTTTGTTTCTGTTTCTTCATTTTTGTGCTTCTTATCATTTGATCAACGAATTTATTGTTATAATCATTTTTAGAAGCCCGATATTTTATGGTATTTTTTCTTTTTCATAACCTGTTTGTTTCATTGGTATGTTTAAAAGGCGAATGATCATTGCTCTAAAACCAGCCATCTTGTATTTCCAAGGGTGGTGAGAATGAGATGGTATCAAGAGATCTGACTGTCAGTTTTCTGCATATTTTAAAGCTATGTTTGTTAAGTTCTTTTTTATTGTTTAGTCTGAGTAATTTATTGATTCGTTTTGGCTTTCTTTGGTGAATTTGATTTTTTCTGTTAAGGAGTTTAAGTATGTTAAAAAATCTTCACTGTCATATAGATTTCCTTCAAAGAGGCACAATATCATCTACGTATCTTACCCAATATTTTATTTTCGGTTTGAATGGGTTTGTTTCATCATTGATTTTGTTTATTTCTGAATGATGAATGAAAATGTCAGCAAGTAGTCCAGATAAAGGTGAACCCATTGCAAGATATATTGGGTAAATATTTGGCGTTATAGGCCTTATGAGGCTGATGTAGAACGAGTCACGGCGAACGCGCCAGTAAACGCTTACATGGGCTGGCTGGCATGCACCTGAAATTCATCCTGATCGTTGGTAGACAACTGGAGTCATAACAAAAGAGATAATACAACGGAAACAAACGGATACATAACCAATAGCGACTCGGAGAGACTACGCGTTTGTTAGCCCTGGGAAATGGGTTTAGATATTGGCTCCTGAGAAGCGGCCGGATAAACCGAGGCCGGATATGAGGGGCTCTTATAAGTACATGTTGATTATTCGGTAAATAATACGGGTACCCATGGACACCATTGTATAAATATGCAAATAACATACAGGTCCATTGGTAGCTAGTTCAAATCCGGCTCGATAGGTCATTATGAAAATGCTCAAACAAAACGCAATAAAAGAAGAGGTTTAGAATTTGTATATTCACAAAATACGAACAGACTGACAGATGGGAACCCGAAGCGAGGTACACTTTATCCGTTACGACCTGCTGAATAACCCGAAAACGTTTCTTACAGTCTTACCCGAAGCTGGTCACCAAAGCAATTTTAATTAATTATCTAGACAGCGGTTCTCAAACTGGGGTTCGCGAATCCCTAGGGGTTCCTGGAGATGTGTACGGCGGTTCGCGAGAGATAAATCAATAATGGCGGACACAAAAATTGTAGCCTAATTTTATAAAATTACGTCGATATAGGCTAACTATCATAATTTTACCCTAACAGTCAAAATATTTCCAGCTGTTAACAGTTTGAAATATTTTAAAAGTCAAAGACGTTTACAAGTTCAACGTTAGGCCTATTTCATAATAATTAGACTAATTAGGAAATATTTTCCCAAACTCAATGGAAACATTCTTTGGATCAAGGACCCTTTCTCTGAAACAAATTTTGATTCATCCAACCTAAATTTCAAAGAAAAGGAAAATTTGATCGAATTTTCCACTGACTCTTTTTTGAATGTAGAATTGAAGAGAAAACATTTGATCAATTTTTGGTTGGACTTGAGTGACGAGTATGTAAATTTGTTCAATTTAGCAATCAAAGTTCTGCTCCCTTTTTCAACTACGGAGCTCGTAGAGCGAGCATTTTCCTCATATGCGTATATTAAAAGTAAATAGGAATAAAAATAATAAATAAATAAACTGGAACAAACTCGATGCAGCTCCAGACATGAGGATCTATTTATCTTCTTTTGAGCCGAACTTTAAAAAACTAACTTCATCAAAGCAGGCTCATGGCTCACACTAAGACTCTTAACTTTATTCCAGTTCTTTATTGTCAATAAAGTGTTTTGTTTTTAAATATAATTTTAGAAAAACTAGTATTTTTCTTATTCATAAACTTTTGAACCTTTTTGTAAGGATTTGCATTGCCATTTTTTTAAATTTCATTACAAATGTATTCAAAATATAGTTATAACTTGCTAATAAACTTAATTGTTCACAAAGTACTTAAGGATTAGTTCATTTACCCAGAGCTATAATAAACGCTATAGATAAGCTAATACTCAAGTATTAAGTATTGAATATGACCTAGGGTCCTAGGGCGACCTAGGGATAAAATTCATGAAAATACATTGGCTTAGGGGTTCGCAAGGTGAAATAGTTTGAGAACCGCTGATCTAGAAGCATATTTTTAACAAGACTCCAGCCAAGCAGTTTTTTTAACATTCTTGCAAAACAAATTAAATCACGCACAAAGTTATATATTAGCAAACGTAATGGTGATAAACGTTCTACCATTTGATTTCGATCGCTATTTAAGAGTTAAGAGAGTCTTTTTGAAGCAAACAGTTCAGAAACAGACGCATTCCATAAATTATGACATCAAATTAAAAACTGTAAATCTAACAAGGAAAATTTTGCGCTAACACGGTTTGCAATACAGTTACAGTTGAAGCAGTTAGGTATAATTGAAAAAGTGAGTGTTAGGTTGTGACTTTCTACTATTCAGGTACGCCCTACAACGGGTTCCGCATCACAATTATTACAGTGAGGTTGGCGTTGGAAAGTGCAATCAGTAAATTATCATGTTCTAGTTCTTACAATTATATGTTCACTTTTATCCCTATAACTAACTACTGCAACCTTATCGGATCCCAGTTTATCATAACTTTGTAAAGGTTTCATTAACCCGTGTTTGCAACGGCATATGCCGGATGAAACACTTGAAACTAGGCCTAGTACAAATCAAGGTTTTTTTTAACCGAGTTAACTTACCTTGAAAAAACTTACATTGAAAGTTAGGTGGGCCGCTTTCTCCAAACTTGGTTAACCTAAAAGAGGTTAACTCAAGGTTAAACCAAAATTTTAGGTTAACCAAGTTAACTTACTTACTTGTTAATTTGCGTTTAAATGTTCTGTTTTGAAAGTAACTGATGCGCAGCACAGCTGTGAGTCCTGAGCCAGACTCTCAGCCGGCCTACTAGTTTGACGTCATAAATCTGCAGCATTGCCTATTTTTTTAGTGTGGCCTAAAACCTAAATTTCTAACCTGAAATCACCATTGTCTGTATGTTCTCTGTGGAGTATATCAAACTATAGGGACATATCTGTATGTTCTCTGTGGTCCTAAATAAATGAGAACCAAAGGTAAAAGTGTAATCAAAATAAAACTTGTCTTATAAAAACTATAAAGAAACAAGACAACTGACACTGAAACCCGCAGCCAAAAATATCTCTAGGACCACACGAGGACTCACAATTTACGGCTTCTATTTGAATATATTACCACAAATACACCTGCGTTGATTTGGCAACGTCGTATACAAAGCCTCCTATCCGGTTTCACTATTACTAAACAAGTCCGCGTTTTTCTTATTCAAAGTCGACTTAATAAATAACGAAAGCGGTTGGAATTTCGGAAAGCCAATTACAGTGGAGGTGTGATTATAATGATTTAAGAGTGGAGGGTTTCGGCGGCCAAACCAGTCCCGACGAGCCAACAGCCGACAGGTCGCTGGTCGGTCGACGAGCTCCGAGACCGAACCGGCGACCTTCGACCGGACGACCGCTGCCGATCCGACAGGTCACTCTGGTCACTGATCACACTGGAAGAGTCCATTTATGACATAATTTGAAACTAAATGAAAACTGCAACTTTGTAGGTACGCTCTCTAGTTTATGGCCGTGTTCTACAACTAACTTCTGCAGTAGATGAGCTGAAACATTGCCCAAAAAAGACTAATCTGAAAAAACAGCCTCAACTTGACTTGGTATTCAAGTAATATTCACCCTTCAATTGAAAAATCCGACAAGTCTATAAAATTCCGGGAGGGGAAGGACATTTTTGAGGAGAGAGTGGGAAACAGCTGAATTTTGGTAAACACGATAAATGAGGTCAACATTTTGATTTGAATTCGGTCGTTTGCATGAAGTTACATGGGAGGGAAGATTGAGTTAGCCTGATGTTAATTGAAATACGCGAGATATAGAATTGTATTTATTTTTCATAAGGTACAAAATACTGTTTACATTTTTTATATTTTTATATGAAAATTGTAGTTCGTAATGCAGTTTTTCTACTAAATAATTTATTTCATAATATAATATAAATAATTTCATAATATAAATAAGAATATATATATATATATATTCTTATTTATATTGTAGATGAGTGCAAAAAGAAAATGTGCTACATTATCTGAAGTTTTCTGATATTTTTATAATCCTTGAAATAAATAAAGGAATGCTTGAAAAATATTTAAACAGAAACTAGAAGCCCGCGTCACTTCGTGACTTAAAACAACGTGGTAAAATAGGTTTTAGTTTAATATTGATTATGTATGGAGTTTAGCAACGTAAAATACCTATCAGTGAGGAAGTGTGTGATTTTTTCGATTTTTTTCTACACTGATTCCCCGTGTCATTGGAACTGTGTCCCCGTGGCACTGAAAAAATTGCCAATAATTGAACTTCTCTTTGGGGCAAACTTTTAAATATGACTTATTACTTTAGACTTTCATCTTCAATATGGGTAAGAAATTCTTCACAGAATTTGAGAAGTTAATTTATTTATCTGCTTTAAAAATGTCTATGTATACGTTCTTCACTTTGAAATTTCGACAGTGCAACATTCATTTTGCCCAAAATGGGGGTTAGTTTACATGGATCTTCATTGATTGGCGCATCTTCACGTTTCTGTTTTAGAGTGTTATTTTCAAAAGTATTGAAGCCTTATGTTAATTCTATACTAAATCTGCACGTCAGTTTCTTACATTCATCTTTGTTAGGTCTTAACAACAAACGGTAACTGATGAACTAATCTCTAAATAACATTTATAAAATATCCATTCGCTGTAAAAACAAATTATTCAGTGCTCATAACGGCCAAGGAATTAAGTTTTCTAAATGATCCGCATTTTGTTTCGCAAATGTTTGGCAAATTTTTACCTAAGCAAATAACATAACTTTCTATGAAATGCCTTCATTAAATAGGCATATTGTTATTGGTACATGTCAAAATCAAGAAAAATAGGCAGGCTAAGCGCCTTCACTTCAATATCCTTCGCATTCCAAGGATACAAAATACAGATTTTTAATTTTTAATGCATTTAAAAGTTGAATTTTTCAGGTCAATATTCAACTAATGTTGATATTTCAAAACTATGCATCAATGTGTTGGAATAGGTTCACATACATTCATAACATGCATTCACTGTCAATAGTTTGATAGAAAATCCCATCTCCAAGGCACCTCCTGAGTTACTTATGTTCCTTTTTAAGTTTCATTTATAAAAAATAAATACAATTAATTAAGACTAGAAGCCCGCGTCACTTCGTGACTTAAAACAACTTGGTAAAATAGGTTTTAGTTTAATATTGATTATGTATGGAGTTTAGCAACGTAAAATACCTATCAGTGAGGAAGTGTGTGATTTTTTCGATTTTTTTCTACACTGATTCCCCGTGTCATTGGAACTGTGTCCCCGTGGCACTGAAAAAAATTGCCAATAATTGAACTTCTCATTGGGACAAACTTTTAAATATGACTTATTACTTTAGACTTTCATCTTCAATATGGGTAAACAATTCTTCACAGAATTTGAGAATTTAATTTATTTTATCTGCTTTAAAAGTATCTATGAATACGTTCTTCACTTTGAAATTTCGACAGTGCAACAACATTCATTTTGCCTAAAATGGGGGTTACTTTACATGCGTGTGTCTCTTTTGCTCCACAGTTAAGGGTCAATTTGGAAACATCGCTTTTGCTCCACGGATCAGCAGGTATATTTCAGAGCCGCCCAAAACATCGCTTTTGCTCCACGAGAGAGGGGCCTGCGCTTCCTCTCCCGCAAATTCACTCTTTCGCTCACCTCCGAGCTCCAAGTTCTTTCTTGAATACTGCCATCCAAACGTAATATACAACTTTGATTTTTTTCGTAAACGAAAATATTTATGATGGAAAAAATGTTATACTACTTCAATTGTAACAGCAACAACAAGTAAACAATATTGTTTAAAAATAATAGCTTACAACATAAAATAGTATTACTACGTCTTATCCAACTTTAATTTATTTTAAAAAATAGATCACGATTAGAGACAGGGAATCCTTTTATAACAGAAGATCAAGCTTTTAGGCATGAGATTAAAGGTCACTAGATTTATTAAAACGTATCGTTTTTGCAGATTGCTTCTTTTTTTAAATAAACCATTTAGCTTAAAAAAATAATGTGACCTTGTACCTTCAATATATTTCAATTTTACTTTCTATGGGTACCAGTATTGGTCCCAAAACAGCTTTATTAATATTAAACAGAGTAACAGCAGATCGAGAAGGAAGACAACTATACTAAGCTTGAATTTAGTGCTGTAATTAGGTTATTTTTAAATAATGTCTGATGCCCGTCGAAAATATACTCTTACGGCTCAAACGTGCTTGTCTGCTCCATGCTCATGCCTGAAATCTTTATATTGTGTAAAAGGCTTCTCTGTTTCTAATAGTGAAATATTGTAAATAAATGAAATGTGGATAAGTATTAAATAGTGACACATTTTATTATGTAATCTATTTTTTTTTGCATAAAATCTCTTACAGTTGAAGAAGTTAAACATTCTTTCGAATATCAATATTTTCAATTAGGCAAAAAAGGAAAGTTAGTATTACGTTTAAATGACTTTTTTCAAGTAAGAACCTGGAGGTGAGCGAAAGAGAGAATGTGGGGGAGAGGGAGCGCAAGCCCCTCTCCCGTGGAGCAAAAGCGATGTTTTGGGCGGTTCTGAAATCTACCTGCCTACCAGTGGAGCAAAAGCGATGTTTCCAAAATGACCCTTAACCGTGGAGCAAAAGCAAAGCAGCCGTTTACATGGATCTTCATTGCTTGACGCATCTTCATGTTTCCGTTTTAGAGTGTTCTTTTCAAAAGTATTGAAGCCTTATGTAATGCTATACTAAATCTGCACGTCAGTTTCTTACATTTATCTTTGTTAGATCTTAACAACAAACGGTAATAAGATGGACAAACCACTGATCTACTGATGAACTAATCTCTAAATAACATTTATAAAATATCCATTCGCTGTAAAAACAAATTATTCAGTGCTCATAACGGCCAAGGAATTAAGTTTTCTAAATGATCCGCATTTTGTTTCGCAAATGTTTGGCCAATTTTTACCTAAGCAAATAACATAACTTTCTACGAAATGCCTTCATTAAATAGGCATATTGTTATTGGTACATGTCAAAATCAAGAAAAATAGGCAGGCTAAGCGCCTTCACTTCAATATTCTTCGCATTCCAATGATACAAAATACAGGTTTTTAATTTTTAAAGCGTTTAATAGTTGAATTTTTTAGGTCAATATTCAATTAATGTTGATATTTTAAAACTATGCATCAATGTGTTGGAATAGTTTCACATGCATTCATAACATGCATTCACTGTCAATAGTTTGATAGAAAATCTCATCTCCAAGGCACCTCCTGAGTTACTTATGTTCCTTTTTAAGTTTCATTAATAAAAAAGAAATAAAATTAATTAAGATAATTACATACTTTTGGTCTTAGTTTTAATAGGGTAAATACTCTTCCTTATTTTCTGTTGCCTTAAAAAAGTCAAGGATGAATTAATTGACTTTTGTGCAATGTGGTATATCTCTAGAAATATTTCAAATCTTGATCATCTGTTTTGTTATAAACACTTGTGAACTAGTAAAAGTTCACAGGTTCTAACACAGATAGTAGCACTTTCGCTGTAATTTCAAAAGCCTCTTGTGTGAAGGCTTTTCATGGGATATTTTCCAAACCCATAAAAGGCACATCTAGAGAATAAAAGCTTTAATTTGATACCAAATATGTGTAGAAAAATTAATTTCTAGGGGTCAATTTGCTCTGGACAAAATCCCAGAAATTCTTTTAATAATATAGATAATTACATACTTTGGGTCTTAGGATAAATACTCTTCCTTATTTTCTGTTGCCTTAAAAAAGTCAAGGATGAATGTTAATTGACTTTTGCTAGCCATGCATTCTGTAGTATATCTCTAGAAATATTTCAAATCTTGATCATCTGTTTCGTTATAAACACTTGTGAACTGGAAAAAGTTCACAGGTTCTAACACAGATAGTAGCACTTTCGCTGAAATTTCAAAAGCCTCCTGTGTGAAGGCTTTTCATGGGATATTTTCCAAACCCACAAAAGGCACATCTAGAGAATAAAAGCTTTAATTTGATACCAAATATGTGTAGAAAAATTAATTTCTAGGGGTCAATTTGCTCTGGACAAAATCCCAGAAATTCTAGATACTAACAAAATTAAGCTACAAATTAATAACAACTAGAGGACCCACACTGCTCCGCAGCAGTAAATTTTGGTACTAAGACACAAAATCAGCTAAAATCAAATAATTCTTCATTAACAAAATTAATGTTACATGCAATGCAGCTTCACAACTCCAATGTGACTCGCCCGACATTTGCCTAAGTTGAAAAAGAGGTGTATGTAGCTGGGCCCGGTTATGTTGGATTTTCAGAAAACCAATATATACCACAATTTATTACCAAATTGGTGATAATTTGTTTCACGAAGGAAAAAGTAGGAATTTAATGAGATATTCTGTACTCAAGGGGAGTCTCTACTAAAAATCCTAAAATCATTATTAAAGGTAATTTTAAGTATTTAACCATGTATTATACTTCAGATGGACCTAAAACCACTACTCCCAATGTCATTTATTAAAAAAAATTTTATAGGGCCTTAAATTCGATTTTACCGATTTTTTCAAGGTTTTTTTTTTAAATCGTTCCAAGAAAGGTATTGAACCTAGACAATGTTCGTTTTGTTCAGCATTAAATTTAGTTAAAAATAACGTATTTTTAGTTGTGTAAGCCAAGTTTCCTTCAAACTTTGTACTTTTTAATTTTTTTATAAAATTTAAGATTTTTAAATTTTTTATCCGCTGATCCAAACTTATTCAAAATACGTGATTATTTAGATAATTTATCTTATATAACCCAAAAAATGTTGAAAACTGTAGCTTCAGTAGTTTTTTTGGAATATGAAAAGATACAGATGTGCTGTATATGCTAGATACAGTCAAAATGCTATTTTCGGTAATCGCGAGATTTCTAAAAAAGAAGCATTTTTATGGATTTTTGAACCAAATATATGTACTTTTCTGATTTATATGATTTGTTTTTTTAGAATAACCTCTTTGATAAAATAAAAACTATTTTGGTCTAAAATAATTATTTATCGTTCAGTACCTAGTTTAAAAAGCATGAATCATTACTTTACCTATGTATAAAACATTACCGGCTGATCAAAATTCGCATGCATGCATTATTTTAAAAATTTGTATAATATACAAATAAAATGATTTTTGCATAAAAATTTTATTTTTCTGATTCGGGAAGACCTCAAGAATAATTAGAGACCCAAAAAAATTTTGATTTTTAGCAGTTTTTCACCTATTTTCAGTAGAGACTTAAGATTTCGGGACAGCGACATGCCAGCCCGGCACATATGACTTTTCAAACTAACTATATATCATGCTAAAATACCCCCGTTGCAGACCTGCATACTCAGCAAATTTCAAATCCAACATAGTTCAAGCCAACATAGCGAGATTTGACGTGTTCTTGTAAGCTCCATAAGAATAACATAGGTAATGAGTATGCAGGTTTGCTGCCACGAAAATGGAAATATCGGGGATTTTAGACTATTATACATTAGTTCACATCTAGATGAAGCCACAGACCAAGTTTCATCGAGATATGTTGAGAAATAAGCAATATATAGAATTTTACTTATTTCCCATAAGTTTAACATTGGGAAAATGTACTGTGTTTACCACTCTCAAAATCTCGGTAGCCAATGGACATAGACCAGTGATTCAAATTCCCGAATTGTTTGTTTTTTTAGCTGAATTCAATGGTGCCAACAAAAATTGGATAAATTTTGTTTTTATATGTAAAAATTTCAAAAAAAATCCACTTTTGGGGAGGTTTATTCACCTTTACCCCCTCTTCCGGTGGTCCGATCGGGCTGGTTCACAAATTCGCCCGATTGATTACCACTTTACACATCTGGACCAAATTTCATTAAGATCAGACTATAAACAGACTCGAAAAAGAAAAACCTAATTTTTATATGTAAGATTTGTGTTGTTCGGAATTCAGCAGCGCGCTTCGTGCTTCAGACGAAGTCTGATCATAATAATCAATAGCTCAAATGAAAGCTGGTGTTTCACTGAAGGTTCTTAGACTAAAACATATAGAATTACGTAATTAGAACTGGGTAAATGTATCTTTAAATGAATTCAGAATTCGGGAAATCGAATTTATGTTTTTTGGTCGAGTAATACAGTTGATAAATTAATGCCGATGGTTGATGGCAAATCTGTGCGTGCATACCTTTAATTTAAGACCTCAATTATGAAAACCGGTCGAGTAGAAGAGCCAAACGAACTCGGAAAATGAAAACCATATTTAATTCCCATAAGAAATGTACCGGGAAGAATTTGCTTTTGTGCATAACTCGAGGAATACGGTAGATAAATGAATTCGGATGCTTGATGGCTAATGTGCTCGTGCATTCCTTTAATTTAAGACCTAAATTATGAAAATCGGTAGAGTAGAAGAGCCGAACAGACTCGGAAAAGAAAAACAAATTTTTTTAAATATATAGATTAATCCCAAAACGAAAAGTTATTTACGCTCTCGGATTCAGGTTTTACTATGAGATCTGCGGTAAAAGCTTACTCATCTTCAGGACAATTCGCCGAAATAACCAAATTAAAAAAAAACACCAAAAATAACAAAAAACCTGTTACAAGCCCTGTGTATCTCGATCTCAACCCTGTAACGAAAGGATTTATATAATAATAATATATTTAATTTCGTAAGGCGATTCTTTGCATCAAAATTGTGGGCGTCTGGCAAGTCGTAGAAAGGTGGGAGAGGACTTAAATTAAAGGTCTTCATTCCGTGAAGGCGGGAAAAATACAGAAATTGCTTTAAATTTACTAGAAGACGAGAAATAATGTAAAATATCTGCCATTTAAAAAGCATTGGAATCTAAAAACGTCTGCTTTGTTTACGTTTAAACATGTGTTGCTGATACTTGATTTAAAACCACATGATAGATGTTGATCGTGGTTTAGCTATTTAAAATGTTCCATGAAATCCAGCTTTAAATATTTAGGTCGGAAATACTATAAGAAATAACTGTTTTCCACTTTATGTTTTTTCCAGGGTTTTTTTACCTACTTACCATTTCAAAACCATACAAGGAATCACTTACCTCTGTTTTGTTTATATTAGTTGTAGTTGATGCTTATTTAAAGCCAAGTGATTTGTAATATTAATCACTTAATCACTTTAATAAGACAGGTACCTCATGGAGGACGTTACCCTGAATATGAGTGAAGGATGAGTGTGATTGATGATCGTGATGATAGTGGCGCGATCTTGTAGCCTTGTTACTGACTAAGGTTGGCATGTTCCTTAGACAGGATTGTTAACACAATCGATAGGCACAGAATATAGGTAGTGTAGAGAAGACTTAGCTTTTTAAGGCCAATAGTTCTGCCAGTTTTATGTGCGGTCGGAAATGGTCATACTTTTGACTTACAAGAGTGTGATGCAGTAAGAGCGATTGAGTGCAATATCAACTTTAAATTTGGCCAATAAAAGCATATGTAATCTTGAATCCATAAACATGAAGTAGTATTTACTCACGGGCAACCATAAAAGCGTGAGGGACATAGGGTAAAATCCTCAACATTAACAATTTACTAAGTTGGTGGTCTTCGAACCTAACTCCCCGTATGGAGTGGAAGCGTCAACGAGACCATTTTCTTACTTTATCCTTACCTATTTGCCCATTGGGTAAAAAATGTAGCTTCAATCGGAGGCTTCCATAATAAGTACCTTTTATAATACATTTGAACCAGTTGGAGGCTGGTTACGAGCAAGGCCACACTACAAATACAGGCTATGCTGCAGGATTTATGACGTCAAACAAGTAGGCAGTCTGAGAGTCTGGCTCAGGACTTACAGCTGTGCTGCTCATCAGTTACTTTCAAATCAAAACATTAAAACGTAAATAAACAAGTAATATTTGACGTTTAGCAATAAAATGTAAACATAGGATGTTAGTTCACTGCCTACTTGCATGACGTGGCGCAGTGCTTGGATCGCTGCAGCATGGCCTGTATTTTCAGTGGGGCCTTGTTACGAGCTAATACGAGCTCGATGACGATCTGTTGACGTCATAATTTGTTTACATTTCTGTGTTAAATCTCACGACTTTCCAGGGGATATAAATTGAGTACTACAATCTGTGTTTAACCTTTAGAAGTTCTTCAAACCATGTTCATACGTTTAAGTGAATTGGGTTTGTTTTGAGGTCGACGGATAGTGCAACTGCTTCGAAAATTCAGCTCTTTACTATACTGAAGCAATGCCCTTTCTTAAAAGTAAAAAGTATGAAATGTACTAGCAAATGTCAAACTAGCTTTAACATTGCACATCAAACGGTCAATAAATATTATCGATGATTAGATATCTTACATTAAATATTCAGCATTGGTATTTATTTTTAGGGGCTTTTGCCCCTACAAGCCACTAGTATTATAGATCCTTGATCTTATAGAAATCCTTTCGGTAGTGGGTTGAGATCGATCTTGTAACAGGTTTTTTGTTATTTTTGGTGAGAACGTTTACAAACATTTGTTAAGAAGCTGTTGGCATGTAAACAAATTAAAAAAAGTGCCTTTAAGGTTTAATCACCTAATATCGCAATCACAACCAATAAAAGTACATATAAATCGTTTCAATGATTTATTTTATTACCCTAAACCTAAGTACAGATTGTAATTTGCCTTCGGCCGGAGAGAGCCTTCAAAATGCAACCAGCAAAGCTCCCAACACAAAAGCCAAGCAAGAGGTATCATGTAAAATCAGGCAGTCGACTATTGAAACAATATCCACACTCCCAAAGGCTAATTCCAGCTGCTGGTAAAAAAGCTGCTATCATCAAACATTCAATTTTTAAGCTTGCAGGGTGAATAAATAGTAACTTCATGATGGTTAACTCTGATGCAGCTACGTGAATGTGCATTAATAAAAAATTCTCAGAAAAAGATATTAACTATTTGAATTCCTGAATTTCCCTATTTTTTAAAACTTCTCTGACAATGCAAATTGTTAACTCTGTATTGTTCTTTTATGTATTATTTTCAATAGATTCCACAAAAAAAAATTAATAAATGCAACCTAAATTATCTCCAACCCACGCTTTTGCCTAGCGCTTTCATTAAAAAATACCTATCAATTAACAAATACAGTCAAAATTTAAATATCCCCGTTGCAGCAGACCTGCATACTCAGCAAATTTCAAATGCAAAACTATATATTTTAATCTAACATAGCAAGATTTGACATGTTTTTGTAAGCTCCATAAGATTAACATGGGGAATGAGTATGCAGGTTTGCTGCTACAGGTATGTTTAAACTGGTTGTTTTTAATTCAATATTTAGTAGATCTGAACTAGAAGAAGCCATTTACCAAGTTTTATCAAGATATGTTGAGAAATGACCGAGATGTAGAATTTTACTTATTTCCCGTAAGGTTAACATTGGGACACGTACTGTGTTTACCACTTTCAATATCTCGGTAACCAATGGACATAGAGCAGTGATTCAAGGTACTAAATTGTTTATTTTTTGAGCTGAATTCAATGGTGCCAACAAAACGTTGATAAATTTTATTTTTCTATGTAAAAAGCTCAAAAACCCCATTTTTGAGGGGGTTTATCCCCCTTTACCCCCCCTTCCGGTGGTCCGATCGGGCTGGTTCACGAACTCGTCCAATCGATTACCACTTTACATGTCTGTACCAAATTTCATCAAGATCGGACCATTTTTACGGCTGCTATCGTGCTAACAGACACACACACATATACAGGGTGTCTATAAAGTCCGCCACCAAACTCCATAAATTGGTTTATTGGGTCAAAATAAGCAAAAAAGTTCCGGTGAAGGTATGTCCTAAAATGCATATTTACCCAGATATCCGCCATTTTGTATTTTTCACAAAATATTTTTTATCTCCAAAGTTTGTGAATCGATTTTTTTGAAACCTAGTATGTACCTATAACTAGTCAAGGTCAGTTTATGAAAAAATAATCAGAATGATCAAATGGTAAATTTCAAAAAGGCGGCCGCTTAAAATTTTTAATTTGAAATACCAGAAAAACGTTACGTAGTACAAAAAAATATGAAGAATTAACATTATTAGAAAATTTAATTTCCAGTCTAATGACGACAGAATTATGAAAATCGGTTAATAAATAACTGAGTTATGGTCGAATTTATCCAACGAGGCAGCATAAATTGGAAGGAGAATGGCCCATTGTTGCATTGAGTCATGCGCTGACATAGGCCAATTACGCTGCCTCAGTAGCGTAAATTCTCTAAAGATTTTAATTCTTCATATTTTTTTGTACTACGTAACGTTTTTCCGATATTTCAAATTAAAGGTATCAAACGGCCGCCATTTTGAAATTTACGATTCGATCATGCTGATTATTTTTTCATAAACTAACCTTGACTAGTTATAGGTACATACCAAGTTTCAAAAAAATCAATTCACAAACTTCGGAGATAAAAAATATTTTGTGAAAAATACAAAATGGCGGATATCTGGGTAAATATGCATTTTAGGACATACCTTCACAGGAACTTTTTTGCTTATTTTGACCCACTAAACAAAGTTATGGCGTTTGGTGACGGACTTTACAGACACCCTGTATATATATATATATATATATATATATGTTCACCCAACTATCATTGTGGCAACCGTACATGAAGAAAAGTGTATGCAAAGTGGCGACCGGTGCTTATGACGACCGTATATGGTCGTCATATGCACACTTGGGTTATTTCATCTCCTTTTGACCTGTAGATACACATAGTGATGACTTAAAAATTTTATTTTGGTCGTCATATTGCGCCTGAAACGAATATTAGTAGTTCATGTAATGACCGTGGGTGCGCTAGTGTCGCTGAGTGTATATTTCAATATACGGCATTTGGCGTAATACTGCGACCGGACGACTTGGCAACACTGGTTCTCTCGGACGCTTGTAACCCTCGGGTCTAAGAGCTGAGGGTTTTGAGCATACATGAAAGCATTACGCGGTATTTTTGCTGATTATTGTAAAGTGGACTGTGGTGATACAAAAGAAGGTATTTCGCCTATTTTCCGGGTGGTCGATAACGAAGGGGGGGGGGGGAAATATCGGGGAGTGTTATGCGTTAAAATGCAGAACTTATGAAAGCAGTAAATGATTTGGTTAAAACGTCATTTTAATAACACAAATTTATAAAATATATAACACAAAGCTATAAAATAAGTTGAAAAATAAATTAGTTTTAGTTGGAGTTAATGTTATTTTGATTTTTTCCTTCCTATTCAGTACGTACTTGGAGGACAGTGATTGTTTTGGAAACTGCGACGTCAATATCATTCTCAGTGTCAACATATTGAGCTACTGCATGTAAATGCTGATGAACAATATTAAACTTTTTTTGGTTTGAGAAATACTAATTCTACCGATGGCTTAATATGTTATAGTAATATAAAACTAAGTATTTGTGATAATATGCTGGTTCATTTACAGTAATTTAATACGGTTTTATATATTACAGTTTTTTTACTGAGTGTTGGCTAAATGAGGTGAGAGGGGGATGGGTCTGACTTAAACGAGACTAACCCAACGGAGTTTTAAACTTACAACGATACTTGTAGTCTTAAACGTGCCTAACTAATCCAAGTTAGGCATGTTTAAGACATAACAATAATTTATGTCACCTTGACATAACAATAACTTATGTCAAGGTGAATCAAATAAATGTTACAATAAGTATATAAATTTAACAAAAATATCAATAATACTTTTTACTTTCTTTTTTTTAACATAACATTACCGAGGAATTACAGAAACTCTAAAACATTACAGATTTTACTTAACCTTTCGCAAATGAACGGAGAGTCTTAACAGATGAAATAAAAATATCTAAATTACCAATTAATGAAAGTCTATTATACAATTTCAACACAGTCATCTGTGATGAAGTTTTACGTATAGAGAGAAGTTTTGACATCAACGTCAGTGCGAGAAAATTGGGGGATGAACAGCTTGCGGGACCGGGACCTGAGTTTTTGAACAGCTTCACTATTTTTAATTTGTTACTTACGATGGGCATACCATCACCGAAGCAACCTCTAGCCTATATTGAATTAATAAAACATTAAAGGTTTTATTGAATTAATATTTTTTACAAAATTTTCTGACCTCTAAATAAAAAACCAGAACATTATAAGCACGGTACTCTTACAGATAAAGAATTTTTATTTGTATTATTGGACATGGTTAATTCGTGCCTGCCGCCTGGGCCGGATCGAGTGGCGTCGTCCTCTGGAGGCTGTGGCACGACTGCTACAACGAGGGTCAGCTCGCTTAGTTCGAAATGGTACGACTACTACAACCGCCCGGCCAGGTAGTCGACGCCAGGTAGCCAGACAACGGAAAAACGGAAATTATATTGTCCCCACGGACCCTCTGCTATGCTGTTTGTTGAACTTGATCCTGAAGATTAGGAAAGTTATTATACCTCGTTAGGAACAAGTTGGCGCTTGGTTGTTTACAATCAAAAGCTGTTTAAACTGGATGTTTTGGTTTTGAAGGGCAGCAAATGACATAATTCAATGAATTTGTATTTTTTTCGAATTAATGTATTTTTCTGATCCCCAGACCTAAAATATCGAGTTGAATATCCTTTTGTTTGTAATAGAGGTGTGCGGGTAGTGTTTTTTTAAAAGTCGAACCGAGTTTTTAAAAATATTCGTGAGTATCGAGTTTTTCGAGTCGAGTATATTGAAGAGTATAAGTTAATAGTTATACTTTCACATAATCATCATAATATATCAAAAATGGTAATTATGAATAAAATAAGACAATAATATTTTAAAGTTATTCAATATTTTATAAGTGTTCCTGAGTTCATTATTAATGAAGTGTTCCTGAGTTAAAAGCAAGCCTATTTTCAAATTAAGTGACGATTATTCAAACCATCTTTAAATATGGCTTCATAGCCTTACTCAATTTTTGATTAAAATCTCAGCTTGATGAAGTACACACCCAGATACACTTGTACTTGTATACTTAATAGATTGATTGAAAAATGAAAAATTAATTCAGTTCTATTGTAGAAGCAGAAGTGAGGGGGAATTTAAATTCCCGTTTTCCCTCAACGTACCGCGACTACCTGGCCGGGCGGTTGTAGCAGTCGTGTCATTTCGAACAAAGCGAGTTGACCGTAGCAGTCGTGCCATGGACAGAGAGATAAAAAATGTGTACCAGATAAAAAATGTGTGTTCCCCTTCGGACTGGGACGGAGGACGGCATCGGCACGGTGCGATCAGTGATTGCCGTTGCTGCCGTTCTACTTCAGGCATAAACACCATTTTAAAAGCCCCTTCCCTTTAACCTAAGAATTCCGTTTCGATCGCATTTTAAGGCAATTCTCCTGTACCACAAGTCTGTTTTCCAAGTGATTAATTTTTTTCTTTGTAACAATGTAGGCTATTATGAATTAATTGCCGCTGTTATTTTTTCAATCTGCCGCCTCTGAAAATTTGTTGCTCCAGGCTGCAGCCCCTATAACCCCCCCCCTTCCTAAATCTGCCACTATGTTTAATTATAAACCTTATTTCATCGTTAGTTTCTGATCCATCTTTACCGTATTGGGATCATGTGCTGAGAAACTCAGCTTTCATAAAATTACTCAAGCCTGACATTCGAGGTCTCTTTAATTAATTGCATATTCCTTTAATTCTTAGAAGCATATGATATTTTCTTATTTAACCGTCAATGACAGGCCTTTGCTGGGTACACTATTGAGGCGGCTGAAAAATATTGCGAGGGAGCCAGGCAATGAGAAATCTTAAATGAAATTTATTGTTAAATTACAATTTATTTATACTTTTAATCAGTTTGTAATTGAAATGTAATCGTAGAATATCTCATATAGCCTAGTCGTTAAAACATCATAAAGCTCTGTATGCTTGACTTTAGCTGGGCTGCGCACTTTGGGCCCCATACTGTGAGGAGCGACCACAGAAATAGTACGAACTTCCGGGAAAGTTAACCTCTAAAACTTAATACAGAATAAAAGTTTCAAAGATCAATTTAATTTTTTTATTTTTAAAATTTAATTTTGATTAATTTGTTTCCTCCTAGAACAATGAGTTTATCTCGTAAAGTTTTCAGTTAACAGTTCGAAATTTTAGTTGGCTTCTTACTCCTTAATAAGATTGCTTCACATAACCTCAAAACCTTTAACTGTCGCAAAGCATCAGCTATTCCGGTTTGGCTTTTTGGTCACTATTCGTCACCAAAGTCCCATCTTGGGCCTTAAGATTTACAACTCCGTAATTTTACCCCAGAATAGGTCGATTGCATGACGCGTGATGAAATGAACAATTATTTAGCACTAAAAATTTCAAGGAATTATTTGTGGAGACTAAGGAAAAGAATCATATTCCCTTTCACTGAATTAAAAAAAAAAAACAAAAACAGAATGTCCTAGTGATGGTGGAATGGCAGGTCGTCATTTTGCCTCAGTGAACAATTTGTTCATGTATAAAGGCTAGAGTGAAAACTGGCAACGCTGTATGTCGCCACAATGATGGTAAATATTTTGAATGGGGTTCACAACGATAGTTTAATGTAATGTATATTAATGGATGCCATTTTGTTTGTTGCATGTAAAGTCGCCACAATGATGTCTCTGTGGTTTCTTTAAGAGTAACAAAAAAACTTGTAATGTGAGTTGATAATGTTGGTTCTTGAGTACAAGTTAGTGTATTTCTATATAAAGATCTAAATATACATAATTCCTTGAGATGGTTGCCATACTGTAGGTGTTGTGTAAAGTCGCCACAATGATAGTGCGATATATATATATATATATATCTAAAAATTCGAACGAATGGTATTTTTTGCTTCTGGGGGTTACAAAACGAAAAGTTATCATGGTCTGGGGCTTAGGTCTTACCATGAGACCTATGGTAATAGCTTCTTCCCTATAGGGGAAATTCGCTAAAATAAAAATTGTACATTAATACTGTAGTTGGATAAAAAATAACTTTGACTACATACAAACAAACGGATTATGAAACATTAAAATACTTTTGGATAAAATGGGGCTTGCTTGGATAAGGGGATTTCCATTTATCTGGTTCAAAAGTTATTTAAACAATAGAACCTTATTAAAGTTTTGGGGCACAAACATTAAAAGGGTAGAGTAAAATTTGGAGTTCCATAAGGGTTAGTTTTGGGCCCAATTCTCTTCCTCAAATAGATAAATGATCTTTGAGAAACTAAATTCAATGACACAGCAAATGCATTTGCTGATGATTGTGCATTTACTTTAATAACCTGTACAATAGTCTAAATGGAGACCTACAATGCTTATGCTATAAAATTTAGGTTTTGCAAACTTGCTGACCTTAGGTCATCCTAGAGCAGCACTGCCATAAAATCTCACCTTTGGAATGGCCAAGTTTTTGAAGTGTACAATTTTTTATATCCATTTGTTCTCAGTGTTTTTCTGTGTATTTTATATTATGAACCAACTCACCTCTGAGGGATAAATAATTAATAACAAGTTGTTCCGATACAAAGCATCCTGATGTGCCCACTCAGGAGCACAAAACAGATGTAGTTGTTATGCTGCATTGGAACAATTGGCAATCAAGAAATTTAGGCCATTTTCGTACTTACTAAAATAATGATTAGTATGTAATGTGAGATATATTTTATAGTGCCTTATTTGCTGTTTATGTTACCTACATAGTACAAAGGCAGTCATATATGTGGTGTGCCAACAATTTAATTGTATTTATGTAGCCTATATGAAGTAATTGTGAATAAGGAATATACAGGGTGAGGCAGACCACCCGTGCACATAGTTTTACAGGAGTGCGGTTTAACCCAGTAACGCCAAATGAAATTATTCCCCCCTAAATCAATTATGAAGAATTCATTTACAATATTTACAACATGATCTGAACACAGGGTGTTCCAGAAATGAATGTCACGAGTTTGAATCTCAAAATTTTCTTATGTAAACCTATGACACATTGTACATTTTCAGAAAGGTCTTGTTTAGAGAAACATTTTGGTGAAAACAGAACCTAATTATCTCAATCCGTCTTAAGATGGTGGCCATTTCTTTGATTTTTTTGCCTATTGACGGAGTACCCTGTATTTTCGAAACCGCTACACATTTTTCAGTTCTGATTGAAAATTTGTAATCCCGGTAAACTCAGCTTTACAATGATGTGTTACATGTCATAATTTTCAAAATTATCAATTTTTACCAGAAATTTATTTTTTTGTATTGTTGGTAGCCCTGTAAATCAAAAAAGACAAATGGCACCATATGGTAAATAGGATATCATTTTAAGCGTCTTTTAAAGACGAACAACTTTTCAATTTACACCTACTGTCTATTTTTTGTAGTATTGTAGTAATAAGCCAAAAACTCAATTTTTCCATATAAAATGCATGTTAATTCCATTACGGAACAGCAGAAGATTTTCCCCCAGCTTATTATCGCGCTATTCTTTAAGGGAATGTGTAATAGTGACATTTTTAATTAGATTTTTTTTATATTTAAAAATTCTCAGATCCAAAGATTGTAAAAAATCCTAAAAGCATGAATTATTGTTATTGGAATCATTGATAAAGATAAACATGAATAAATACCAAAAAAGAATAAAGCCACATTGATAAATTGCTGCATGTTGTATTTTTTTTCATTACAAAGACTATTAATTTAATCTTAAAAACCTGTTTGTTGAAATAAAGATAAGTAGTCTTAAATTTCGTAAACTGGCATAATAAGGGTTTTCGGCTGACGTAAGAGATAGAGAAAAAATTGAAATACATTAAATGTTCATTTTAAAAACCCATTTTATTTTATATAAAATTTATTATACCTTGCTATTTTGATTAGAATTTTGACTTTTAGGCTTTTTTACAATCTTCGGATCTGAGAACTTTTATAAATTAAAATATCTAACAAAAAATATCACTATTACGCATTTCTTTAAAGAATACCTTGATAATAAGCTAGGGAAAAATTTAAGCTGTTCCGTAATGCAATTAACATGCATTTTATATGGAAAAATTGAGTTTTTTGCTTATTACTACAACACCACAAAAAATAGACAGTAGGTGTAAATTGAAAAGTTGTTCATCTTTAAAAGACACTTAAAATGATATGCTATTTGCCATATGGTGCTATTTGACTTTTTTGATTTACAGGGCTACCAACATTACAAAAAAAAAATAAAATTCTGGTAAAAATTGATAATTTTTTAAGTTATGACATGTAACACATCATTGTAAAGCTGAGTTTACCAGGATTATGAATTTTCAATCAGAACTGAAAAATGTGTAGCGGTTTCGAAAATACAGGGTATTCCGTCAATAAGCAAAAAAATCAAAGAACTGGCCGCCATCTTAAGACGGTTTGAGATAATTAGGTTCTGTTTTCACCAAAATGTTCCTCTAAACAAGACCTTTCTGAAAATGTACAATGTGTCATAGGTTTACACAAGAAAATTTCGAGATTTGAACTCGTGACCTTCATTTCTGGAACACCCTGTGCTCAGATCATGTTGTAAATATTTTAAATGAATTCTTCATATGTGATTTAGGGGGGAATAATTTTATTTGGCGTTTCTAGGTTAAACCGTACTCCCGTAAAACTATGTGCACGGGTGGTCTGCCTCACCCTGTATATGTATTTATAGTTTTATAAAAATCAAAAAGGGTACTTTTTTTAACAAAAAAGGTACTACTGGACACACACTGTTCAGAAGCTGTTAGTAAACAATCAATGAGTATTAATAAAACCAATTGTATCAGCTGTTCAGCCCTTTTCTTTATATTTGTACCCTTGGGGAAAATTTTACCAAAAAAGTAATATTTGACTAAGAATTTTCTCACAAAGACATTCACATTCATTTCACATTCATTAAAATATGAGGTTGATGTGATGGGTTTTAACAACTATGCTTTTTTTCTAAAGTTTCGGATAATATGGGCTTTATTATTAGTGAATTCCCTTAGGAATGAGCTATTACCGTAGGTCTCATGGTAAGACCTAAGCCCAGGACCATCATAACTTTTTGTTTTGGGGCCATAGAAGCAAAAAACACTATTCATTCAAACATTTATATTATATATCTGTAAGCACGATAGCAGCCGTAAAAAAGGTCCAACTTTATTGAAATTTGGTAGAGACATGTAAAGTGGTAATCACTCATAAGAGTTCGTAAACCAGCACGATCCGACCATGGGAAGAGGGGAGGATAAAGGAGGATAAACCTCCCAAAATTGGGTTTTTTGCATATTTTACATATACAAATTTTAAAAAAAAATTTTTGCCTGCACTACTGAATTCAGCTCAAAAACAAACAAACAATTTAGTATTTTCAATCGTTTCTCTATATCCATTGATTATCGAGATATTGAAAGTGGTATAAACACATAGTACATTGTCCCAATGTTAATCTTATGGGAAAGAAGTAAAAATCTATATCACGCTTATTTCTTAACAAATCTTAATAAAACTTGGTTTGTGGCTTCATCTAGATCCTATATTCTTATACGAGCAATGTTATCGTCCGTTCTTGTATGCTTGCTTGCTTGGCTTGCACAAAGATCTCAAAAACGGCTCAGAGGATTTCCTTCAAAGTCTGGAAATAAGTAATTTATGACTCAAAAACGTCTTTTATGCAGATTACTTGGCCGGAGCAAATCTAATAACGTAATAAATTGAATTTTAAAGTTGTAAAATTTTAACATTGGCCTTATGGGTTGCCGTGATGGCAACGAAAATAAACAAGGAAAGTGTAAACAAATGAGGAGTCCATGGAGCAATAAAAAGGTTTCTATTTATCAATTTTATGACATTGAAATATTTTATAGTAACTGTATGAACTCGTAAACATGAAATAACACAGAGCAAGGCTCGGTCCACCAGGTACTGAGGTCTAATAGTCATAATCTTCATCTATGTGCAATAGTCTAAAACCCCAGATAATTACATTTTTGTGGCAGAAAACTGCATATTCATTCCCGTGTTATACTAATCTGAAATAATAAATATTCTATAATATATTTCTTACTTCTTAATTTATCTTAAGTAAACTTGGGAAATGGCTTATTCTAGTACAAATCAACTAAATATTGAATAAAAACCACCCAATTTTAAGATACTTGTTGCAGCAAACCTGTATACTCAATACATGTTGATCTTCTGGAGCTTACAAAAACAATACCTCGCTATGTTGGATTGAAATATATTCTTTTGCATTTGAAACTCGCTGAGTATCCAGGTCTGCTGCAATGGTGGTAGGTAGATGTGTTGTCATCTAGCGGTTTTATTTTCACAGTCAAATAACGGCTGGACGGGTTTTAACGTTAGAGGTGTCAAATTAAAGGGATTTTTATGTAGATTTGTCAATTTGTCTTAGAATTTTAAAAAAGGGTGTCACTAAAGTACAGTAAAGGGCCCCATGCTTTGAAATACTATAATTCTATAGGTAAATCACAGATTGCAGCACTTATCATTATGTTTTGAAAAGAGGGTTTTTTTTATTTTTGCAGCTGCTTTGGGTACCATGGTACGTGACAAGGAATTGTTTTCAACAGTTTCAGTTTGTTTATTATCGTTTTTTTAGGTAATATTGGCCTTGGGTAATCAATGAACATAATGAAGTGTTGTTTAATTGCTTGTTCCGTGCAGTTACCAAATTGCTTTACAATGTAGTTTATGATATATCAATACATTTCAGCATAGAACTTTTTGTGATTTTATTTTCAAATTGTATTCAAAGCCTGATTTATCGGGCTTAAATACACACACACACACACACACACATGTATGTATATATGTTCAAACTAGTGACTTGAAGGGGCAAAGTCCCAAAACATAATAGAGGAAAATTCAAATTAAAAACAATGTTGATCAGTCTACAGTAAAAAAAATAACTTTATGTTAAACTGGCTTTTAGCTCCCCCACATGTCAATATCAGCATACAGTTTTGAATTGGACAACAAAGATCATCATGTATTTTAATCTAAATAAAGCAAACTATTTTGGATCCCAATACTTTTTAATGGGAAATATTTTTCGTTATTTCTCAATCCTGGTAGAGAACCTGGTGTAGAGCTAGAATGTGGGAAAAAAGGATTGAGTTTTTTACAAAGAAAAATTAAAATACCTAATCTAATTTTTGTAAGCACCAATGAATTCAGCTCGAAAAAACAAACAATTCAGTAGTTTCAATCATTGCTCTATGTCCATTGGTTACCAAGATATTGTAAGTAGTAGTATACACAGTACGTTGTCCCAATGTTAACTTTATAGGAAATATCTCCCCTACTTCTCAACATACATACCTTAGTAAAACTTGGTTTATTGCTTCATATAGATGAGATCTATTGTATAATAGTCTAAAATCCCTGATATTTCCATTTTTGAGGCAGAAAACCTGCATACGCAATCCCCATGTTATCCTGAAGGGATAGTTAATAAATACTATGTTTTCCTTATTTATTGACGTATTCAATAAAACTTGGAATTTAGCTTATTCTAGTTTAGATATACTAAATACTGAGTTAAAACCACCACAAGTTTTATCCTTACTGATGCAGCAGACCTGCATACTCATTCCCCTTGTCATTTTTATGGAGCTTAAAAAACATTTAATATCTCGCTATGATGGATTGAAATTTGTGCTTTTGCATTTGAAATCCATAAAGTATGCAGGTCTGCTGCAACGGGGGTATATATATATATATATATATTTACATGTATGTGAATATATATATACTTATGTACATATTCAAATACATAAATATGCAAATATTTATGTATGTAAATATGTATGTATGTGCTGTGTGTATATAAGTATATACATGTTATAAATGAATATATTTATGTATATATAAATATATACATGGGGGCCTATACGCAAATTGCGCATTTTAATATTTCCTTCTGTGTGTGAGAAACTCATCTACCCTACAATTCAAATTGTATGATTTTAAACTCACATTTATATTGATCACAGGGCCGGTCCCAGACAGGGGCGAGCGGGGCAGCTGCCCAGGGCACCGCGCTTTGGGGGGCACCGCGCTTTCGAGAACCCCGCACGAAAAATCTTCACGATCTAATTAAAATCATGTATTGTATTTCATCTGTTTCAAAACGTGATTAAAAATGTTGATAACACGACAAGTGCAAATTCTTATATATGAAAATAATTGGATTAGCAATGGTGGGTCCTTTCTTATGTTAGCACTTCGGTAGGCAACGGGCTGTGGAAATCTCAGGAAACAACATTAGTCGTCTGCTGCGGCTGAGCAATCAATAACATTTCTTTTGTACAATATTACAAAATATCACATTTCGCAACAAGGGCCGAAAATTAGGTCCCTATAATACTTTGTTGTTCTTTCATCACAATCAAACAAGGCAGCTGAAGCAGCTCCTAGTGCCCAAAAACAATGAATGCCGATATTTTTTTCTATATCCTTTCTAATTTGTATTATTTTCAAGTTATTAGATTAATTATTGAAAAATAAAAGATTAGCACTAATGCAATAAAACAATCCATTTAATTTAGACTGAAGCGCTAAGCGCTGTAGGCATGCAACTTACGCACTCGCCGACTCACCTACACAACGGCTTTAAAAGGCCCCGCAACTCAGATCGGCCCAGGGCCCAGCAACGGCTAAGGCCGGCCCTGATTGATCAAGTCAATTTTTCCAAGTGAAATTTAAAGGTCTCACCTAAATTAAGCTTAGCTGAATAAAACACACACATATGGTTCATCACCCACAATTTGATTGTCTTCTCACACAACAGTAGGATACTGGATGTTTTTCTTCATGTATTCATGCCCTAAAATAAAATTTAATCGCTTCAAGTATATATTTGCATCCACTATAGGTGATTATGTAGGTGTTGCAGTGTCCCTCTCCCTCTGATGTTCGATCAGTCTTTGTCTCTCGGCTTAGCACTTCTTTGTTCTTTCTGAGGGTTACGCATGCTTTCCCATTCTCATTGGCTCGGTTTTCTTTTTGCCTTCTCCTACATTCTTTTTCAAGGTTCAAGGTTCAATTTACAATAATTATAAAATGTTGATTGCTGTCGATTATAAATCTTTATCACTCAGATTGATTAAGATGAAACCTCAATTAGGCTATTACTACAATAATTTAAAAAAATCCCATTTATAAATTAATTTTCATAAGCTGTATCGATCCTTGTTTACAGTTGAAGACAATCTGAATTTGTTTATAATTTACAATTTCGCCTAACAATTCAGCTGAAGATATTATCAGCTCTTACATTACAATTCATATTTTAAACCAGTTTTAAAACAAGTCAGTCAGCAACGGACCGTTGAAATCGCCCTCTAGGAATAAATGAAAGACTTTCTGAGGGTTGAAGTCGTAAAAAAAAACGCCCATTTTAACTATCAGTCGCCGGTGCGCTACATTACAAGCTTCAAAATGACACATCAATCGTGAAAATCAGCTTAGTAGGACGAGTGAAAAAGGGATGTAGGCCTAACAGAGAAAATCGTTATTGCATTAAGTATATAGAAGATATGTCTGTCTGCTAACACCATAGTGGCCATAAATATAGTTTGAAAGATCTTAATTAAATTAGGTACACACATGTAACTCAAACGAGTTCTTAATCCAGCCCGATCACACCACCGGAAGGTTAGACAGGTTTTTTTTCTGGGGAATCGAAAATAATTTTAGCTATAGAAAATTTTGAGTTAGGCCTATTGAGGTTCGAGTTATCGAGAGTCAACGGTAATCCGTCAAATGAATCATCGGGCAACAAAGCATGAAAATCTATTTTCCACTTAGAAAAAAAAGTCGCTTTGCTCTTTCCACCTCCAGGTTGTTGGCATTTGGTCCAATCTCTACAACTATAGCTAATAAAAGAAGGCTGATAAATCAGTCTTACTGTCGCATAAAACCACCTAACATTAAAAGTGCAAACCAAATGCATGCCATATATAAATAGGCTTACCATAAATTTTCAGAGCCAACCCCGGACACCAAAAGAAAGGGGGGGGGGGGGAGAAGTGGAGAACAAGGAAAAAGAAATGGTATGGTAAAGTTTGGTTCAGTGTAATTCTAAGGGTCTCGGCAGATGGGTTACTTTGCTGCCGTTTTTGTACGGGGCATTATCGTTTCTGGATTACTGATTGGCTAAAAAAAACCATGATGTAGGCCTTGTGATCAAGAAAAAGAAGCAGTTGAGCCGTTTTCAATTTCGCGCAACGAATTAGCCCGTTGCCGGCCGAGGTCCTTTTAGTGTGATACATGGTGAAACTATGAAATATCCCATCGCTTCGTTTAAAATTTCTTTTGTATTGTACAAACTTTCTTAAAAACTGCTCAAAACCAATTACCAATTCATTTCTTTCATTTTCATTTCCTCTCTTTTAACGCAGGCTGACTAAAACCCCAGACAAAATTCAACCCCAGACGTTCCCCCGAACGCAAGCCTGAAACCCGTACTGTCCAGGGAAATCCCTAACGTCTCCCTGGTTTTTTAAGTCCACGTTTCACTGGTCAGTGCCTTTTGTAAACACAAAACATGCTTTTTTGTTACCTACTGAAACGAAGGTTTAATGTGTGGTGTGCAAAAAATGTGTTTGTGTCATCATCAATGTTACCATCAGGCAAAAGGTAAGCAGTAGGTAAGTTTTGTATGTGTTTTTAAAGTAACAAGAGGACTACTTTGACAGTCATCACTAAAGAGGTTCAAGACCAACACCATTAACTTGGAGGTGGGAAGTGCCAGATAAAATATTAAAGTAGGTAAGCTTAGTAGCTTACTGTATTTGTTTATAGCAAGCTAAGCTAAATATAACTTCTTGATAAGCTAAATGTTGGTACGAGTTACATACCACAATTTCTGCCATTTGTTCCATAAATCAGACGATTGAATTGTATATAGATTTTCAAAATCTGATCTTTAAGACAAGGCCTTAGCCAGTGAGGGGGTTGGTCAAGGGGTGAACCCCCCCCCCCAAATGTGGGAACTGCAGTGAAATGAAGGGATGGAAAGTTTTTTCACTTCCTAACACCGCAGAGCCCCAAGCCCCCCGAGATATTTTCCTGGCTATGACTTTGGAAAACCATACTGAATGATCCACCGATGATACTGTGGCAAACTTTGCTAGGTAAGTTATGCAGTTTGTTGGACAGAACTTGTTATCACTCTTTCGTAATCATCAATTGATTTGTTAGCCTACTCGATGAAAATTATCTAAATGATTATCATTAGTAGGCCTACCGTGTATTTCTGTACCAGATGACACATGATGGGGAATAGGAACAAGGTTAGTTGTTTAGCTATGTTATGTTATGCCTATTAATGTTCTGAATTTGATATAACTTAGTTAAGCCTCGTTAGTTAAGCCTACTTATTGCTTCGTCTAGTTTTGTTTTTATTCTATCATTCATGGCTATGTAGGTAAAATCAAAGTTATGTAGCTTATAAGCTCGCCCAAACATTTTATAGTTGGCATGGGCCCTCGCTGAGTAAATATTTCATTAATTCTTAAAACGATACTAAGTAGGCCTACCTCCCTACAGCCTAGGTACCTTCCAAATGCCTTTCATAAAATGAATTAATACGTGATCACCTGACTGTAAAGTATAAACCTGAAAATTAATACTGATAGTAGTGCGTGACACATTTATTTAAATAATAGGCCTAATAACAAGACTTACCTTTAAAGATCTTAAATTGCGTAAAGATTCTCTTCGACGAACACGGTCTTGAAAAACACTTAAACCACGTAAAAACGAGTTATCTCTGTTGCCAACACTAGGTAAAGATTTCCTTGCACTACTAGGCTTTTTTAAAGGAGCCATATCATGTATCAATTTTAGAAAAGTTCAGCGAGGATAAAAGGTTTTGTCAAACAATTTTCAAACTCAACACAAACTTTTGAATGTGACAGTTGTATCAACGAGATTTACCCATAAGCCCTTTCAAACTTCTGGGTCTTCGAACTCGGGTGAAGCTAGCTCACGAATTTAACTGACGACCCTGTGGCAATAAAATAATGATTTACGACTTAATCCCTGTTTGGGTTGAGAGTACCTATTTTTCAAATACAAATAGACCTTCCTTGTGTGCAATAAAGAATTACAATAAATGATCAAAGCATCAATATTATAAATTGCTATGGCAATTTACTTTATTTATTGATATTTACTGTATTTATTAATTTTTATTTCATGACGGTGTGACTTAATGGTTTTAATTATAAATAGACTATAATTCTATTATTTGCAAGGTTTTACCCATCCGTCCCAAATGTTAGTTTGAAAACAACTATAAGAAAAAGAAGGCATGACACCCCCAAGTGTTCCAAGATGAGAATGCAGGAATGCACCCGCACATTAACCCAGGAAGTGAAGGTCCAATGACCGATGGGAAATACCAGGCAGGGGAGACAAGGCGGGACAAGGTGTAAGAGATGCAACTTGGACGGTATAAGACCTTATTACTTGAGGGAAAACTAATATTTGCATGAAATTAATTAATGAGTTAACTGAATAAACGAGTAATTAACTTCTGAAAACCCTGCTAACACTGTTTTAAGTCACTATGTAATCAATGTGTAGTGAATAAACTATCGTTTGTTGATGATTTTTAATTCTTGTACCTAAAGGATCAGATTCCATTATATTATTTATCGTTTTTAATTTTTCCGATAGTCTTCGGTTTCAAAACGAAAGTCAAAAACGGGGTTTCGCATAGTGCAGAGCTTGCATATGAAGTCCGCTAACCACTGTTATAATTCCCTATGTAATCGATGTGTAGTGAATAAACCTGAATTGGTTTATGATTTTTGATTACTGTATGTGAAAGATCAGATTCCATTCTTTTATTTAGCATTTTCAAATTTCTCGACACTTTTGATCTTCGGTTTCAAAACCGAAGTCAAAAACGGGGTTTCGCATAGTTCATACTTGCTTATAATCAGCCGCTACCACTGTTATAATTCCCTATGTAATCGATGTGTAGTGAATAAACCTGAATTGGTTTATGATTTTTGATTATTGTATGTGAAAGATCAGATTCCATTCTATTATTTAGCATTTTCAAATTTCTCGACACTTTTGATCTTCGGTTTCAAAACCAAAGTCAAAAACGGTGTTCCGCATAGTTCAGAACTTGCTTATAATCAGCCGCTACCACTGTTATAATTCCCTATGTAATCGATGTGCAGTGAATAAACCTGACTTGGTTTATGATTTTTGATTATTGCATGTGAAAGATCAGATTCCATTCTATTATTTAGCATTTTCAAATTTCTCGACACTTTTGATCTTCGGTTTCAAAACCGAAGTCAAAAACGGGGTTTCGCATAGTTCAGAACTTACTTATAATCAGCCGCTACCACTGTTATAATTCCCTATGTAATCGATGTGTAGTGAATAAACCTGACTTGGTTTATTATTTTTGATTACTGTATGTGAAAGATCAGATTCCATTCTATTATTTAGCATCAAATTTCCCGACACTTCTGATCTTCGGTTTCAAAACCAAAGTAAAAAACGGGCTTTTGATTCTGTTGACAGAGAAATCCTAATACGTAGACTGGAAATAAGTGGAGTACGGGGAGTTGCTCTTGATTTGATTAGGAGTTACCTGTGTGAGCGTTTTCAAATAGTGTCAATTCTTGGTCAATCCAGTGCTCCTCTTCGGATTGATTACGGAGTTTTACAAGGTAGCACATTAGGGCCTCTTCTTTTCCTTCTTTATATAAATAATTTGGGTAGGGTTAATTCGAACAAGGACGGGTTTTTCTTTAGGCTGACGACTCAGCTTTACTTTTTGAGGGCGACAGCTGGGGGGAATAAGCGTACCGTTTGCCGGAGCGGGGCCTATTCTCTGTCAAGAGGTGGTTTCATCAAAGCCGGCTCTCTGTAAATATTTCAAAAACAAAGCATATGCCTATTTCTCTGAGAGCCGACCACGATCCAGTTAACCTGTATCTACGTTTACATACATGTGGGAGTGACAGGGTGAATGAATGTAAACATGTGAGTGTATTGAAAGAGTGACCGAATATAAATATATCGGTGTTATCTTCGATAATCGTCTGAAGGGGCTGGACATATTACATTTTTAAGAAATAAGCTGCGTAAATTTATTTTTATTTTTTCGAATATAAATAATTTCCTTGCTCCAGATCTGATTAAAATTGTATATTTTGCTTATATTCAGTCTTTGTTACAGTACGGAATTTTAGCTTGGGGCAGCTGTTTTCAAAGTATTTAACGCCATTGGAAATTACCCAAAAATCAAACATAAAAGCGGCATTGAAACAAAATCGACGATATCCTTCAAACCTTTTATTTGATGAATTTAAAGTACTCAGTATCCGCCAACTTTTTATGAAAACATTAATTTTATACATCCGCAGAAATCTGAATTCTTTGTTTCGTCGTCTTGTTCATACATATTCTACAAGATCTGCTATCAATATCGGTATTGTTGCCCCTCGATTTAATGAAACAATAAATACTACCTCATCTTTTTATGTAGCTAATTTAGTATTCCCTCGACTTGCGAATCATATTAAATATCCTCTACCCTGTAGCAACCACACTTATAACAAAATTGTTGACAAATGGCTATTGGAGATAGGGCGAGATCAAATTAAGACTTTCTTTACTTCCCCGTATACCTAGTCAAGGTCACAAAGCGATTGCAACTGCGTATGGGTGTGTGAGTGTGAGTGCGTGTGTGTGTGAGTGAGGGTCCGTCCGTCCGTTGAGCCCGTGTTTCCTGTGAATGTGAGCATGACTGGACCGAGATTCTCGGTTATTGCAATGGCGTTTTTACTTTTATATTACTGTTGTATTATCACTCCATAACTTCCGTCCTAAATGTAAACTATTGTCCCACTTGTATTTGCGTGCATATTTTGTTTTTGTTTAAATTTATCTTTGTACTTTTATGTTTAATTAAAACTTACTATATTTCATTTTTTTATTTCATTTTCATTAAAATAATTCCTCTAAAGTGGCTGATTTTTTACTCGTTCCCTACCCACAGGCTTTGACCCATATGGGAAACTAATTCCTATTGATAATTTATGTTATGTGAATAGTATCATTGTAAAGTTGTTAAAGGAATAAACGAATTTCAATTTCATTTAATTTCAAATACACTGCCATATCCCTCTCTTTCAATTTTGCCGAGATTTAGTTTCAAGACTCAACCTCAACCACAAAAGGCAGCACGCTCTTCAGGCTTTAAACTATTGAGGTCGAATTAGTATAAACGCCTATAATTCACTTTGTAATCGATGTGTAGTGAATAAACCTAAATTGGTTTATGATTTGCGATTACTGTATGTGAAAGATCAGATTCCATTCTATTATTTAGCATTTTCAAATTTCTCGACACTTTTGATCTTCGGTTTCAAAACCGAAGTCAAAAACGGGGTTTCGCACAGTTCAGAACTTGCTTATAATCAGCCGCTACCACTGTTATAATTCCCTATGTAATCGATGTGTAGTGAATAAACCTGAATTGGTTTATAATTTTTGATTACTGTATATGAAAGATCAGATTCTATTCTATTATTTAGCATTTTCAAATTTCTCGACACTTTTGATCTTCGGTTTCAAAACCAAAGTCAAAAACGGGGTTTCGCATAGTGCAGGCTAATCACCCTCTGCTTGACTGAATGAAATTGGAAAAGTAAACATAAGATCATCCATTACACTTATATTGGAGTATTTCAAAACTTTGAGTCCGCTAACAGACCCTTAAAAGTTCGAGATGTTTATAATTTTTCTATATAAATGGATCAAATAATTAGATTATTACAGCACAATCTGTCGGTGACTAAATACACTACCGTATCCCTCTCTTTCAATCTTGCCGAGATTTAGTTTCAAGACTCAACCTTAACCACAAAAGGCAGCACGCTCTTCAGGCTTTAAACTATAGAGGAGGTCGAATTAGTATAAACGCCAAATCATCGTATCAGGCATAATTACTACTCCCGCTGCCGAAATAAAGATGGTGCCATATAGTGAATTTATGATTCAACAGATTAGGTTTTAAAATTAAACTAAATGTAACTTTTATACAGTACATAGTTATGTCCCGTAAAATAAATCAACTAAAAATCATAAAACCGTGATGAAAGAAAGCAAATTATAATCAGCTGTAACAGCGTATTTTGTACATTTGTGAAGCTAACTTCCAGCTGCTTGATTGAATGAACTTTGAAAATGTAAACAAAAGATCGTCCATAACACTTTTATATGGGAAAATTTGAAAACTTCTAGCTCGCCAAAAACCCCTTTATACTACGAATCATGTAAAATCCTTTCTTAGCGGATGCCTACGCCCTAAAAGGAACGTCCACGCAAAATTTCAAGGTCCTAAGTCGTATAGTTTGGGCTGTGCGATGATAGGTGAGTCTTATTTGACAAATATATAGTAGAAGATTTCATGTTATGTGTATTTCAACGCCAGTGGTATTTTTTAACGTTTTAGGCCCGCATTACACTATCAAATATTTTATAAAAGATTTATTTGACCAATCAGAATTAACGTTATTGTTTTTAAAATCAGCTGGTTTAAATTTTGATTGGTCAAATCAAATCTTTTATAAAAGATCTTTTATAAAATATTTGATAGTGTAATGCGGGCCTTTATCGAGAACGGTCCAAACCCGGGTATTATTTCTATTTAACGGCGACCTTTGTTAGATATCAACATTTATTCTTAGCCAAATGATAAATGACAACTGGACCCAGTTTCGATCCTGTCAGGAATGGAACCGGCGACCCTCAGGTTATGAGGTTAGCGTTTTATCCACTCATTGTTTATGATTTCTTTAGAAATTTTATGATTAAGTGGTTTTCAGAATTAAGATACAATTGTAAAATTGTTAGAAATCATGATATATTCATAGTGTACCTGAAATTCATCATCTTACCAAAACCCCTCGCCCAATCCGTCAGGCAGCTGCGGGGTCCGTAACATTCCGACGCGTCGTAAATAAGAAAGAATGCGGTGCAGGCGAGGCAAGGGTCAGGACCCGAGCTAATGACCCTCTCCTCAGGATAACGATATGTAAAATAGGTCCAAGTAACCAAAATATAAAAAGGAAGAAATACAGTCTTTTTTCAAGCTTAATACGCAATTAGAAAGTTGTTTAATATATACACTAACTATTAAAACAATAGTATTAACTAAGGCGCATACAAAAGCACATTTTATTATATCTACAACATAAAACGTTAACATAGTTATAAACTTATAAAACACTAGTAGATATACCCGCGGCTTCGCTCGCTGAAATGATAACAAATGTTTGGTTCAATTATGTGTCATTTGTAATGTGTAATTTTTAAAAATTTCCAAATAGACTGATGATTTCAATGATTTATCCGAACTATTCGTTTTTAAGCGCTGAATTAGAATTAAGGTTCCATCTCAATTTCAGACTGGCATGAGGAGAAGAAACGTTTTCTCATTAATTTCCCTTTTCACCTCAAATGGTATGAATTGGCTACCATGTGCTAACATATAATTTTTCAGTTTAGTTTTAAAATACTGAAACTTCCTAGTTAATCTTATTAAACCTAACATTGGGTTTATATAGTTTGAATAAAAAATATCAGCTTCAGGGTTTTCAACTAAAAACTTTCATTGCGCCGCACTTTGCTCTAAAACCTGTTGACCAGTTTGACATAAAAGAATAAGAGGCATACTGATGTAAATACCGTAAATTTAAATATCGCAAAGGGCGGACTCTATAGACCTAAAATGTAATCGGTGTGTAGTGAATAAACCTGAATTGGTTTATGATTTTTGATTACTGTATGTGAAAGATCAGATTCCATTCTATTATTTAGCATTTTCAAATTTCTCGACACTTTTGATCTTCGGTTTCAAAACCAAAGTCAAAAACGGGGTTTCGCATAGTGCAGAGCTTGCATATGAAGTCCCGCTAACCACTGTTATAATTCCCTATGTAATCGATGTGTAGTGAATAATCCTGAATTGGTTTATGATTTTTGATTACTGTATGTGAAAGATCAGATTCCATTCCATTATTTAGCATTTTCAAATTTCTCGACACTTTTGATCTTCGGTTTCAAAACCAAAGTCAAAAACGGGGTTTCGCATAGTTCAGAACTTGCTTATAATCAGCCGCTACCACTGTTATAATTCCCTATGTAATCGATGTGTAGTGAATAAACCTGACTTGGTTTATGATTTTTGATTACTGTATGTGTGAAAGATCAGATTCCATTCTATTATTTAGCGTTTTCGAATTTCGCGACACTTCTGATTTTCGGATTCAAAACCTAAGTCAAAAACGGGGTTTCGCATAGGGCAGAACTTGCTTATGAATCAAACTATTGTTTTATTTTGTTGAATAAACAATAACTTTTATAAAATTTGTGGTGCGTTGTATCTTTAAAATATAGTCGAATGTTAAATATAATACGCCTAAATATATTACAATAGAATTAATTATATATTACTAAAATTATGAAATAAGTACCGGTTGACTTTAGAAAGTAAATTTATAAATGTGTAACGCATATATCTTAGTGTAGGGTAATAGGCCTAAATTCACAACACATAAAGCAGTATAAAGCTAGATATCGACGAGTATAAAATATAGTATAGATAGACTTTATAGAAATAGTATATTTGTTTTAGCTTGACCTAGCCTAAATATAAATCGCTTTTGGCTAGTGCGGAAACCCGCCTAAAATTAGTAATCCTGATAATCCCGGTTCTATAAAAATAACGGAATGATGGAATGGAATGTCTATGCTTCAAGATTCTAGTTTGATTACTTCGGGTGATCCGTAAACGTGAGTAGCCTATGTGGTATCTGAAAAATATATAATATAAATTAAATATATAATGTAATATATAGTTTTGTATAGTTAATTCTTTTGACAGATTAAATGTCTATTTTTTTGTCTCATGAGAATATTCGAGAGAACTTCCATCCATAATTTTTAATAATATAAAAACTAAAAAGGCCACCATTTTCAGCTTTTAAATTTACCTTATCGTAGCTTTTATAGAGGAATCATTTTTGAAATCCTTCATTAGTATGCATCTACAGCCTAAGAATAATATATTTTGCGTTATTTTTTTATTAACGTTTAGTCAATTATCGATTAAGTTTCTCCAACCTAGTTTAAACTAAACATAATTTTATCGAAACTTCACTATGTGTCAAATGTATTCTCAATTTTTAGTTTTGACATAGTCACAACCGGGTAGAAAATTTGATAGTAGCAATAATTTACAACGAATGTTTTAATAGTCTATTAAATGTAATTTTAGTGAAACTTGCATAATTCGAACCTCAAGAGACCAATGAAAATATTTGAACCATCCAATAATTTGAATTACACAAGTTTGTCGAAAACTTGTAAAATAGTTAATCTAAAATGTTCTAAAAGTTTTGGCTATAGCGCGTGATGTATATTCAACTATGTTTATATGCCCCTCCCCCTCAGAGCCTTAAAGCACATAAAAACCGGAGGAGCTTTCTTGGAAACCACAGTCAGTTGATTATAGTGCAAATTGTATCTTCCGTTCTACCACACTTGTATCTCGATTATCTTCTTAGCTTTTCATAAGTCTCTGACTATGTTAACGTTTTATTTTGAAAATATAATAATATGTGCTTTTGTATGCGCCTTATAATTAATTGTATTGTTTTAATTCATTGTGTTTATAATAAACAACTTTCTAATCTATATAAATAAAATTAGAGTTTTGCCTGTACATTGCTTAAAATTATGAAATAATTGGTTATTTTTGCGTTTTGAGGGTCAGAGAATCCGAATCAAGCCTTATCTCCATTTCCGTCACTCTGTTGGTAACGCTTAACATCACACATTAGACCGCTTTTCACGCAAAAACTAGAGTTCTGGTATGGCTGAAACTTATTTTCTATACTGTATGCACAAATGAGAAGGTTTAAGACGAATTAAAACTAGCTTAAGTCTTTTTGAAATTAATCAGCAAGCTTCTAAAAAGCGAATTTTATTTTATTTTGACCCTATAGGGAAGTTTATGAAGTTGTCATGGCAACCTAAACATTGAATAATGAATCCAATGAAGTTTTCCTGTATTTCCACGGGTGAAACCGTGTTGATCAGCAAGTTGCGTATTAAACTTGAAAACATAACTGTATTTATTTCATTTTCATATTTTGGTTACTTGGACCTATTTTGCATATCGTTAACCTGAGGGGAGGGTAGGGGTCATTACCTCAGGTCCTCGAAAACCAGACCCTTGCCTCACTTGTACCGCATTCTTTCTTATTGACCACGCGTTTGGAATGTTACGGACCCTGCAGCTGCCTGACGGATTTGGCGAGGGGTTTTGGTAAGATGACGAATTTCAGGTACACTATGAATGTATCATGATTTCTAACAATTTTACAGATTGTATCTTAATCCTGAAAATCACTTAATCATAAAATTTCTAAAGAAATCATAAACAATGAGTGGATAAAGCGCTCACCTCATAACCTGAGGGTCGCCGGTTCGATTCCTGACAGGATCGAAACTGGGTCCAGTTGTCATTTCTCATTTGGCTATGAATTAATGTTGCTATTTAACAAAAGGTCACCGTTAGATAAAACAATACCCGGGTTTGGATCGTTCTCGATCAAAACGTTAAAAAATATCACTGGCGTTGAAATACACATAACATGAAAACATCATCTATATAATTAAATGCGAAAATCCGATCAACACCCAGGCCAAACCTTGAAGCACGAAATTTTGCATATATATTCCTTTATAGCGGAGGCAAGCAGTAAGAAAACCCGTTTTTGACTTTGACGTTTACTTTACAGTAATCAAAAATCATAAACCAAGTCTAGATTATTCACTACACATCGATTACACAGTGTATTGTAACAGTGGTAGCGGGACTTCATAAGCAAGTTCTGAATTATGCGAAACCCTGTTTTTGACTTTGGTTTTGAAACGGAAGATCAAATGTGTCGAGAAATTTGAAAATGCTAAATAATAGAATGGAATCTGATCTTTCACATACAGTAATCAAAAATCATAAACCAATTCAGGTTTATTCACTACACATCGATTACATAGGGAATTATAACAGTGGTAGCGGCTAGATTAAAAGCAAGTGCTGAACTATGCGAAACCCCGTTTTTGACTTTGGTTTTGAAACCGAAGATCAAATGTGTCGAGAAATTTGAAAATGCTAAATAATAGAATGGAATCTGATCTTTCACATACAGTAATCAAAAATCATAAACCAATTCAGGTTTATTCGCTACACATCGATTACATAGGGAATTATAACAGTGGTAGCGGCTGATTATAAGCAAGTTCTGAACTATGCGAAACCCCGTTTTTGACTTTGGTTTTGAAACCGAAGATCAAAAGTGTCGAGAAATTTGAAAATGCTAAATAATAGAATGGAATCTGATCTTTCACATACAGTAATCAAAAATCATAAACTAAGTCAGGTTTATTCACTACACATCGATTACAAAGTGAATTATAGGCGTTTATACTAATTCGACCTCAATAGTTTAAAACCTGAAGAGCGTGCAGCCTTTTGTGGTTGAGGTTGAGTCTTGAAACTAAATCTCGGCAAAATTGAAAGAGAGGGATACGGTAGTGTATTTGAAATTAAATGAAATTGATATTCGTTTATTCCTTTAACAACTTTACAATGATACTATTCACATAATATAAATTATCAATAGGAATTAGTTCCCCACATGGGTCAAAGCCTGTGGGTAGGGAACGAGTAAAAAATCAGCCACTTTAGAGGAATTATTTTAGTAAAAAAATGAAATATAGTAAGTTTTAATTAAACATAAAAGTACAAAGATAAATTTAAACAAAAACAAAATATGCACGCAAATACAACTGGGACAATAGTTTACATTTAGGACGGAAGTTATGGAGTAATAGTACAACAGTAATATAAAAGTAAAAACGCCATTGCAATAACCGAGAATCTCGGTCCAGTCATGCTCACATTCACAGGAAACACGCGTTCGACGGACGGACGGACCCTCACTCACACTCACACACGCACTCACAATCACACACCCATACGCAGTTGCAATCGCTCTGTGACCTTGACCCTAGGTATACGGGGAAGTAAAGAAAGTCTTAATTTGATCTCGCCCTATCTTCAATAGCCATTTGTCAACAATTTTTTTATAAGTGCGGTTGCTACAGGGTAGAGGATATTTAATGATTCAGAAGTCGAGGGAATACTGAATTAGCTACATAAAAAGATGAGGTAGTATTTATTGTTTTATTCAATCGAGGGGCAACCATACCGGTATTGATAACATATCTTGTAGAATATCTATGAACAGGATGACGAAACAAAGAATTCAGATTACTGCGGATGTATAAAATTAATTTTTTCATAAAAAGTTGGCGGATACTGAGAACTTTAAATTCATCAAATAAAAGGTTCGAAGGATATCGTCGATTTTTTTCCATGCCGCTTTTATGATAGATTTTTGGGTAATTTCCAATGGCGTTAAAATACTTTGAAAACAGCTGCCCCAAGCTAAAATTCCGTACTGTAACAAAGACTGAATATAAGCTAAATATACAATTTTAACCAGATCTGGAGCAAGGACATTATTTATATCCCAAAAAATAAAAATAAATTTACGCAGCTTATTTCTTAAAAATGTAATATGTCCAGCCCACTTCAGACGATTATCGAAGATAACGCCGAGATATTTATATTCGGCCACTCTTTCAATACACTCACACGATTTTACATTCATTCGCCCTGTCACTCCCACATGTATGTAAACGTAGATACAGGTTAACTGGATCGTGGTCGGCTCTCAGAGAAATAGGTATATGCTTTGTTTTTGAAATATTTACAGAGAGCCGGCTTTGATGAAACCACCGCTTGACAGAGGATAGGCCCCGCTCCGCCAAACGGTACGCTTCCTCCCAGCTGTCGCCCTCAAAAAGTAAAGCTGAGTCGTCAGCATAAAGAAAAACCCGTCCTTGTTCCAAATTAACCCTACCCAAATTATTTATATAAAGAAGGAAAAGAAGAGGCCCTAATGTGCTACCTTGTAAAACCCCGTAATCAATCCGAAGAGGAGCACTGGATTGACCAAGAATTGACACTATTTGAAAACGCTCACACAGGTAACTCCTAAACCAATCAAGAGCAACTCCCCGTACTCCACTTGTTTCCAGTCTACGTATTAGGATTTCTCTGTCAACAGAATCAAAAGCCCGTTTTTTAATTTGGTTTTGAAACCGAAGATCAGAAGTGTCGGGAAATTTGATGCTAAATAATAGAATGGAATCTGATCTTTCACATACAGTAATCAAAAATCATAAACCAAGTCAGGTTTATTCACTACACATCGATTACATAGGGAATTATAACAGTGGTAGCGGCTGATTATAAGCAAGTTCTGAACTATGCGAAACCCCGTTTTTGACTTTGGTTTTGAAACCGAAGATCAAATGTGTCGAGAAATTTGAAAATGCTAAATAATAGAATGGAATCTGATCTTTCACAAACAGTAATCAAAAATCATAAACCAATTCAGGTTTATTCACTACACATCGATTACATAGGGAATTATAACAGTGGTAGCGGCTGATTATAAGCAAGTTCTGAACTATGCGAAACCCCGTTTTTGACTTTGGTTTTGAAACCGAAGATCAAATGTGTCGAGAAATTTGAAAATGCTAAATAATAGAATGGAATCTGATCTTTCACATACAGTAATCAAAAATCATAAACCAATTCAGGTTTATTCACTACACATCGATTACATAGGGAATTATAACAGTGGTAGCGGCTAATTATAAGCAAGTTCTGAACTATGCGAAACCCCGTTTTTGACTTTGGTTTTGAAACCGAAGATCAAAAGTGTCGAGAAATTTGAAAATGCTAAATAATAGAATGGAATCTGATCTTTCACATACAGTAATCAAAAATCATAAACCAAGTCAGGTTTATTCACTACAAATAGTTAATCCCGTTACATTTAAACTGTGGTAGCGGGACTTCATAAGCAGATAATTCACCGTGCGAAATAACGTTTTTTACTTTGATTTTCAATTGCGAAGGCTTAACATGTCGGGAAAAATTTGAAAACACTGATAGGTAGAAGGTAATCTGCCCCTACATATCGATAATATATAGGAACTAAACCTTGTAATGTTAATTTGGTTGTGGTCTCTTTTAATTTAATGGAGGTATACCAACTGGCTACCTGGACTCCTGTGACAGTTTTACGACCTCTGTACTCGTCAGCTGGTCGCCAGCTAACTTCACCCGAGTGGTCTTCGAGCCGTCAAAGACAAACAAAGTTTGGATCACATATCTGTAATTATTAAAAAAACTGCATACTATATGCAAAGTTAACTTTGATTTGTAGTAGCCGATAGCACAGATAAATGATGTGCCGACAGTCAACTCGAGCAATTACAGACTCACCAACAGAGATTAATGTTTTCAACTGTTTTATCAGTTAGTTGAACAAACTTCTACTTTATTTTGATGAGAACGAGTGTAGAATGATTGTGGCTCGATCTTGTAGTCTTGTTACTGATTAAGGCAGACATGTTCTGTAGACAGGACTATTAATTAATAGCCCAAAAGCCATTGGCAACTAATGGACCTACATTTTAACGTGGGATCCGAACAACACTTACATCTGTTTTACAATTTAGCAAAATCGCCTAAAATCCAGGTGCCTACAGGGGGGGATTATGACGCCAATGGCGTCATAGAATTTTTGGGGAGGGATTTTTTTAAACGTACTACTACTAATTTTTACCAATAAATCGACAAAAACAAATTAATTGCCACATTATTTAAATTTGTATATAAATTAAAATTATTATTTTCAATGTACGAAATAGGAATATACAACATGGACATGCCCGCACGGCACGACTGTCCAGTGTATACAGTCAGCGTTCCTGTACACTTGTTTCTTCAGTGGCGGCTGCGGCACGCAAGCAGCCGAACTGGCTCAGTCCACGAGACTCTCCAAACAAACACAAACAAATTAATTCTTTCAACCTGTCCTGTTTCCTATCCATAAATTACTCAACTACTTTTAGGGGGGGAATGCAAATTTGCTTTGGTTCACTTGAAAAAGTAAAATTAATAATTCCCCCCCAATATAGCCTTGACGATTTAAGACTTATTTTGAGGAGGGAGGGTGCATTCAAATGTATACAGTAATCACTTTTTACCGGGGAAATGTAAAAAAGGAAACACAACAAAATCTTTAATCAGTCATCTATAATAGCAAAATGAACGATTCCCCCCCCCCCCCAATACCAGCATTGACGTTTTAAGGATTATTTTTAGGGGGAAGGTTGCGTTGAAATGGACAGTTACTTTTTAGCGGGGAAATTGAAAACTGGTAACACAATAAAGTCTTCAATCGGTGGGAAATTGAAAACTGGTAACACAATAAAGTCTTCAATCGGTCACCTAATAGCAACATTAATGATTCCCCCTCAATACAGCTTTGACGTTATAAAGATTATTTTTTGGGGGGTGGGGATGGGTGTGTTTAAATGAACAGGTCCTTTTTAGGAAGGAAATTAAAAAATGGTAATAGGCTACAACTAAAACTTTAATCAGTCAACTAATAGCAAAACGAATTATCCCCCTTCCATATAGCCTTAATGTTTCACAGGTTATTTCTAGAGGGGGACTTAGGGGGGAACCATCACATTCTAGGGGGGAAAAGTAAAAATGGTGATAAAGAAAAATTTTAATCGGTCATCCATTAGCAAAATTAATTGTTCCCCAATATCACATTGACGTTTTAAAGATTATTTCTAGGAACGAAGGGGGCGTTAAAAAGTTTTAAAATATTTAGGAGCAGGGGATTGTAAAAATTGTAAAACTTGAATTAAAAAATGCAGTAATAACAGCTTCATGACAGAATAACATATTTTCGCCAAAAAAGGATGAAATAATTCTTAATTTATTCCACTAAATTATCGACCAGCTACGTAATGTGGAATGAACTCACAAAAATTCAGAATTTTAATGCCTTTTGTAAGTGGGAAAAACTTGGGATAGTGGATAGTGGCAGGGTCAGATGTTGTGGATGTTGTTATGTTGACATGTTGTCAAGTTGCCTGCTGTATAGGCCTACATATGATGGGTGTTTATGATTAAGGGTTAGATCATGGCCTTATAGTGCAAATGAGAGCGTCAGTCGTGTATTGGGACAGTGGTTTAGTGAATGGTTGGAGTGAAGCTTATGACAGAAGAAAATATTGACTTTTTGGAGGTAGCTATCTAATGTCCTCGTTTACGTATTTTAGATTTGTGATAAGATGAAATGCCTCGAGTTTTCGCGCCAAGGCTCAATAATGGTAAAAGGCTACACGTGTCTTCTTCCCCCAAACGATGTTCCGGAAATATTTACGACTAATAAAATCGAAGTTTAAAAAAAATAATAATTTTTTTGTAATAATATTATTAACTTTTAGTCAGGAAAATGTTTAAAATTTGAAAATGATGTAACAAATTAACCCAGATTATTTTTAATGTCCTCTGCTTAAATAGGATGTCAAAAATATATGTTGTGCGGACGGGGGGATAATTGATAGATTCTGGAAATTTTTTGGGGGGAATTGGCGTCATAGCTCTTGGGGGGGATTGGCACCCCAGCTAAAATCCAATTGTAATAATCTACTTAAAACTAATGCACTATCTCGCACTATCTCAGGACTGCTTCCTATCACATGAACAAATCTATAATATAATCCTTTTATTCCATTTCTGAGAGTACCTATTATTAATAGTTGGCAGCAGTATTATTATACTATCGCCCAGGAGCAGGCGCCAAGAGAAAGGTCCAATTGAGGGTGAAAGTATAAATAATGTGCTCGGTGCCATTCAGCATACCTATCGATCTTGTTCATCTTAATCTCCCTCTTATAAGACCTCGTGTTACAAAATCATAACCGCGCGTTTCTGCGATGCGCCCCGGCGATTGTTCTCTTGCGCTATTTCATAGCCAAGACAAAAGGTGAGCCTGTTTTTTTAACTTAATTACACTTAGTAACAAACAGATTACCATCAGTAGTCCAGTAGTCCATTATTAATTATGAACATTTTATACTTCATTTGTTGAAATGTGAAAATACTTTTTAATGTTTATTTTTGTACAAATAACGCCAAAACGTACAAATGGGCGTCCCGAGGAAGTCCGTCGGGACAACGAGATGCGGTCGCTGAAAACCAAGTACCATTGTCCTAGGGAAATAAAACCCCCCACGGCACCCTCCCTCCCCGGGCACCGATGGGTATTAAGAATGAGAGAGGTCTTATTCCAGATCTCAGTAGACCTGCTTCTATTTGTCAAAAAAAACAAAAAAAAAATAATAATACTTATTGCTAGACAATTGTACAATAATTGCATTGCATACATAATTTTTAACTCATATCTTAATAAATTAATTCTTTATTTTCTTCATATTCTTCACAAATCATCATATATTTAATTTCGTAAGGCGATTTCGTCATAAACGCGGCCATATCAGACCACTATGTGCAGGAGATAATTGATGGGACCATGGCCCGGAGAAGCTGCCTCCATCTTTTACTACAAAAAGAGCCACTCAGCCCAGAAACATATCAGATTTAAATAAAGCGTTAGAGAACGAATCTTGGCAATTTTTAAATAATTTTAGCACCGTTGATGAAATGTTCCAGGCATTTGAGTCTTGTTTTTATTTCCAATGAAACAATTGCTGCCCTTTGAAAAAAACCACAGTCAAACCCTCTTTTCAAAAAAATCCTTGGATTACGTCCGGTATACTAAAATCTCAAAAAAATTAAAAAAAATACATGCAATTTACATTCAAACGCAAAATGAAAACTTTAAGAACTACTTAAAATTTTCTTTAAGTAGTTCTTATAGTTTTCTTTTATAAGTCGCAACCAGGACTTATAAAAGAATTTATAGGAGAGTCATCAGGGCTGCTAAAGCTTATGATGTTGAACACACTCTAAAAAATAGCGAAAACTTTTCTAAGTCAGCCTGGAAAATAATAAACAATTCTTCAAAATCTAAAAAAGTTTCGAACCCCATTCATCTTACAATAAACAATGAAATCATTAAAAACGCGCAAGAAGTGGCCAACGAGTTCAATAAATATTTTTCTTCTGTTGCTCTGCCAGATCCCTCTTTCAATGCCCCTTGTTTTAATACAAATTTATCTGGAGGTCGGCCTTCGTCCATGGCTCTGCATCCTGTGTGTGTGGCGGACGTGGCGCGTGTTGTTGAGGGACTCAACCCAAAGAAATCATCTGACTTAGACGGTACGTCTGTATGGTTGATCAAACGATGCTACAGGCACATTAAATAAGTGTAAATAAGTTTTCACTACAAACCCAAATATTATGGTTAAGACCAGAAAAGCGCTTTTCATTAAAATTCAAGACTTATAAAAATGATTATAATGCCTATTAATCATTTAATAAAATCCACTTATTCCAGCTATGTGCAATGCTGCAATAGTCACTATACAGAGATTTTTTTATGAGATAGAAAAGCACTTTTGGTTTATTAATCTAAACTTATAAAAATAATTAATTTTGTGGCAAGTAACCGTTTAATAAAATTCACTAATTCAAGCTGCGGACAAAGCTGCAATAGTCAATGGCTAGTATGTCATAAAAGGTTGACGGGAAAAGGAATATATCAAATAAACAAGTGTAAGTAAAAAGTCACAGTTTATTATCTAATGACATAATAACACATAACCTGGTGGTACTTACACTAACATTCCTAGAATCAAAATGTGTTGTGGTTCGACCTTTTACAATGTTTACAAAAATTTGTAAATATACGTGAAACAACTTGGACATTAAACAATTTAGGTTAAGGCTTAACATTATGTTTTCCAAGTCGGTTTCTACAAATTTATGAGTCATGGGGAAGACAAGTTGCAGGTTATAAGATACAATAAATAATTTATCGTCCATCTAAGATTGATAAAGAGAGATGAACCTCTTGAAATTGTAAGTGTGTGTGGATAAGGTGTAAATAAATCTTTAGCATCATGAAAGCAAGTTTTGTCAGTTTTATGAACAAGCCGTGCACAGTAGCGGTCGTCAAATACTACACTTTCCAGAAGGTGACAAGAACAGTATACATCATTATCCAATGAAAGAAAAATGCTGTCTATTGTAGGAAAAACAAGTTAATCGTTTCTTGATAAGTTCAAGCAAGCAACATCCTTTTTTTCCTTAAAACCCCATTTAATTTAACCTATTCAACAGAGTAAGAGAGAGTAACATCCAGTAACATCTATACGCCTAGAAACAGCCAAGTTAAGTTCTTTCTCAGAAACTTTTTTTGCCAAAAGAAAGTTTGTTTGCTAGAATGTGATTAAGGAAAAAATTATTTAATATGAATTGAATTTTAATTGCTATTGTTTTGCAAGTATTAAGTCTGTTGAAATGGCCACCATTTAAGCAACTTTGTGTTTAGCTTCAAATCTCATGATCCATATGTCTTAAAGGGCCTAACTTTAACAACATACCTGGTAAGAAATGAGTAAGTAAATGAAACTTAGGCTTCAGAGCCTCTCCTGTCACTTTACAATAAGTTAAATTAAGATAATTTATTAGGTGTTTCAATTTATCGTTTGTGTCACTAAACACACTATAGTTTAATATCCTTATGTACTTGTAAAGGGACTTCAAACTATAAAAACTGCGTAGCAGCCAAATTAAATTATCACTAAGGGGCCACAGCACACAACATGACCGCACATCACAACACCATCACAACGAAAATAAACGGTATCAGGAATCTGACACATACTTTCTCCCTTCAAGTCATTTAAAACCAGAAAACATATTTAGTGAAATAAAACAAATTAACAATTAATTATCACACAAATATATACCAAATTTTATCAAAATCGGTAAGTAAATAACGGAGATATCGGTTTTTAAATATTTTCCATAAGAATAACATTGGACAACGTACTGGGTTTACCGCCGTACTAAAATATCAATTATCTCCGCAACCAGTTGACGTAAACTAATGATTCAGAATACTAGATTATTTAGTTTTTCAAGCCAAATTTAATGGTTGCAAGTATATTTTCTTTAGAGGTCACATATTTTGTGAAATTTGAAAAATATGAATTTTTTAGCACTTAAACCCCCATAACTTCTGAACCTGAATTTTTACAGACATGCGGGTGGTGTCATTTTGTTTGTCATCTTAATTACTAAAAACCATGAAATTTTTATCAAAATCGTTAGAGCCGTTTTTGAGAAATTTTGATTTTTGTCATTTTTTATGGGTTTTTATGGGGTAAATACCCTTAAAAATCAAAAATTCAAAAAAATGAAAAACACGCCTGGAGATACCACGGCTTTATACCTACATGCCAAATTTCATGAAAATCGGACCACTAGTGTCGTCTCTAGCTTTGTTTACATCCACACATACATCCACACACACACACACACACACACACACACACACACACACACACACACACACACACACACACACACACACACACACACACACACACACACACACACACACACACACACACACACACACACACACACACACACACACACACACACACACACACACACACACACACACACACACACACACACACACACACACACACACACACACACACACACACACACACACACACACACACACACACACACACACACACACACACACACACACACACACACACACACACACACACACACACACACACACACACACACACACACACACACACACACACACACACACACACACACACACACACACACACACACACACACACACACACACACACACACACACACACACACACACACACACACACACACACACACACACACAGACTGACAGACACCAGGCCGAAAACCACTTTTTTGGATTCAGGGAGCACTAAAACGAATATATCCACTAACAACTCAAATTCGAAAATTTTTACGAAAACAATACTTTCTCCATAACTATGTATAGGGGGGAGAAAGTAAAAAAACCAACGCCGCGCCGCCAACCGTCACAACACAACGTAACGACGCATGAAGTAAGACTGTTTTTTATGAGTACGAGTCTATGCGTCGATGTTTTTCATACCATAAAAGATACAAGATATAAGTACCTGTAATATGTCATAACTCTTGTAACTTCCATGTATGTATGTAATTTCCATATAACAAGAATTATCTTAACTCTGGCTGTTTCAGATGTAACATTATTTGATCACATAAAAGTCAAATCTATTTTAGATATAAGCTGTGTTTGTCACACTAAGCTATAACGTATCTGATTTAACATATAATATACGTGTTGTACATTTTTATATTACAAGAAAATGTCCTACCTATAACTTCCTCAGATGTTAGAATATTTTACAGCGTAGTAAGACATGTCTATTTTAGATACAAACTGTATTTACAACTCTATTGCGTCCAACTGTTTTATAACTTTTAAATCAATATTACAGGGATTATATTTCTTTCGAGCAAAATTAAATCAGTAGACGATAAAGCAATATGTGTTAATGATAAAACATCAAATTGCATCAGGAAGTATTTAAATCTACCTGTATTTTAATTTTATATGAACTACTAAGATTGTATGTACGTAGTTCAAGTGCGAAATGTTCGTGAGACATACATTACGAGTCAAATGAACAGTACAGTATCAGTGTAGTAGATATACGACTATGTCGTTCAATTACATCTGTATAAAGCGTAGGTTTAATCTAATAAAGACAAACCTATATCCTAATAGACTCAATATATCTAAATGTGTGACGTCATTCCTGTTGATATAAGCTATGATTCTGTGGCAGTGATTGTTATAAGCACTGAAGGTACAACACATATCTATTTAAAAATTTAGGCTTATATCTAAAAACAAAAGCGATCCTAGATAAAGCTTCCGCCTGAAACGGTTACATTCATCTAACCCAACAATACGTGTTGGTAACTTGGATGTACTATATCTTCTTAGATACAATATGTCTGTCTCCGATAAAAGAAAATACCCCCGTTGCAGCAGTCCTGCATACTCAGCGAATTTCAAGTGCATAAATAAATAATTTAAATGAACCCCTATGAAAAAATTATGTCAGGTTTGATCAAAAAAATATCAGAACCTGAACAAACCTTGATCAAAACTGATCAAATTTGCGGGGTTTTTGGGACTTTTGACTATCAAATCTGATCAGGGGTTTGTTCAGGCTGATCAAGGTTGATCAGTTTAGTTCAGGATTCATCAGGTAAGGTTGATCAAGCTTGATCAGATTTGTTCAGTTGCTTCTACAGGATTGGTCAGGTTTGATCAGGTAATGCTGATCAAGGTTGATCAGATTTGTTCAGGTGCTCCTACAGGATTGATCAGGTTTGATCAGGTAAGGCTGATCAAGGTTGATCAGTTTCGTTCAGATACTTGGTCAGATTTGATCAGCATTATTCAGGTTTAATCATACATGCCTGATCAGTTTTGATCAGAAAAATATGGCTTTTGGGACTTTTGACCATCAAATCTGATCAAATTTGATCAGGCAAAAATTCATCAGATTTGTTCAGAAGTGCATAATAATTATACCATAAAATTAAATATTTTTGTCAGATTTATGAATTTAAATCAGGGGTTTATTTTAATGTTATGTTATGTTTAATGTTTTTTGTAAAAAAAATGTTATACATTGATACCGTTTATGTTAAAGTTTAATACACCAACATCCTCTTTTACAAATTAGATATATCAGTGTATAACCTTTATTCTTCTGCCCTTATATTTTTTACTCCTTTATAAAATATTTTTATTCACATATATTGTTAATATTGTATTTATACATTTTATATAAAATTTATGTGTTTATAACTAATTTGTATTTATGATAAACTGTACATATCTCTATATATTTTTGTTGCTGTACATGGGCCTGTAAACTGATAAGGACTGATGAAAGCGTTTCCACGCTGAAACCTAGGTCTCCAAAAAACGTATTATTAGATCGTAAGGTAAGCAGTAAGCAATTTTATTAATTGAATAATGTCAAATAACGATACAGAGGCTATGAACCCTAATAAATATAATTTCAAGTATTTCACGGTATAAATATTATTTCAAGTAGGCCTATTTCAAGTATTTTCAAGTATAAACAGATAACGCTCTGTTTACATTCTGTTGTTCATTCAAACTGTAGGCCTATTTGAATAAAATATGTTTCTAGCCTATTATTTGTGTTTATACCTGTAATTAGCTAAGTACACATCCTATTTATGTTACATTAGGCCTACATTATATTGGAAATATTGTAAGTTGTGGGCAGATAATGGAATTTTTTTAATAAAACAAAAACACAGCAAATAATCAAAAACAGCAAATAAACAGTAACCCGATCAATACGTGATTCATATCTGATCTTCTGCCGTTCGTTTCTAAAGCAGACACGATAAAAACATCTGATTTCAAAGAAAACAAAATCTAAAGTAGACGAACTTCAGGAGGCTATATCTAGTTTGTCGAATAAAAATCAACAACCAATTCTATTGTATTTATTTCCGATTTGTTTTTACTCAATGGAAATTTACTATCGATAGAATTTGCACAAGATGGCGGGGGAAATTGTTCAGTCAATTTATGTTAGGCCTAGTAACGTATAATTTAGTTTTTGGCTAGCTTAGGGGAGAGTTGGGGCAGTTTCATACAGGGGCACCTTCATACAGTCTAAATTTCCAGCCTTATAGAAGAGCAGGGAACAAATCATTCATACCACCTATAGGCCTCATCATGTATACTACAACCTATAAAAGTTTCAATTCTGCAGTGTACTTCAATTGAGAGATAGCCTATTTAACATTTACTGGAATCGGAGAAAAAAGTTTTTTTATGAATATCGGGAAAAAGGGAGGTAAAAGTAGGCCTAATTTGTTTTTATATTTTTGGTGTTATTAATGCATTATTAGACAGCTTAATGTTTTGGACTACATATACACACTAACTGTAGATCTCCAATTTTAACGTATAAAAAAGTTATATAGTAATTTATAACATAACCACACTTGGGGCACTTTCATTCATTGAAACGGGACAGTTTCATACATTATTTGTATTTACTATTTATCAATATTGAATAATTTATCTTTGTAAAAATATCATAAAAATACTTAAAATTAACTATCAGCCTACACAGTTAAACTCAAAACATTTAATTTTTTTAAATTTTCTTTAGGTTGACAAATGGCGAGACATTACAGGAAATTAAGTAATAGAGCTAAGGCAGATGTAAATGTTTTCACAGTTAATTTTATGTCTATCTTTCATTAATAGTAAGTTTTAGGGCTGTTGATTTGCAAGAAATTGTACCAAAACTTATATTTTGGAGCAATATAAGCCAACACCCGAACCTAGTCCCCCTCCTTGGGCCCCTTTTCCCAAAGCTGCCCCTTTTGGTGGCTCAGCTGTTAACTTCATACAGCTCTATTTTTCTGTTAATATTTTAACAAGTAACATTGTGTAACCCTAATTTTAGGCCTAATTATCGTTAGCATCAAGTTTTTAAACAGCTTAAAACAACAAACATAAGTTTTAATGTCATTTGTTTCATTATTTTCCCTTTGTATGAATCTACCCCAATGAAGTATCAAACTGCCCCAATTTGGGGTAGTTTCATACAAAGTGCAGTGTTTTGGTAAAAAAATATTTTGATCATTTATATGAGAGAGAAATTTATTTAAAAACTTTCATGATAATGGTTAGATGCCATCAGAACATTTCGTTTGGAAATAAGGGAGCTAAAAATACTTAAAGTTGATAGATGCGATTTTGTATGAACCTGCCCCACTCTCCCTTAATCATATTAAATCTAGGCCTATTGTTATATAGTTTTATTAGATTTATTTAGGTTGGGTAGGCCTATGTTTTACTTAGTGTCAGGTATTTGAATATTTGACAATAGTTTCAGTTACAGTTATTGGTTGTTATAGATGTTTCTTTCAATACTGATGGTTGTCGGAACAGTAAATCGATATAGTTAAACTCGATAAGTAATACTTTCTTTAAAAGACATTTTTGGTGGGGCGTATGTGTATTATACAGCAGATTAACAAATATAAACTATTCGATACCAACTATCAGCATATTATACAGCAGAAATCTGCTGTAAGTTTATGTTATGCTGATAGTTGAGATCGAATTACCAAAATCTGAGCACATGCGAAAACGAAAGTGATCTTCGCCCATGCTGAATTATATTGAAAAATTCAGTTACTAAACCTGAGTAAAACACATAAGATAACAAATTTAGTATAAACATAACCTGCGAAGGCAGAAGATCAGATATGAAACTCATGCCCAGCCCCTTTTGAATTTTAAATTGCTTGATACTTATAGCATAAAGACGTCTACTTACTGAGTTTTTAACCTCAAGAATGCTTCGACAATAACTAACTTGGTCTATGGTCTATTATCTTTCTATGGTCAAATAGAGCCCTCATGTCCTAACCACAACTTCACTATAATAACGTTCATGCAACTTTGCTTGAATAACAATTCAAATTCTAAACCGAAAAGGATTTAAACTCAAACAAAACGTATCTACAAAGCAATTAATTTAAGCATGTAAAGATAAAACAGGTATCTCTAGGGCTTGTGAGTTTAACGTCTACAAAAAAATTAATTCAAATCAAAACTAACTAAACCAGTAAAAAGGAGCGAGTAGGGCTGAGGCTGGCAGGGCTGCCACTACAACCTCTTCGAGAACGAATGTTGAGTTTGAAACTTGACATATATATAAGTTCATAATCAAGTAAATAAACTATTATATAACAATTAATTATATTTTTAGGAATATAAATAATTGAACGTTTATTGTCTTAGGAATGTTTGCAACAATTATATGACAAAAAATATATTATTTTAAAGTAGACCTTTATTTATATCATCATTAAAAATAATTTTTATCGTGGATAAAAATATAAACAGTTTTAAATATTATTTTTCAATTATTATTCAATTTTTTATTATTTTTTAAGGTTTATTGAACAGGTTTTAAGGCATGTAACAGACATAATTTTTTTTATGTTAACTACCGCCTATGGAATATACAGGGTGTCCCATAAGAAAAGTGCCAAACTTTGGGAATAGATTTTATGGGTCAAAATAAAGATAAAATGTGGAATAACATTTTTTCCAAAAACGCTTTGTTTACCAGATATCCGCCATTTTGTATTTTTAACAAAATTTTTTTGTCTCCCAGGTTTCTTAATCGATATTTTTGAAACGCGGTATGCCCCTGTATCTAGTCAAGGTTGGCTTATGAAAAAATAATCAGCATGATCGAATCGTAAATTTCAAAACGGCGGCCGTTTAAAATCTTCAAATTGAAATACCAAAAAAATGGTACATATTACAAAAAAATATAAAGAATAATAATATTTAGTTAATTTTATTTCCATTCCAACGATACCAAAATTATGAAAATCGGTTAACAAACAACTGAGTTATGGTCGAATTAGCGCATGGCTCAGCACATCAATGAACTATTTTGCTTCAAAAAATGCTGCCCCTCTAGCTAAATACGATCATAAATCAGTTGTTTATTAACCGATTTGCATGAATTTGGTGTCATTAGATGGGAAATAAAATTTTCTAAAAATTGTCATCCTTTATATTTTTTGTAAAACCTACAGTTTTTTGTTATTTCAACTTAAAGAATTCAAACGGCCGCCATTTTGAAATTTATTATTTGATCATGCTCATTATTTTTTCATAAACTAACCTTGACTAGATACAGGTTCAAACCGAGTTTCAAGAAAATATATTAACAAACTTGGGAGATAAAAAATATTTTGTAAAAAATACAAAATGGCGGATATCTCGTAAACAAAGCACTTTTGGAAAAAAATTTATTCTATGTTTTCTATTTATTTTGACCCAAATAACCTATTCTTGAAGTTTGGCACTTTACTCATGGGGCACCCTAAATAGGGTAAAATAGTTAAATATGTTTTTTTTGTTGGAAGATGTTTTATTACTATGATAATTGTTAAATTAAATATTATACAGCTAATTTGATATTCTTGCTTAGGTCATTTGATAAATTTTGACATTCTTAACATAATTTCTATTATTCAAGCCTCAACAGTATGCCTGACCAAATCTGACCATTCAAGTTATAACATCCGGCCTATAATAAAATAATCCTGACAAAATTTGAACAATCCTGTCAGGCCTGATTAAATGTGCCTGATCAAGTCTGACCAAATCTTGAAGAAATTTGAACACTCCTGTCAGGCCTGATCAGTATGCCTGATCAAGTCTGATCAAATCTGATAATTCAAGCTGTAACATCAGGCCTGATCAAAAATTCCTGAAGAATTTGGAACACCCAGGTCAGGCCCGATCAGGCTAGTTGATCAGTTTTGATCAACCGAGTCAGGCTTGATCAGGTTATTTGAACAAATCTGATCAAATTTGTTCATTTTTGATCCTGCTTGATCAAAAATGATTAAATTTGATCAGGTCTGATCAAGCAAATTTTCATAGGGGAAGTCTCGCATCAAGTAAAATCAATATTAATTCAAAAGAAAGCGTGCAAAATTACTCTCCTAGTGGCTTTTAAGATCAACAGGCTATAAAAAATAATAGCCTATACTTGGCACGAAAATGCAATGTTCAAAACTTCAAAACAGCTGGCTTTTCCAATTTAATCGTATGGGGAAATGACCAGCTGTTTAAGTTTGAATAAAAATCATAAACATCATCAGTAAAAATCTGTATTCGCTATAGTACATTTATTTGACATATTTAGTTATCTGGCCTTTAAGTAAGCCATATGTCTGTATCCACCATGTGGCTTTGAATCAAACATCAGCTCACATGTTTTAATGTAAACAAAGCAGACGTTTTAGATCCCAATGCTACTTCCCAATGCTACTTAAATGGCAGTTATTTTATGTTATTTTTTGTTATCTAGCAAACTTTAAGAAATTGCAGTACTTTTCCTGAGTCCCTGACATTAAAACATTTAATTTGAGCCCTGTTCCCTCATCCTGTGATTTGCCAAATGCCCACAATTGGTATTCAAAAATAAATTATTCTTCATAAGATTAGTATGGAAAAATGCAGGTTTGCTGCCACAGATATTTGAAAATGAGGTATTATAGGCTACAATCCAATATATCTAAACTATATAAAGCCACATAACATGTTTTATCAAGATATGCTGAGGAATAAGAAAGCTATCCAATTGCATTTACCTCTCATAAGGTTAACATTGGGAAAGAGAGTACACAGGTTTGCTGCCTCAGGAATTTGATGATTTGGATATTTTAAGCCATAATCAAGTAGATATTAACTGTATGAAGCCTCATGCCATTTCTTATCAGTATATTTTGAGAAATGAGCGAACTACACAACTTATTTTATTACCCATAAGGTTAGCATGTAGAATGAGTATGCAGGTTTGCTGCAACAGGTATGTTAAAACTGGTTAGTTTTAATTCATTATTTAGTATATCTTAACTAGAAGAAGCCATATACCAAGTTTTGTCAAGAAATGTTAAAAAATAAGTAAGATATAGAATTTTTTTATTTCCCATAAGGATAACATGGGGAATGATTATGCAGGTTTGCTGCCACAAAAATGGAAATTTCGGGGATTTTTGACTAAAATACATTATATCTCATCTAGATGAAGCCACAAACCAAGTTTAATTAAGATATGTTGAGAAATGAGCGAGATATAGAATTTTACTTATTCCCCATAAGGTTAACATTGGGACAACGTACTGTGTTTACCACTTTCAATATCTCGGTAACCAATGGACATAGAGCAATGATTCAAAATACTAAATTGTTTGTTTTTTGAGGCGAATCCAATGGTTGCAACAAAAATTTGATTAATTTCATTTTTTATGTAAAAACCCCAAAAAACCCATTTTTGGGGGGGTTATTCCCCCTTTACCCCCCCCCTTCCGATGGTCCGATCGGGCTGGTTTACGAACTTGTCCAATCGATCACCACTTTACATGTCTGTACCAAATTTCATTAAGATCGGACCATATTTACGGCCGCTATCGTGCTCACAGACACATATATATATATATAGATAGATAGATAGATAGATAGATAGATAGATATATATAAATTCGAACGAATGGTGTTTTTTGCTTCTGGTGGCCCCAAAACGAAAAGTTATCATGGTCTCGGGCTTAGGTCTTACCATGAGACCTACGGTAATAGCTTCTTCCCTATAGGGGAAATTCGCTAAAAAGGATTTTTCTCAGTGTAGGACAAAGTACTGTGTTTACCACTTTCAGTATCTCGGTAACCATCGGTTATAGAGCGACGATTCAAAATGCTAATTTTTTATATGAATTTAATGGTGCTAACAAAAATTTGATTATTTTTATTTTCAGTTAAAAAAACAATTTTTGGGAGGGTATCCCCCTTACCCCCCCTTCCGGTAGACCGATCGGACTGGTTTACCAAATTGTCCGTGTGATTGCCACTTTACACGTATGTACCAAATTTGTCATGTAGATATCAAACCATGACATCTCCACGCGTTTGTTTTCATTCTTCCGAATTTTTTTATTTTTAAGGGTATTTACCCCATAAAAACATATGTATGTATATGAATTTATATACATATATATATGTATATTTGAATTCGAGCTAATAGTATTTTTTGCTTTTGGGGGCTCGAAACGAAAAGTTGTCATGGTCTCGGGCTTAGGTCTTACTTTGAGTACTACGGTAACCGCTTCTTCTCTATGGGGCCTAAAGGGGGAAATCATAGCCTTCTCTAGATACTAGAGAAGGCTATGGGGAAATTCACTAAAGCACTTGAATTCAAGTAAAACATCAAAGGTTTTATAGTGGCTGGTAAACAGTGGTAAATTGTGACAAACAGCCGTAAAATTTGATCGCGCGTATACCGATGTCGTGTGAACGGAGGTAGTAAGTACTCGACTCTAACTTTTAGTTTTGTTGGACTTTACTCACTTCCCTACCTTGGTGGAGTTTTCTACACATATTATGGAAAAAATGGGTGTTCACCAAGTTTCATCAAGAGATGTTCAGAAATAAGTATGATGTATTTCTTCCTGCAAGGTAGGGAAATGAATAAATATCATACAAGGGAAGAAATACATCATTCTTATTTCGTAACATATTCAGATGGAACTTGGTAAATGGTTTCTTATCGTTCAGATCTACTGGATATTGAACAAAAAAGATCCAGTTTTTTCATAGCATGGTAGAAAACCTGCATATGTTGATCTTATGGATATTATAAAATACATGTCGTACTTCGCTTTTGTTGAATTGAAATATGTTTTATGCACAAGATGAAATTTGCTGATTATGCAGGTCTAATCAACGTGGGTGTTTTGTTTCAGTGGCAGTAAGCCTGCATTCTCACTTCCCATGTTATTCTTAGGAAGAAAATTGTTGTAGGCCCTATGCTCATTTTAGCGAATTTCCTTAAAGGAATAAGCTATTAAGGTAGTACTCATGGTAAGACCTAAGCCCGAGACCATGTTAGCTTTTCATTTTGGGGTCCCCAGAAGCAAAAAACACCATTCGTTCGAATTGATATATGTGTGTGTGTCTGTTAGCACGATAGCGGCCGCAAAAATGGTCCGATCTTTATGAAATTTGGTACGGACATGTAAAGTGGTAATCAATTGGACGAGTTCGTGAACCAGCCCGATCGGACCACCGGAAGGGGGGGTAAAGGGGAATAAACCCCCCCAAAAATGGGGTTTCTGAGTTTTTTATATAGGAAAATAAAATTTATCGAATTTTTGTGGGCACCATTGAATTTAGCTCAAAAACCAAACAATTTTGTATTTTGAATCACTGCTCTATGTCCATTGGTAACCGAGATATTGAAAGTGGTAAACACATTACGTTGTCCCAATGTTAACCTTATGGGAAATAAGTAAAATTCTATATCTCTGTTATTTCTCAACATATCTTGTTAAAACTTGGTAAATAGCTTCTTCTAGTTCAGGTCTACTAAATATTGAATTAAAACCACCCAGTTTTAATATACCTGTAGCAGCAAACCTGCATACTCATTCCCCATGTTATTCTTATGGAGCTTACCAAAACATGTCAAATCTTGCTATGTTTGATTGAAATATGTTGTTTTGCATTTGAAATTCGCTGAGTATGCAGGTCTGCTGCAATAACGGGGGTATTAAGGTTTAAGCTAATTTTACTTCATTTGAGGCTCTGTCTAAACAATTTATTTAAGCATTTGAAATTCGATGAGTACGCAGATCTGCTGTAACGGGGTCATTCGAAAGTATAAATTATTCATGGCAGTTCAATACTGAAATGACTTACAGTATGAAATATTCTCCTCTATCAGCAAATGAGACTTTAAAGAACGGTTACACTGAAATTTATTTTGTCTCGTGTTTTCACCCATTTATAATACAAACGTCGTTTATAATAAGATCGGGTAGTAACCCGCTTATCGGTTATTTATTTTAAACTAAAGGACACGCTCTGCTTAGTACTTAAAGTTTTCGTTTATTTTTTACAGATGGTGAAACAATTTTTGTTATTATTCAGTTGTTCATTAAAATTTATATTTCCATGTTAAATGTTATGGGCGAATACAAAACTTTGAAGGCTCCTCCCTTTAGTCTAAGCTACATAAATGTCATTGACTGTATAGCTTGAGAATTGTAGGAGGAGTTCTCTTAATATATTTAATAGGCATAGATTACAGGAGTTGGTTCAAATTAAACTAGCGATTGTGTCCCGCTTCGCTGGTAAAAAGTGGTAAGACTGGTAAAGAGAATGTTTTCAGATACGTTTCCCATTCTATTTTCATTCAGCACCAGCAATTAAGTTAGTTAAACACACCAGTAGCCAACACTGCTCTCTTGCCTTACAATCATGATTTATTTGGCCTATAATGCGGTTCCCTTATAATATATTTACGTAAGATTGAAGTTTTAGAGACAATATGTCTATTTATACTATATTTATAAATATTAGTATAATTTGGGTTAAAATTCAAAACATTGTAGTTGTTTTAAGTCTTCTCTACGCTTTAGCATCGATTTTGGAGTTCTCCTTATTAGAATCGTTAAGGATGATGGGGGTTTTTTGTAATTTTAGTGATATTCATTAGTGATTTATAATAATTAATTTCAATATTTCATAATAATACCCCCTTATACACTAAAATTATTATTTTAATTATGGTGGATTTAAAATTATATTAGCCGTCAGGCACTGAAGCTTGAACAAGGGTTGAGTTAATTTTACAAATGTAACCAAACTAATAATTTCAAAACCTTTATCACAATGATTTTGAAACCAAACTAAATTTAGATTCACATACATTAATAAAAATAGGTTAAATTCCAATTTTTACGAAACTACAAGTTTTAAGTACACATTGTTAAAATGTCAAGCACCGGTGCGTTTAAACTACTGAGTCGGCTAGAAAGTAAGCATTCAGAATAGCGAATCACTCAATAGAGGGAATGGTTCCCAACTGCCACCTCGCTGTGATAGATGATCGGTGCTGATTCAGTGATTGATTTTCTCACGAGAGGCGCTGCCGTAACCTCCACCTGACTGTTGGGTAAGACCGCCCTCAGATCTAGGTCTGGGCCTGTTTGTTGTCTTCAGCCATGAACTTTTTCCAAGGCTGAAAGCGTCTAAGAAAATATGCTTGTTTTATATAGCTGATTAGGGCTCGTCTAAATAACACATGACTTCTGGTCGACGCCTCGGGCAATCCCGATTTTAAATATTCAAGTGTTTCAGAGGTGCAATCGATTATTGTTGACTGATGGAGTTCTTTTAACAGTAGGTCCCTAACACATTTTATCGTTAATTTTTTTATTGCAGTTTCCGCTCCTTGTTTATTTTTTCTTTGACACAATTCTAAAAAGATACTGGTGAAACGATTTTGTATATATGCCATTGACCTTTGATTTGTTATCCATGATGATAAATATTAAAGCAGTACGTTTTATTTTAAATTCGTGACTTTTAAGTAAAAAATACATTGGGGTGTAATTATTGTCTGGTCATGAATTTAAAGAAAAAAACATGAACGATTCGGTTTAGTTATTTAAAAGCGATCTTTCAATCGCTCTTTCATTTTTTCTAGAAACCACAATAGTATTTGAGTCATGGTTTGAATACTTTTTGTTTTTATTCCCATATATGTGAAATATTTGTTAAAGATTTTTACTGTATTACTTAATTTCACAGATTTCTGAATAACCTGAGCATTTTTATGATTTGGTAAATAATTAAAAATGCTCAAAATTAATTATTATTAAATGCTAGTACTCAAAATTGATTTGGTAAATAATCGAGTTTTAACTAATTTTCTATTGTCCTGGATAATTTTGGCACACTTAATTTAGATTAGTTTAGGTAAATCTAAACTCTACATAAAATATATTACCCTATGAAAATGTACCGACTTCTCCCCACTGACGTAGTTTATTTAATTATTTTTTCCGTTTAATAATCTCTTTCTAAACATAAATACCGTTTAATTGTTTTATCTAAAAAGGCACTGAGACGTATTAGCTTTTTTCAATCATTAAAACACTGTTTTACAAAATATAGAACAAGACCGAAAATACACAAAGTTTTTGAAAAGTTATATGTATCACTATTGCTGAGCCACAAAAGTGAAGGGGGTGCCATGTCATAGAGTACACATTAAACGCTTCAGAACATCGCGCCACCACAGAGTAAGGAGCGAGCCCCGGGAGCGTGCGGCCGCCGCCACTTGTCCGCGTGAAGTGTCACCCAGGAACAATAACGTAATATCTCTCGTTGGGCAACTGTATTAATTAGTCTGAGATGGGCGGGGGGAGGGGGAGGTCGGTGACTCGGGCGGGGCCGGGTGGGGCTCTTTGACCCATTTTCCCCACTCCGATCTGTGACGCCAAATGTTAAGGTTATCGGGGGATTTTCTGGAAAATTCTATCGCCCAGCTATTATCAAAGTCATCTCATTACTGGTGATTATAATAATAGAATATTAATAAAAGGTAATTGCTCCTGATCAGCTGTACTGCTGACGATATTTCTTAGATATATTTATTACAGTAATATTTCTTATGAATATTAGAGATAAAGAAAGTTATTCCCTTTCTACCCTTTTTGAAATTGCCTCAAACATTTTTTTTGTAACAGCGGCAGAAGATTGATGTGTTGATGTATGGTATTTTTTTACGTTTCCGGTTTACATAAATCTTTTCTATAAATCGGTCAAGAATTATATTTTTGTTCAGAGATCGTTCAAAGATATTCGCGAGTTTTCATGCACTTGGTTACCTTTGTTAATCATATAGGCTATTATTATTTTACTATCTACAAACACAAATAAAATACACGTGGCGACACAGCCTATGCGCAGTAACAACGTCACGTTATCTAGGGGAGCACCTCCACTCTCTGTTGAGTCAGGTCGTTAGTTTCGCCGCCAGTTGAATACACATTAATGTTAACTAGCCGTTGTCAGATCGACGATCAACGTATATGGAGAGGAGACATATGGGAGGTATTGAGCGCGTTACAGCTACGGTCTGTCTGCCTCTTGATAGATACTACAGCAAAGTTCAGGCCGCGACCTTTACCGGCTGATATCGTGACGTCACATATCACCTACAACCGGCTGCGTTCAGTTTATTTCAGTGAATTATGCACTGACACCCTTTCCTTTAATTTTTACTTAACATTGTGTTTGAATTAAAGTTCGACCCCCGTAAAAGGGATAATGCCGTGTTTATGATATACCGTTAACTTGTTTATGGCGTTGTTTCATGTTTCGAGGAAAAGAAGAACAGTAAAAAGGACAAAAACAGCGAGGAACGTATATATTTACAACATCACTGTCCAGTTTCCCCCTTCCTCACAGCTTGGTATTACCCGGACAATCATGACCAATTAAGATATAAAGGCAATTGATATTAATAATTCCACCTCATCATTCAATGACTACAAATTTGAAAGGAGGGAGATGAACAAATTTGAAGTCTATAGAAGAATCACACCCTCATAAAGAAAATGTATGAATGAATGAAAACCCCAATTATATAGCTCAGTAAGAGATTACTTTTCCTTCCTTCCGCACAACCGCCAAGATCACGATCGCTATCAGCACGTCGTGGGCACCGGACCGTGGTGACCACCGCGGTGTCTAGGTCAAGGCCGCGACTCTCACACGCGCCTGCGCCTCGCCTGCACACGCGCACTAATTGCAAATGATTACAGCACCTTGTAACACTAGCACCTCCTTTGTAACGATGTGGTCCGCAACTTTATCGCGTCTGGTCGCTATTTGTGGTACTGAGCTTGCAATCTAGAGCGACAGGACTTAATTACTGGTGAAGTCTTCATTGCTTAGCTTACGACCATTTTTTCACAACTGGTCTTGAGACTTTCTTAGTAGCAAAGAAGTAATTACCCGTAAAGACCATTTAGGATATTTCAGTTTGACGAAGTCACATCAAGCAGTACATCATAGAGAGAAGTTATGAGTTAAAAAATAAACCTAATAACAACGACTATTTAAAAATCATAAATCTAATGAGAGTTATTCAATGTTTAGTAATTATTTAGAAGATTCTTATACAGTGTAATCGACTTTTAGGATGGCTAAAAACTAGTAATCCTTTAAAATGTGTGTAGGAGTTTTTGAACGTATGATTATTGATTGATCATTTTAAAGAGTTTCAAGCTCAATCAAAATTGATATAAGATTTGGCCAAATGTATAAAGGTTCTCCCGAAACCAATTAATTCTGTAAGCAAATGCCATAGAAAAGTTTCAAGAATTATTACGATGTAGCATTTGCAAAAATTGTAGGTTTTTTCCTAAGCATAATGTTTAAAAAAATATTTTTGTTGCATAGAATGACCTTCCTCGGTGATCCAAGTATAAAACAAGTATAAAAAGATTATCCCACACAAATAACAAATAACAGGGTGTTTTTTTAATACAACCCAAAACTTTATTTCATCAGTGAATGATTAGATCCCCGAATTTGACCGCACTATATTACTTTCTTTTGAGAGTAAAAAAGATTGAGGCCTACGAAAAAATCACAGGATATGCAGCACCTCAAAACAATCATAACTAATTAATACAAGAAATTCAAAGAGGCTCTTTGCAAAACGTGTTCAGGAATTTACAAAAAAATTCCTGAGAAAGTACAACTTTGTATAAATGTCAATTGCGGATTGTTTGAACACATAATGTAAGCTAAACGTGATCAAATTTAAATAATAGGTTGTACAAAATGTAAAGATTAACAAAACAATACTCATTTCATCTTTATATGTGTATTAATCTTAAAAATGGGTTGCGTTTAAAAAAGAACACCCTGTAGAAGCAACCCTAAATCAATATACAAACACACAGCCAAGAAAAGTTAACGACCCCGTAGAAAGTGTCTTTCATTCACGTCTCGTTCCCCCGGCCGCTTCGATATCAGGTTAACGTCTGAGTGTCTGTCGCCGTGAAGACTGTCAAAGACCGCAAGTGATGTCGGGAACCGCAGTGTTGGGGCATGGGGCAATGAGTCACCGGATACATGTGGGGCAAGGGCGAGTATTGGACTGGGGCAGACGCTGGAGCATTGTTGCACCGAGAGATCGGTATCAGGAATTGTGGTATTGACTGCAGGAAACACCTCTGGCGAAGGATATGTAAAAGGTCAAGGTTCAGCCGAATTGAAGTGGTCGGGAATTAATCACTGGTTGTTGTGTAACCAGTTGGTTCTAGCGTCTCTCTAATTGGCTGAGGCAGTGGACATGTGAAATATGTTTGATAAATCAAGAGTGATCGAACAAAAATGTATTTTAGACGGCTCTACTAATAGCTATATGGCCTGATTGTTTTTCATATAAACTATTATATAGGCGGTGGTGATGTCATTCATTATTTAGATCACCAGAGAATGACTCTCGGAGGATAACTTTGACATTATTCTACATGAAAAAATACATCACTCACGTATTGAAAAATTTACCCAGTAACATGAAGAACTTGATCCATCCAATAACTATCTGCCAAATTTTCCACACGGCAATTACATGTTAAGTAATGAGCCCTAGATAACGAGGAAGTGAGAATGGTAATATATAGTGGATGAAAGCTATTATACTTTTTGATGAGCTGCATAATTTGATAGTTCAATTAATTGGCCAACGGTGATGAAGTCACAGACAATGAAGTTTTCGTCACCGGTAATCAGACCACACCCTCAGCACCGTCGGCTCACTTGGCTATACATGTTCTTAAACTTTCAGATTCGGAGATAAGACTCAGTTTTCATAATTTTTTATTAAAACTGTATAGTTTCGTGAACTTATTATTCGTTTTTAATAGTCGTCTCATCTCCATTTAGGCATAGACGTTTTTCTTCAAAGTTTACAGATTACAGATACAGAAGAATCAATACAAATATGAAGAGGTAGAAGGAGAGTAAGTGGTATACCAATCATTCATCAACGACAGGCCAACCCTACGAATGTAGACGAAAACACACGAGGAGGTCCAAAATCTCCGAAAATGTAATAGTCTTAATCAATACAGTTTTAGAACAAAATAAAAGCATTAGACCAAATTACTCTTCCAATAGGAAACTAAGTCGTGACAAAAATTATCTAGCCAATGATATACTTGTCAGGATCTTGCGAACTACCTAATTGGCTTTAATTTGTTTCCGAGAGGGTCATGTCTGTCAATGGCGAAAGGTAAGAGAAATTTCCCTCCCTCCTCCACTTTATAATTGTATTAATTTTACTGTAAATACAATAATTTACTTTGATCCTATTAATATTGACTTTATATTACTGTACAAATTGTAAATAAAATATTTTCCGTCTTGTAGCGAATTTCCCCCCTTAGGCTTTAGGGAAGTAGCTATTATTGTAGGTGGCATGGTAAGACTTAAGCACGGGACTACTCTTTATCTGTTTTCATTTTGATGGCTGGCTGGCTGACTGGCTGGATGGATGGATGGATGGATGGATGGATAGATGGATGGATGGATGGATAGATAGATAGATGGATAGATAGATAGATAGATAGATAGATAGATAGATAGATTGATTGATTGATTGATAATAGATGGATAGATAGATAGATAGATAGATTGATTGATTGATAGATATATAGATGGATGTATAGATGTATAGATGGATAGATGGATAGATGGGTAGATGGATAGATGGATAGATGGATAGGTGGATAGGTGGATATGTGGATATGTGGATATGTGGATAGGTGGATAGATGGATAGATGGATAGATCGATAGGTGGATATGTGGATATGTGGATAGGTGGATAGGTGGATAGGTGGATAGGTGGATAGATGGATAGATGGATAGATGGATAGGTGGATATGTGGATAGGTGGATAGGTGGATAGGTGGATAGGTGGATATGTAGGTGGATAGGTGGATAGGTGGATGGATGGATGGATGGATGGATATATGGATAGATGGATAGATGGATAGATGGATAGATGGATAGATAGATAGATGGATAGATAGATAGATAGATAGATAGATAGATAGATAGATAGATAGATAGATAGATAGATAGATGGATAGAAATTCGAACGAATGGTGTTTTTTGCTTCTGTTGGCCCCAAAACGAAGAGTTATCATGGTCTCGGGTTTAGGTCTTACCATGAGACCTACGGTAATAGCATCTTCCCTATAGGGGAAATTCGCTAAAAAGGTCCGATATTCATGAAATTTGGAAAATTCGTGTAAAGCGACATTTATTACTTCGAGTTCAAAAACCAGCACAATTCATTAAATATAAGGGGTTTTTTAACAAAATAAAATGTAATTTTAAGATTTATCGCCTTTTTATCAATTTTGTGTTGATTTAATTGTCAAAATTTGATTCAGTTTAAACAAACAAACAATGTAGAATTCTGGAATATTATTTTATGTAAATTCGTTGGATATTGTATGTGCTAAACACACAACGTTTTTCAATATTATTATTATTTATTTTGTTCTCTAAAAAATATAATTACCCTGATTTAAGGGAGAAATCCCAAAAGTTGCATAATAATTAACCTAAATCAATAAATATTACCCTTAGGAATTTTTAAAATACAATTCTGAACATGTGATTATATTTAAATTTTCAGGTGAATATTTGATTTATTTTTATTTCGATTAGTTAAGAGTTAACTGTGGTCTATAATGATTTAAATAACATATTTACTACACTAAAAATACCAATTTTTAAAATTAATAAATAAAGTTTGCGCATGACGGGGGGTTTCTTGTTCTAAAACTCCTTAAAATGCAAGATAATATATAGAATGTTTGCTATACTGAGGTATGATGATTATTGAAATTGAGATGCAGGTCTGATGCAACGGTGGTAGTTTCATTATAAAACTAACTACATGATCAAATTAAATTTGTTTGTGTGATTATTTTTTTTTATTTTGACTGATTTGAATTCATTGATTATATGTTTGCTGATATACATAAACTATAACAAGACTATATTTATTAAAAATTATTAGACTAAGAATAATTGAATATGAAATATAAAAAGTGTGTATTGCTGTAACGAAAATCAGTGTGAACCCTATATTAATTTCCTTCATATTTAAATGAATACATTTACTTTTTAAGTGTATTATTTACTCAAAATGTTCAAAACAATATTTCCCTTACGTGTGTTGATTATGCTCATTTATAAATAATAAATCCTTTGTAAATTCGCTGAGTACGCAGGTGTGCTGCGACGGAGGTATTTTCATTAGCGTTAGAGAGAGATGTAGAATAATCTTGATGTAGAGTAATCTTCAGACTACATGACATTCACTCGATGTTTGAATTTTTAACTAGTGGCTTGAAGGGGCTAAAAGCCCCTAATGAGGGAAAATTCAAACAATCTTTATTTATTATAGTACAAAATACCTTCATAGCAAACTGAATCTACCTTATAGATATCTAGCCTACCACATGGTTTTCAATCAAGTGTCAGCATCACATGTTTTATGTAAATAAAGCAGACGTTTTTAGATCCCAATGCTATTTAAAGGCAGATATTTTACGTTATTTCTCGTTTTCTGATGAATTTCAAGCAATTATTTCATTATTTTTCCCGCCATCACGGGATAGAGACCTTTAATTTGAGCCCTCTCCCATCTCTCTACGATTTGCCAGACGCCCACAATTTTGACGCAAAGAATCGCCTTACGAAATTAAATACATGATGCTCGGCTAGGATGCCTTCTAAATTACAGTCCATAGCAAGTTCGAGTCCAAAACGAGCCTTCTATAGAAATTTTCTTAGAATTATGTACATAAACATGAGAGTTAAGCCTTTATAGCTGTTGGTTACTTTTTGGATTTATAAAGTTTGTGTTGTTAACCCCTCTCCCCCACCAGTAGGTTTTCGTTAAACAAACGATGGATCATACCTTCCTAATTCGTTATACGTTACTTGTCAACACTCACACTCAGAACACTGAGACACTCTGAAATTTGTAAGTTATTTTTTGAACAAGCAAGACCAACAAAATGCTGAATCATTCAAATTGTTATACTGTACATGTAATTTTGTATAATAAGATCAAGATCATAGTTAGTTGTTAACTTCAAAAATATTTTTTAAATGCCCCCGTTGCAGCAGACCTGCATACTCAGCTAATTTCAAATGCAAAAGAGCAAATTTCAATCCAACATAGTGTGATTTGACATCTTTTTGTAAGTTCCATAAGAATAACATGGGGAATGAGTATGCAGGTCTGCTGCAACAGGTATGATAAAACTGGGTGGTTTTAATTAAATATTTAGTAGATCTGAACTAAAAGAAGCCATAAACCAAGCCATGACATGCGGGTGGTGTCATTTTGTCAGGCTTCTTAAAGACAACAAACCATGAAATTGTTATCAAAAATTGTTTTTTTTTTTAATTTGTATTTTGTCCTTTATATGGGGATTTATGGGGTAAATACCCTAAAAACAAAAATTGAAAAAATGTGAAAGAGCCTGGAAATGCTATGGTTTACACCTATGTGTCTAATTTCATGAAAATCTGACCATAGGTGTAGTCTCTAGCTCTGTTTACATACATCCACAAACATGGGCGGACAGACACCACTCCGAAACCACTTGTTTGGATTCGGGAAGCACTAAAACGAATATGTCCACTTGAAACTTAATTTATAAATTGTGCAAAAATAATACTTTCTCCATGTACTATGTGGGGGAGAAAGTAAAAGGAAAGTGCTGAACAGCTGATGATCTGTTTCTTTTATTCACAATTACTCGTTTACTTAACGCTGCTGAGCAACGCGTATCCACTAAAGGTTAATTGGTCGGATTCTTTCGCATATACATGTGTTACAGTATACAGTTCAAAGTTAGCGGTGGGCCACTCATGAATGACAATAGTATGAATGTATGAATGGAGCGAGTGTCGACCCACGGGGGTGATTATCAATGAGACAATACCTCGTCTCCGGGTGCTATATAAGCGACTCCCCAGGCTCGCTGCTCACTCACTCATCATGGCAGCTAAGGTAAGCAATATACCCACGTATCTTTACTACATTAACAATTATAATAGAGCACACTTTTTAACCTAGGCAGTAGTCCTAAAATGAACATTCTACTTTCCAAGTTAGTGTACAAAAACTTTTTGAAAATATTTTATTACGTTCAAAACATTCCTTTTTATGTCGCATCGTGTTTTTATCACTCCCCTAAAAGTATCATTACGCTCGATAGGTCACCTATCATAAATCATTTCCTCAGTTGTAAATACTCGTAATTTTAACTAATAAGTTCATAAAGATAAAAACGAATCAATATCTACTTACAAAACGACAACAAAATGTTATTCGTTCCCAAGAGGCAGATAAATTTAAGAACCAATACTTTTGGATTTACGTTTTCTGATTTTTGTCTCTAATTAATATTTTCTTATCATCATATGAAATCGGTCCAGGACACAGATTTGATAAATAAATATCTAAAACTTTAGCATATAAGAATAAAGTAGCTTCATTTGACAATCCAATATTACTGGCTAAATCAAAACCAATACGTTCGAAGTTTGTTTTAATGAAAATGTTCTATCATTGCGCATTCATAAACGATGGTTATTGAAGTAAACTAAAATAAGTAATCAATATAGCTATCCAAACGAAATCCAACAGATACTTTTGAAAATTCACTCAGAAGACATCTGAACTAAAATCATTGTTATCCCAGGAAATAAATTAAGGATATTAACAAGTTTATGTATTGTATAAGTTTACTTTTTGTTTTGAAATAAGAAAATATTAATGAAATTTGTTTTTAATGTTAAGGAGATCACATAATGAAAATGAAATTTTCCATGTGAGGAAAGATTCACCAGACATTTTCTTATTTAATACTGAAAAAGAAAAAATTACATGAATTTAATTCATTTTACTTGAATAGCATAGAAACCTGACAAAAAATTACATAGATAGCCTACTAGCGAGTTTTTCAATCTACGGTAAAACAACACGTTAAACGTCAACCGGTTAAACTAGCTGGATTTTGCACGTTCATCGTATCATTTTACCGGGGATGGCAAAAGCTCCCTACTAGTGTAAAATCATCCACCTATGGAAACGAAAGTCCTATAAACACCCTAGCCAAACCATTGCACTTAGAAATACAATATTATTCAAGTTTAATTTTCATTAAACTTAAAAATTAAAATTAATTCCCGGTAACCCGGGAAGGGGGTTACCGGGATTCTTAAACCTCCACTCCAAATTTAGGGTTTAAGTTTGTGTTTTAATTTAAAGGAAGTACATTGGTGCGATTTTTTCAGTTTTTTGTCATTTTTCTGCAATTAATTGTAAATAATGACTTATTATTTAACGTAAATACCCTGTGAAGTGGGCTCTATGTATAGCCAAGTAACTTTGCCTATCAATTCTTCCTCTTTCTACAACAGAAAACTCTAAAGCCAGCTTAATTGTACTTTTCCAATGCCATCTGTGCTGTAGAAGCTGTATAATGAATATAAAATATTTATTTAAATAATCATTCATTGTGGCCAGTAATCAACAAGTTGTTTTTAAAGTCAAAGTTAATTGGCTGTATACCTACATATCCAGATAGTTAGCCTACCTATAAAGTAATATAAAAGCAATCATCGGTCAAAAAAGGAGTAGTATAGCCACCTCTCGTACACATCCAGGGACGGCTAAGTTGACACTAAAGTTAATCTTCCTTCCGTCTGATATTTTTGTAAATTAAAGCATAGCGGTAAACATTAAATATTAAATTTAGATTTACGGTTGTATAAATATGGATGTCATTTGACCTTTTCAGATGTCCTCGTTATTTTCACAACTAAAAAATCGCAGAGTACAATATATATCAGGCAAACAAAAAATACAAGACATAAAAGAAAAGTTTACATGAATTTAATTCAGTTCACTTATATATCAAATAAACCTGACAAAAAATACATAGATAGGCTACTAGCGAGTTTTTTAAATCTACAGTAACAAATAGTGCTGTGAGTCCATTGCAGCTTACGAAATATAATTTACGTAAATGAGAATATAGTCATTAATATATTACTAACAACAGTCATTATATTGCTTCTTAGTCATTATATTGCTATTAACAGTAACACTTGGTAACAGATTTCCATTAATACACGTATACAATTTAAATGGAATAACCTCGAGGTACAACTTTGAAATATAAAAAAAATACTTTCATTTAAAGTTAAAACGACACAGTTATGTTGGGTTGGATTGATTTGCAGAGTTTACACGGTTGAAACAATGAGTTAACCAATCTCCTGAAAACCATTTTGATAAATTACGAACAAAATTTGCAAAAACATATTTTAAGTATCAGCCTTTTCTTTACAGTAATATTACGGAGAAAGGAGTAAATATTTCTTTCTCTATATTTATATCCTTTTAGAAGCTACTTATTTACTCAAGATATGTACTTATTTAAGATGTAACGTGCATATATTCTTCATCGAGTATACCTATACAACTACACCTATATAAGCATGCCTATATAATTTACACTTTTAGCATTACAATATATATATTTCATGCTGTTGCGCAGTAAAACAAGAGAGCGAATCCAATCCAAGTTACAACAAAAGGTTTCGGACAATTTTAGCATATTTGCATGTAGAATATCGCTATTTTGAATTTATACTAAGTAGAAAATTGAAACTATGCAAACGTTAGTTCTATCAAACATTGTTCACGTACTACGTTTCAAGGATAGCCTTGCATAGACCCGGGACCAACGCAAACTCAAATAGTAATAAAAATGTATGTTAGTCGTAACTTCAAAACTAAAAATTAAAATGTCATTTAGTTTAAAAATGCAAATATATGTATTATTGTATGTTTATGTTTATGTTGTATGATTATTTATGTTAATCTATTATTTAATACATAGTATGTATACCTATTAACAAATATAAGAGTAACTTCTTGATTAGATAACTTCTTGATTAGCATGATACGTGTTGTTGTATTTGTCATAGCCACTTGCTGTAATTGGGCACTTCATGAAGTGCCCAACGCAGCCCAGGCACTTCATGAAGTGCCCAGCGCAACTGGGCACATAGTGCAACTCGATTATTTCAGTCAAAATTACAGCATGTGCCCAACAAAACTGGGCACTTCATGAAGTGCCCAACGCTCATTGGACACATGCTGTAACTATCGAGGCCTGTTGGGTAGACGATTTATAATCATTGTTAAAGTAAATCCTAATTTTTACATCAAATCCCGGTATCTCTGTTACTGTTTGCTATTAAACCTTTCAATATTTTTTAAATCTAAAAATTTTAACATTGGTTTTAACATGCGCCTTTTGAAAACAGGATTAGTCTAGGTTTTGTTTAGATAATGAATTTTTTGTCACAAAAGATAAGTTTCTGACTAAAAAAACAGTTGACCCAAACTTATAGCTATGGGATCAGTTTCTGGGGTAATAGCTCTCACTTAAGTAAAGTTCTTGTTATTCAAAAGAAGGTCATAAGAATCATGGCTAAGGTTGACCCAAAAGAACATTGTCGTCCTATTTTTATTAATCTTAGCATTTTAACTGTTGTTAATTTATATATTTTTAATTTAATGTTATCTAGTTTTAAGAACCTTGACTGCCACATACTGAGGAAAGATGTACATAATATTAACACTAGGAATAGAGGGCAACTAGATATTCCCTTTGTTAGACTGGAAAAAGCCAGATCAAGCTACAAAATCATGGGACTTAAATGTCTAAATAAACTGCCCACAAATATGCTCAGTCTTCCCCTTAAGGTTTTTAAAGCAAGACTTTACAAATGGCTAATTAGCAATCCTTTCTATTCTGTAAAAGAATTCATGGATCTGCCTTCAAAAGATATTAATTTGTGATTTCCTTTCATTTGTATGTTCTAGATTTTTTCTCTTCTACACTAATGGCTGCCTGTGATGTATTTATTTTATTTTTTTAATTCATCTTGAATTTTTTTACTGTTTATTCATTGAATGTCACTTCTTATTAAGACAAATGTAATAACTACGTGCGAAAACTGTTGACTTATATCCATGCATGTAACGTGCCTCTTATGATATTAAAAGATTGATTTCTGATTTCTGATTTCTGTTAGCTGTTAAACTGATAGCCGTTAACTGTTAAACTGTCTGTTAACTGTTAAACTGTTCTTTTCTGTTAAACTGTCTGTTAACTGTTAAACTGTTCTGTTCTGTTAAACTGTTAACATAGATATTTTTCATAATAAAATAGTAACCAAATCACAGTCATTGCAGCTAATTTTGTATATCAAATTTGATGGGAATATAACGAGACCCCAAGAATACATTGTTATTATTTTAAGTAATTTATATGGTTTTCGTAAAAATAAACGGCTAAATTCCCCAAACCGATATCACTATATCCGAACCACAAAAAATTATCAAAAACCACCATGGTTAGTTTATCATACTATCATGAATAAACTACTTAATCATGAATAAAACATCAAAAATACAACTTATCAACGCAGCAGTATCAATTTTGTTGCTGCAACAATTTGTTCCAGCAACAAATTTGATACTGCTGGAATATACAAAATTAGCTGTAATGACTGTGATAAATTTTATATAGGCCAAACAGACAACTTTGTATAAAGATACAAGAACCATATATCAGCCTGGAAAAACAAGAAACCGAAAAGATCCAATATCGCCAAACACCTACTAGAAGATGGACATAAAATAGGAAATATAAAAGAAAATCTCAAGATAATGAAATGTTGTAAAAAAGGAAATATAATGAACGCTTGGGAAGAATTATGTATATTTAAAGAAAAATGTAAAGATAGAGACAAACTAATTAACGAGCAAGTGAACTTTGACTCTGGTGGTACGTTCAAAAACCAGATTTCAACGGAACTTCCGCAGCCAATAGGATAAGAGGACGGACGCCATGATAGATCTGCCAGTCTCTCATTGGGCCTGATGATGGTTGGTGTGACCAACGAAATCGATCGCCATTATCCACCATTTTTGTATATTTACCATCTTGTATGTGAATACAGCATAAGTGTAAATATATTTTTCAGTGTTGTAAGACGTTTTCTATTTACATCCAGTAAATATAATACCCCCGTTGCAGCAGACCTGCATACTCAGCGAATTTCAAATGCAAAACAACGTATTTCAATCCAACATAGCGAGATTTGACATGTTTTGGTAAGCTCCATAAGAATAACATGGGGAATGAGTATGCAGGTCTGCTGCTACAGGTATATTAAAACTGGATGGTTTTAATTCAATATTTAGTAGATCTGAACTAAAAGAAGCTATTTACCAAGTTTTATCAAGATATGTTGAGAAATAACCGAGATATAGAATTTTACTTATTTCCCATAAGGTTAACATTGGGACAACGTACTGTGTTTACTACTTTCAATATCTCGGTAACCAATGAACATAGAGCAGTGATTCAAGATACTAAATTGTTTGTTTTTTTGAGCTGAATTCAATGGTGCCAACAAAAATTCGATAAATTTTATTTTTCTATGTAAAAAAACTCAAAAAACCCATTTTTTGGGGGGTTTATCCCCCTTTACCCCCCCTTCTGGTGGTCCGATCGGGCTGGTTCACGAACTCGTCCGAATAATTACTACTTTACACGCCTGTGCCAAATTTCATTCCGATCGGACCATTTTTGCGAGCGCTATCGTGCTTACAGACACATATATATATATATGCATATATATATATATATATATATATATATATATATATATATATATATCTAGAAATTTGAACGAATGGTGTTTTTTGCTTCTGGGGGCCCCAAAACGAAAAGTTATCATGGTCTCGGGCTTTAATAGCTTCTTCCCTATAGGGGAAATTCGCTAAAAGGACATATTCAACATTTTTTAAAGTTAATAACAAATATCTATGGATAAAAAGTAAAAAAAACAACGCGCAATGTCTTGAAACGAATAAATGTTTCTTACAAAACTTAAGTAATTTTAATACATTAAAAGATAAAGGAATGGAATTCATCAAAGACTCTACATTACAAAATGTAGAGCACAAAACAAAACACCACTCTCGCTGACAATGGCGCATATCGTAAACAGCCCCCCACGGAGAATGTGGGTGACGCCCCTTTGTGTCGAAATTTGTTTTGAGGAGGGAACACGTGTGAAATTCTTTCGGGCTATGCATAAACGTGACTGGAGTAAACTTGAAAGAACAGTAAAATATTCAATTGATTTATTCATTTTTGTCTGCCCCTGAACTGGTATGACTAAATATATATTCAATGCTAACAGTAAATTAAAACCAAGGTTAAAATGTGCTTGTAATACTCGTGGAGTAATAAACATTAAGGACTATATATTAACGAAATGTTTGAAGTCGCCGAAATGAATGAACATTTCTTAACTGTCTAATTTGTTAAAAGTGTAGCATAAAAAGATTAGTTTTATTTATTTATTTTCAAACTATCGATAGTTTTGAACAATATATATTTGAAAAAGCTTGAAAAAAGTTGTATTTTTGATGTTTTATTCATGATTATGTAGTTTATAGTATGATAAACTAACCATGGTAGTTTTGGATAATTTTTTGTGGTTCGGATATAGTGATATCGGTTTGGGGAATTTAGCCGTTTATTTTTACGAAAACCATATAAATTACTTAAAATAATAACAATGTATTCTTGGAGTCTCGTTATATTCCCATCATGTTTTATGGAGTCATAAACCTCATCAGAGGATTAGGAAAAATACAATAATAGTCTGTATGTCTTATGAGTCATAAATCAATACTACATATTGCCTTTTTGTTGATTACAGGCAGACATAGTTTATCTCTGAATAGATAAATAAATATATTGCATATCTCAGTCATCGATATTTGAAAAATAAAAATATGCCGAAAAATACCAATATTTCTAAAATCTATCAAAATAATATGCAAAATTCTCAGAGGAATTTTTGAACATATTTTAGTGATAATTTACTTCATAACTCATTAGTACAATATAATATTAAAATGCCATTTGATAATATCCATAAACTTAATAAATAGTTTCAATTTTTGGGGGGAATTTCCTAATTTATCTTTATGCATATATGAAACCATAAAATACTTTATTCTAAATTTTAACCTTAGTTATATTATTTACCGCCTTCTATTTGTAGGCCCTATGTATTTTTCACTCATAACTTTTGAAGTATTTGAGTGTGCGTTGGCCCCGGGTCTATGCAAGGCTATCTTTGAAACGTAGTACATGAACAATGTTTGATAATATTAACGTTTGCACAGTTTCAAGTTTTTACTTTGAGTTAATTAAAAATAGCGACATTATACATGCAAAATACCCCCGTCGCAGCAAATCTGCGTACTCAGCGAATTTCTGAAGAATTGATTTTTATATGGGAGCTTATTTAATTATGTACAGGAAAATGTTTCAAACATTTTATGTAATTAATGCAAAAAGTATATTACATATCAATTCAAGAGATAGGCTTTAGATATAGGCTAAGGGAAATAAATGATCATGGGAATCACATCGTATCCATTCCAGCAATATTCTTTTTGTTATTCTTATAATTATTAGTATAATATTTGTTTATAAGTGTATCCTTTTTATAGTATAAAAATGTAAGCAAACATACAATCAATGATTTAAAATAAGTCAAAATAAAAACAAATAAAATAGTCACATGAAAAAATTGAATCAAAACATATGATTTATCTTAAAATTTAAATAAACTTGTTGCAGGAAACTTGCATGCTCAGTTAATTTCTAAAGGATTTATTTTTTATATGTGAGCATATTCTACATAAGTTAGGGAAGTTGTTGTTTTGAATATTTTGTGTAAATATTAATCTAAATTAAGTAAATTTTATCATTCATGATCTTAATTCTCAATAATCATTCATATTCTGATAATTTTTAATAAATTTACTTGTTAAAGTTTATAAATGTCAGCAAACATATTATCAATCTACTCAGATCCAAGAAATAAAAACAAATCAAACCATCACATGAACAAATTAAATTTAATCATGTGGTTTGTTTTATTATTTTTTTAAATCCCAATTTAGGGAAATTGAATGAAAAATTTGGGTATTTCATACCAGAATTTGGACAGTTTATGTCCCTTCAGGGAAAAGCAAAAGACAATGTACTGCATTTTGCAGATCCGATATCTCAGTAACCGATTGATGTAGAGTAATAATTCAAAATGCTATATTGTTTTTTTGAAGCTGAATTCAACTCTGACCATTAAATTTACATCAAATTAATAGAAATATGTTAAATCTTGAAAATAAATTTATTTAGTAAAAAAAACGCCTTAGAGTATACCGATCTTGCTTGTTTTCGAACTTAAAGTCATGAATATCGCTATAAATGTTTGTTCCAAATTTCATCAAGATCGGACTTTTTTTACGAGAGTTATCGTGCCTATGGACACACACACACACACACACACACACACACACACACACACACACACACACACACACACACACACACACACACACATATATATATATATATACCAAAATGAACGAACGTTGTTTTTGGGCTCTAGGGACCTCAAAACGAAAAACTAACATGGTCCCGGGCTTAAGTCTCACCATGCCGCCTACGGTAATAGCTACTTCCCTATAGGGGGAAATTCGCAAAAATGCTAAAATTGCCAGCAACCTTCTGTCGAACTTCAGGAAATTTGTTTCTCTCAGTTGTTTATCATGAAACTCCAGTGATATGATATAAGTTTCCTCTTGACAATTGTTTTGGGTTTATAGTTTTTGAGACATTAAGTATTCAAAACTAAAAATTGTCACCATTTTGAATTGGTTTAAAGTGTGATCTTGAAACAACTTGCGTAAATTGGTCCTATCAATTATTGTTACGTAGAAGGTGTGAGATATAGGCCTATAACTCAATAAGTTCATAAGAAGTTATGTTAAACTGGGTGAAAACCATAGGTAAATAGTGGCTAATTTGGAGAAAATTTCAAAAAATGTTATTTTAAATTTACGCCAGTGTTGGATATAGGATGCGGTTCTGAAAAGCAAACAACGTATTTTATAAACACCCTACATAACCTACTAACATCACGTGATTCCCGTAATTCATGTAAAGTTAAATTTTAATGAAGGCTTGATTACACTTAGCGTAAAAATTCAACAAATCAAATACGATGAAGACTGTAACTATAAAACTACGACCATCAAATTTAGCTCTGACAAACTCCACAATCCCCATCTACAAACGTATTTACCAGAGAAGATTAGTCTATACTTTTTATCCAATAATTTAGTTAAAAGAGTTTATATATTCTAGTATTTTAATGTGTTATAATCGCTCTTTACTTGTTTACAGTTGATAGTCCTTGCCGCTGTGCTGGCCGTTTCCAAGGCAGCCCTAGTCGCCGCCCCCGCCTACGCCCCCGCCGCGTACGCCGCCCCCGCCTACCACGCACCCGCCGCCCTCACCTCCACCTCCGCCAACATCCTGAGGACTCCCGGCAACCTGGGACAGGTCTCCACCTACACCAAGACCATCGACACCCCCTACTCCAGCGTCAGCAAGTCTGATGTCCGTGTGAGCAACCCCGGCTACGCCACCTACGCCGCCCCCGCCTACGCCCACGCTCCGGTGGCTTACGCCGCCCCCGCCTACCACACCCCCGCCGCCTACGCCGCCTCCCCCGTCAAGGTCGCCGCCCCCGCCGGTAGCCTGCTCGGAGTTGCTTACTCAGCCGCCCCCGCCGTCTCTCATATGTCTTTCGATGGTTATGGAATCCAATACGTCTACTAGACTCATCCTTTGCCTCCACTTCGCTACTCTCGAAATTCATCACCACTTCACCAAATATCAGTTCCTGCTATTTATGTTACTTATTTATGAATCATTAAAAACAGTACAACAGTTTACCGTTGATTTATTTGGTTTCTTTTTACAACCATTTCAAAAATAATCTGATATTTTAAATCGGTTTAAATTAAGACCTTTAATAGTATGAAAAGAATTATTTAAGCTTTGTACAACAATGAAGTCAGAAAAACGTGTAACATGAATCAGGATGTTTTAAAACCAAACTTTCTTGGTCTTTTAAAAATAACTTTAAAGATTATCCTATTCAAACAAATAAATTACGAAACCCGTACATAGCTTGTTATGTACAAACTGTCTTATTTAACTCTCAAGTTCAATGAACTATTTTTATTTATAATGACGAAAATACATTTTACCAGAACAATACTTAGAAAGTATACTGTATTTATGACGTTCTAAAGTAATTTTTATGAAATCTTAAATTAAATAATTTTTTCGCGTGTAACATGATTGCATATACAACTCTCTGAACTTTTATTGCATTAGTCCATTTTGATATTTGCTGCTATTGAAATTAACCTTTCATGTGACGAGCGTATCAGCCACAATAAAATTAAAATCCTATTTTATTACACAGGCTAAGTAATTCATACACTTTTTGTCATTCTGCTTTCAAAACGGCAGTTTTCAACACATGTTTTGGGGGTCAAAAGTTGGCGTTTTCAACTCCAATTGAATAACGCAAGCCTTTAACATTTTGCTGATGATATTTTATAGTATCTATATCAATTTGATGAATAAATTAATGTTTTTGATCTACAAGTAATATCTCTAGTAAAGAATGTAATAATTTTTTTAAGAATGCTAACCTACCAGATTACTATTAAATATTGTCATTAATTGTGTTTCTGGGTTGCTTCTTTAATTCAAGAGTTTCATCCCCTATCTCCATTCTTGCGTTAATTAGTTAAACCTTAGTAATCGGCTGAAACGGAGTAAATTAAATGTACATCTAATTGTTTAACCTACACTGCTTACTTTTTACCTCAGCGTAACTGGTAGGAATTCTCAACGAATTTCAATCGTGATAGGCACAGACAAAATGCCCATGTGAGCGCATTTACCACTTTTAGCTCAAGTGCCTTTTTTTATAGTATAATAACTGCAGTTTGTTATTGGGTTTATATTATAATGTGGCAATGTTTGTATGTGCGTATTTTGTCGTAAATAAACGATATTTGAATTTTATTTGATTTGAACCAAGGGATTTCTTCCAACAGTTCAATTATATAACAGGAATGTGTAACGTGTGTAATTTAACGCGTGTTTTTGCAACGGCGGCGTTTTGACCGCTTCCACATCCGGCCAGGGTCCGTCCAAGGCCCTCCCTTGACCGAGATCTGGTGGGCGAGGCAGATCTTTGTCCGGGCGGCAGCAACGGCATCAGCGGCGGCAGCGGCGGCAGCGGCAGCGGCGGGCGGCGTCGTGGTGCAGGGTGCAACTCGGCCCTGCAACAAATCTGCACCTGCTACGTAACTGCCGACATAAAATGGCTAAATTGAGAACTTATTTCCTATTAAAATATAATTGTCGTCGAACTGAAATATGAGGGCTTTAATTCAAGCTATTGTGCTAATGATGCTCGAAAGGAAACTTCTCTACGTATTAACATGTATCTTTAACTAAAACTAGATTACTCGGTTGCAGCTTTGCTTGCAAACACTGCAATCTGACCATTGTACAGTTGTAAAGAAAGTAAACTGAGGTTGGTCAAATGTCGATGGATAACGCCACTGTTCCGAAACTTTAGCCCTTTACTGTGATTTAGAGACGCACTTTTTAAAGGTTCTGAGACGTATTGACAAATCCACATGAAAATCCCTTCAATTCGACACCTCAAACGTTAAAATCCGTCAGATTCAGACTTGAGATGTAAAATTTTAGAGGGGTTTAAAAGTAACAAGATTACTTGGTTGCAGCTTGCTTGCAAACACTGAAATCTATGGTTTACTTGTAGAACTATTTCAAAGCATGACCATATGTTCAGTTGTAAAGAAAGTAAACTGAGATTGTTCAAATGTCGATTGATAGCGCCACTGTTCTCAAACTTTAGCCCTTTATTGTACTTTAGGGATGCTCTTTTAAAAAATTCCATGACATATATTGACAAATTTACTTAAAAACCCCTATAATTTGACACCTCAAACGTTAAAATCCGTCCAGCCATTATTGAGGTTTGACTGTGAAAAGAAAACCGCTTGCATATTAATATATAGATTTAAAAAAATGGTTTGGTTACAAGCAGTACTTTCAATATGTTTTATAAAAGTCATAGATTCAATCGAAAAGAATTTCAGAACTATTAAATAGCCAGGTCCCAATAAAGTTTTGTAAAATATTTTTGTCTTTGTTTTGTTCAATATATTATTTACTACTATGATTGTTTTTGTAAGCCTACTTGACTACCCAGAGATGTCCAAACCAAGGAGGAAGTAAGTGGATAATGGATGACTTGCCAAAAATAGAGGGGATGAGAGATCCTTATCCTGAGGTCTGACGGTCTGAAGGGCGGACGTCCTGGAGGAGACTCTCTAGAACACAGAGTGCTTCCAGGTGGCGAAGTTGGTGGCAACGGGTGACCAGGAGGACATCAGGTTGGAGGGCGAGACGTAAATACAACGCCGCAGCCCCGAGCGTGGACGGATGCTCGAGTCATAAGATACAGCTGATCAAACTTTCCTCTCGTCATATTTTAACAGACTCCACAGAGAAGAAATAAGCAGAGTACGCATTCATATGGCAGTAGTGTTTCGGCTACAAGCTTCTCGCGCCCGAGCCTTCCGAGGGAGGCACGACTAGGCTGGCGTGGTGGGGGAAATCAAACGAACAATGACGGAAATAACCGAATGTCGCTCTTATGGCAGTAGCCGAATTGTCGCAATGAAGCTTCGATAGTTCCGATAAGCTCGGAAATATCGAAACAAATATCGATATTGACTAATATTATCGACTACATTTCGCAACATATTTGAGTGAAATTCCAGTTTGCTGCATTTCAGTGGCAGCATACATGCGTACTCCCTTACCAATGCTAACTTTGCGGGTAATAAATAAATAAGTCATCTTGCTTATTTCTTGTCACACCTCAATACAACTTGTTTTGTGACTTTATCTAGTTTAGACCGGCTGTATACTCTGTTCTTACTTATGAGTTAGATAAAGCTACTTAAATGTACTTAACAAATGGACTGATATAGGCCTAAATTTGCATAAAAAATACTAATAATTGACATATATTGTAATGACAAAGTCTATTTCACTGAATGTATTGACATGCCCTACTGTACATTTGTACCTAAAGGAAATAAATGTGATTTGATTTGATTTGATCATATGTTTACCAATAATCTCTCGATTGGCGAATTACTCCTATGGGGAGGAAATTGCTACCGTAGGTCTCATGGTAAGAACGAGACTATGATAACTTTACGATGAACTTTAATCTTTCTATTTGAAAATCTCAAAAACCCCATTTTTTAGGGCCAAAAAGGACTTTTCCTTTTTGGAAATTCGTTAATATCTTTGAGACCAATGGACTTAAAGAAATTATTTAAAATACCAAATTGTTCGAGCTGAATCCAATGGTGTACCAATTTATCCAATCGAGTAATCGGATAAATTTAATCATTCAATTTGAAAAACTAAAAAAACTTATTTTAGGGGGTAAAATGGAGTTTTTACCCCACTTTAGGATAGGTCGATGAGGCTGGTTTACGAACTCGTCTACGATAATATAGTTTAACATGTCGTCATGTCTGTACCAAATTTTGTCACGATCGGACGATATTTACGAGAGTTATCGTGCTTACAGACACACAAAAAATGAAAATTCTATTTCCCATATAAGACCATGCTAACTTTTGAAAGAAATCTTAATTTGTGCAGGTAAAAATGCATTTTCACTAACTAACTTCATATCCATAGAAAGTACTCATAAAAGCTATCCATTTATATAAATATACCCTGGACGGATATGTTTTGTCCATTCTGCTAAAACGACGGTAATAGCTTATTTCTACAGAAAATCGCTAAAATCCTATATCTCGCTCGTTTCTCAACATATAAAACATGGTTTGTGGCTTCGCCTTGGTGAGATCTATTGTATATTAACCTCAAATCGCCGATTTTTACATTATCGTAGCTGCAAATCTGCACCTTATTCCCAATACTACCCTTGTAGGAAATAAAAAAAAATGCGCTGTCTTCCTTATTTTTTAAAATAACATGATGAAACAATATTTTAGTAATATTTTTAGCGATATTTTGGTAATGTAAGGTAAGTTAATTTTGTTAACTAGGTAAAGATTTTTTTTATTTCTCTGGATGAAACATTTGAAATGCGAGGATAATATTTCATTTTAGAGATCGGAATTCCTCTTTCTTTTTGCAAATAACGTAATTGAAATAAACAAAACCGAATCGATGTTGACGCGAGATTGCCAAGACGCGACGGTACCAAGTGCAATACAAACGATATTGCGATGTCGTATATCGACATATCGCGAGTAAATCGTATCGAACAGCTGTTGGCATCTGCACATGCGCACTCCGTAACTAGTCGTGCCTCTCCTCGGAAGGGTCGGGCGCGAGAAGCTTGTGTTTCGGCTAACTGCGTGACACATAGGAAGTCAAATAATAGGGAGACAATAGACTTCCGGGGGCCCCCCTACCCCCCAAGCCCACTCTACGGCACTGTTCGACACATATTTAGCGAAACATTATATGCGTCCTCTTTCTTATTTATTCTCTGTGCAGACTCCCAATTACGATTACAGGCGTTTGATTTGTCCGCTTGAAAACATTTTTAATTTTTTGCTACATATACCTTTTGCACAATGTCTATTTTTTCAAACTTATTTATTTTTTACTTCATTTTGGTCCGAACAACACAGGCCTATCCAAAATGTAGATTTACCGGAACTTTTGCCAGGTAATCCCGTTTTGTTAAGTTCCATCGGTCTATATGTAGATTTTCTTCCGTTCCAGATCAAAATAAAAATAGCTACACAAAAATTCATATGTGTGTTAAGGGGATAAGTACTTTGTCTCCCTCGAGAAAATTGCCACCCTCGAGAGACTGTGAATGTACTTCAATCCCGAAATGCACAGAACATTTCTCCCTCACCTGTAATTAAATACACAATACGAAATATATGCAATACAATTGTAACAAGCGTAAGATGAATGTATTGTATTGATTAACATAGCCACAAAACCTTGATTGTCGCATGGCATCACAGTTCCGAGTTTCTGCTGTTTCCTGTCTGCCACTAATCAGCTGTTAGCGCCTGTAATCCATTGAGCTGCAACATATTTGCATATATGCATAAACATTGGAAAAACTCGATTTTTAATTATTTATTTCAATGTTTTTCTTAAGGGTTCCCTTTGTCTTCCAGAGTATTGAACTACTTTATTTAGTAGGACATAAATTCCTTGTAGCGAATCATAAATACCCCCCCCCCTTGGCATCAGTCCTGAATACTAATTAAATTCTAAATCCTTTAAGAAACTATTATGATAAAGCTTCATATAAATTAATACCAAGTAATGTCCAGAGATAAGAATGTTAAAATATTCCTCTTGATTGTAGTTTTGACCCAGACAACAATGTGCTGTTCTTAACGGTGGTTCAGTTTACGGTATCTCCTTTAAACTTAATCCCACAAAATAGATTCAGTCTGAAGTTTGGTCAAAATAAGTGTGTTTTAGCGAATTTCCCCTATAGGGAAGAAGCTATTACCGTAGGCCTCATGGTAAGACCTAAGCCCAAGACCATAATAACTTTTCGTTTTGGGGCCACCAGAAGCAGAAAACATCATTCGAACGAACATCATTCGTTCGAATTTATATATATATATATATATATTAAAGAGAGAAAGAAATTCCTTCTATATATGTGTGTCTGTCAGCACGATAGCGGCCGTAAAAATGGTCCGATCTTAATGAAATTTGGTACAGACATGTAAAGTGGTAACCCCTCGGATGAGTTCGTAAACCAGCCCGATCAGACCACCGGAAGGGGGGGTAAAGGGGGATAAACCCCCCAAAAATGGGTTTTTTGAGTTTATTATATAGGAAAATAAAATTTATCGAATTTTGGTTGGCACCATTGAATTCAGCTCAAAAAAAACAAAATATTTAGTATTTTGAATCACTGCTCTATGTCCATTGGTTACCGAGATATTGAAAGTGGTAAACACAGTACGTTGTCCCAATGTTAACCTTATGGGAAATAAGTAAAATTCTAAATCTCGGTTATTTATCAATATATCTTGATAAAACTTGGTAAATAGCTTCTTATAGCTCAGATTTACTGAATATTGAATTAAAACCTCCCAGTTTTAATACACCTAGCAGCAAACCTGCATACTCATTCCCCATGTTATTCTTATGGAGCTTAACAAAACATGTCAAATCTCGCTATGTTGGATTGAAGTATGTTGTTTAGCATTTGAAATTCGCTGAGTATGCAGGTCTGCTGCAACGGGGGTATTTAATTTAATAGCGCAATTTTTATATGTAAGGCTGCCCTTTACTAAAAACTTTGACAATTAAAAATATAAAACCTTTTGGCATCCCGGAATATACCTAAATAAAGAAGTATTTTAGCCCTATACACGGGCAACCTTAAAAACGCCTGGACCTGGGTTCACCCCAGATGGATGTGCACAAGCTGATGTTCCCTGCTCTACTTAACTAACTAAAATAAAAAAAATTAAAAATTAGTAAAATTCTAAAATAAAGTTAATTCTTAAATAAGTAAAATTCGATATCTATTTCTCAACATGTCTTAATAAAACTTGGTTGTGGCTTCATCTAGATGAGTTTTAATGTATCTTAGTCTTATATCCCTGATATTTTAATTTTTGTGGCAGTTGCATACTCATTCCCCATGTTATTCTTATGGGAAATAAAAAATTCTATATAATATTCCTTATTTCTCAATATGTCTTGATAAAATTTGGTATATGGCTTCTTCTATTTCAGATCTACTAATATTGAATTAAAACCACCCAGTTTTAACATACCTGTTGCAGCAAACCTGCATTCTCATTTTCCATGTTACTTATGAATCTTACAAAAGCAAGTTAAATCTCGCTATGTTGGAGTGAAATATGTTCATTTGCATTTGAAATTTGCTGAGTATGCAGGTCTGCCGCAATGGGAATATTTTTATTTATCATCACAATTCATATACTTATGATAATCGAAAAATTCTGAGGGGTCATGTGACCTGTGCGTGATTTGAAAATATTCTTGATTACCTTTAAAAAAAGAAGAATATAATTTGTTTTTTTCCATGGATACCTAATTCTACAAAAACCTTTGAAAATCGAACATTGAAAAGGGTTGTACATAATATATAATATAAACTAGCTAGGATTTAATGTTAATTTGTAAAAATCTTTAAAATGGTGGGGACGATAATTGACATGGAGACATTTATTACTATTAATAAGAAATGTGGGGGTTAACAAGCTTTAATTTAAACTGTGATTTTACTAATCTATAATTTGAAATACTATGTGGAGAATCTGCATATTTGCTCAATACTAGTAATATAATAAATAGAATGGGAAACCCATTTGGTTTTTTGCTACCTATTTATTATGTATTTATTAAATTTTACTATACTTTCAACAAGTTTTACAATATATTTTGATATGTTTACATTAAACGGACAAATTTATCTTAAAATGTTCTACCAATTAAACGACCATGCATGTCTAAAATAATGAGTCAATTAAAAACTACCAAGGCACCAATGTATTGTATCGTTAGGGTGGTGTCGGATGTCTCGAGGGCAAACCCCCACCTAGAGTCAGCCCCTGTATATAAGTGTGGTTCACCTGGGTAGTGTACAGTCAGTCGTACCACCACTGCACCGCTGTACCCCGCACAATGGCTTTCAAGGTAAGAGGGCGGCAACACTGGCATTGCCAGTTGATCATTCTAATTGTGAGTACGTGAGCTGTTGCTTTACAACAAGCATGACTTCTAGGCCAAAGGCATTACAAGCGATACCTTTTTAAATAATTTTGATATAAAACGTGTTAATGTGATTGTTTTGGTCGGTGACTCCAACATTTTAGTCGAGTTAACCACAAGACTATAAAGCTTGTTAAAAAAGTGAATTAAAATTTAAATAGGTCGATTCAAACTCATGCGTTTAAATTAATCAAAACATATAAGTTAAAAGGATTGTTAATTAAATTCACTTGCGTTGTCTTGGTTGCCATAATTTGCAAGACTTCATTACTCAGCTGCTACGCTGATATGTTGGTAACGTTTAATTATTATAGACTAATATTCAGCCATCAAGTTTTTACAAATTGAGGTTTATTTCAGAGGGTTCACCTCGATGACTAACAATAAGATGGTTCAATTTGAATCGCAATTATAAAACATTTTTTAGTTGAATTGAAAGTAGTATTTTAAATTTTAAAGCGTAATTATTTTGCAATAGAGGAAAATACGATAGTTCATAGAGAAAGATAATAGTACATCTCACAATATCAAGCTAGCTAAAATAGAATATTTTATTATTTGCTAGAGTTCAACCATATGCATTTTTCTAGCAATTAAAATTATCTTATAAATTTATATAAGCGTTATACAGGATTTTCGTAAAAGAATGGAGTTCTGAATGCTTATAAAAAATATACGATGTGAGGGAAAAAAATGGTTGGCACCTTGAATTATTCAGCTCAGATAGTTTTATTACTCTATCTTGGATTACAGCAGTTTAACTGTTGACGGTTAAGCTGTGCAAAAACTTCAGACTTTCGATTCTGGTCTAAAAGGTTTTTTTTCTGATTACCGAGAAGGATTGCCAACAATGTGCTGTTGTTTAGTGAGTAAAGATAAGTTGTTTAAGTGCAAAGACATTTTAGCTAATTATTTAACGAATCTTCATCTTATAGAAATGTCTTTTACTACACGTCGGAGTGAACATAGGGGCTGGATCAGCACAAATCGGAACACTTTTGGGAGACCGCCTGTATCAGAGGTAACATTTTAGAACTTCAGACAGTCTTGTCTTTGAAGTCCAAAACAATCCTCCATGGCGGAGTCTGAAGTTCAGAATCCCAGTGACAACTCTGCATAAAATATTACATAAAATGCTGAATTTTCATGAGTATAAATTGCTGCACGGAATCAAATCGAACGATAAAATAAACGTGTGGAGTATAAAACTAACAAATCGAACCTTTTATCTTTGCCGAGAAAACTGTTAATATGTACTTGGATAATAAATGTATCACTAACAAACTGGTTTTAATGACCATATTAATAAAATAAATATTTTTCATGTACTTTTTAAGGCTCCCTTTTATTTAATGTTAAATCTGCATCATTCATTTATGAAAGCCCTGTATTTTGAACAGCAAAAGTATAAATTAAATCTTTAACTTAGTTTTCATAGAGGTAACATGGATACGTACGCCTCAATCGGTACCAACTAATAGTATATAGATTAACCTTAAATATTCTACATTTTTTGTCAATGTATTGTAGGTTTGTGTCTATAAAAATCATCTAAACTCTTATTTACAAAAGACTGTTTACAAGGATTGGATAAACAATTGTTTGCTTTATCTTAGGACAACAAACAAGTTAAATGGATGCTTATACAAGAATTAATACAACTAAAAAGCGCGAGAGGAAGAAAAATATATATACTTGTCATTTGCTTACGACAGACCAACCTCTTGAAGGCAGACGAAAACACACGAAGAATTCCGAACTGTCCGAAAATTCCAAAATCTAAGTGTCACTATCCAGCGGATAATCAATAAACTTCTAGGGCGAGATATAAACCACAACAAAATAAATGTATTCATCCAATAAGAAATGTCGTCGTGACAAAAAAGAAACAAATAAAATGCTTAAGCCAATGATCTACTTAGCGGGATGTTGAGAATTATATACTCGTTGGTTTTTGTTTGTTTACTGAGGGACATTCCTGGCGATGGCGAAAGATAATTGAAAATTTTCTTTCCTCTCGTGCTTTGTAGTTGTATTAATTCTATTATAGTAAAATTTCTTTTGAAAACCTCAACTGTCCGTCACCATGTGCCAATAGACCGTGCGGCGATCTAAAGACACCACGTAGCGGTTTTAAGCGGGATGTGGTTGTAAAGACAAGAACAGATAAGACATGACCAGATTATAAAACATAATCTGGTTTATTATAATTGTCAAAGTTATTTTGGATTTTCTATTCAAACTAATAGTTTGTAACACCTAAATTATGATTTATCCATCAAAATAAGTCCAAAGTACGTTATATTATAATATGCATTTGATAAAATATAATATTTTTAAAAATAATAAAAATTTAGACGAGAGCGTTATAATTATATATCTTACACAAAATTTAAACATGAACGTATTTAAAAAATAAAATACCAATATTTGATATGGACAGAATTTTCAAAAATGAAACATCAAGCCTGGCTTTATTTGTGGTGAGTTAATGGAAATGTTTTACGAAATTTGTAACAGCTTCCTGCAAACCGCCCATCAAAGTCTCTTACCAAAATACAGAACTTGGAAATTAAAAGACCATACAAATCGCACAAAAAGTAGTGTGGGGAAACATAATTTTAATAAAATTTTCAAAACTCTTAATTCAACATATCATTGAAATAATGATATTAAATTCAAAATTATTTACAACTAAACTATGAATATAATTTATACCAGTTAAACAAACTTATAATCTTGACATTTAAAATTTTACATTATTTAAAAAAGCAAACGTTATGCCTTTAAAATGGAAATTAATTAGTTTTATTAGTTTCCATACTGTATAACAGATTTTGGTGACGCCCCAAATACAATGTAAATCAAACTTAGACTTTCGTATAAGTTTATTCGACAAGTAAGTAACAATTACTTGAACTTGAGAAATTATTTGTTTTCCAACTCAGACACAATATTAGCAGTTTTTATTTTCCACACTGAACCATTTGTTTATGTTATAGTCTTCCTACAAAGAATAAAGTTCAAGTGATAAAAGCGAATTATTGCCGTAAAGCAATGTATCAAGAAATTGATTTATGTAAAGTTAAACACGAGGACTCCAGAAATGAATACATTTGTTGCTACACACACTTTCTTAAAATAACTAATGTAAAATTACTGTGAGCTGCTCTTATTTATTTTAGGTTAAATAAATCGTTATTATTGAAATAAGTAGTGAAATCAAAAGCAATTAAATTTAAATCCTAAATTGATAATGTTGCAGCTGATCGTTCTCGCCGCCGCTTTGGCTGTTGCCAACGCTGGTCTGCCCGTCGCCTACGCCCCCGCCGCGTACGCCGCCCCCGCCTACGCCTCCGCCTACGCCCCCGCCGCGTACGCCGCCCCCGCCTACCACGCACCCGCCGCCCTCACCTCCACCTCCGCCAACATCCTGAGGACTCCCGGCAACCTGGGACAGGTCTCCACCTACACCAAGACCATCGACACCCCCTACTCCAGCGTCAGCAAGTCTGATGTCCGTGTGAGCAACCCCGGCTACGCCACCTACGCCGCCCCCGCCTACGCCCACGCTCCGGTGGCTTACGCCGCCCCCGCCTACGCCCACGCTCCGGTGGCTTACGCCGCCCCCGTAGTCAAGGCCGTGGCCCCCGCCTACGCCGCCCCCGTAGTCAAGGCTGTGGCTCCCGCTTACGCCGCCCCCGCTGTGGTGCCCCGCGCCTACGCCGCCCCCGTCGCCCACGGTCTCCTCGGAGTCGCTTACTCCGCCGCCCCCGCCGTCGCTCACATGACCTACACCAACTCTTACGGCATCCAGTATGCTTACTAAGCTCACCGTTTACCTTTTTTCCTAATCTGTTTTTTCCTATCAGCCTTTGTGTTCCTAAATCTCCATTTTCTTCTCTCCATGTAGTTTTGTTGTAAATCCTACCCTCTGTATCTTGATACCAAAACTTGTACAAAGTTTGCTTCAATCCTGTGATCATAATGCATTTTCACTCTAGAATCCTGTACATACTTGTGCCTTTGTCATATTTATTTATTTATTGAGACTAATTTATTTTGTAAATGTAAGTAAATAAAGTGATGTCGTAAGACGATGTCTTCTTTCTTCACCCAAATGAAGAAGTTATCATGAATGTGATTGATTAAAAATTAGTAATAATATTTACAATATTCTTTGCTAGAAATTCATTGTTGTGACGGCGAGTTAATAAATTTATCTCTTCAAAAAACCATGATAGAAAAATTCGCAGTTTATAGCAAAAATTATTGTAAATTTGCGGTATATGTTTTGTATGATTTTTATTAATTATTGTGCCTTACAAATAATGTTGAAATATCTTTTTAATGGTAGTTTAATTCGCCATACAAGGCCAACAATTAAAAAAAACCAACGACTAGTGCACGAGGTTAGTAGAGTATATCTTAAATATTTTATCACTCTGTTCATCATATAGACCAGTGAATGCAAAAGATGTTCACAAGCTTTATAAATTTCACAAGCTGTACTTACTTGTTTACAAGTTTATATAAATTTTAGTTCTGGAATTAAAAATATTATACTTTATTCCAACGGCCATGGCACCTAAGGGATTAAAAAACGCGCTTGCGTGGCCGAGAGTCTACTAATCTGTTAGCTGCCACAGCTGATGAAGTAGAGTATATCGATATTGCTCGATTTTAATTTGTACTATTTATTTGTAGAACCATGCATACTGCTATTATTATAACTTATTACACGTAACAGTCAGTGCTATTATGACTCCCTCCGAGGAAGGTCCACTGACCTTAGCCCATGTCGGTCCGTCAGGTCGACCTTTGAGTTACTCAACGGTGTATTAAACAGAGCCGTATCGCAACAGGACCTGATTGGCCAGTTTCTGGATCACGGCCTACCCACACGAATACACACTCACACACTTAACTCATACGGCTTCTCCGACACGCCCCAATCATCATGACACACCGCTGCAAATATGTAATCATGTCGTCTGATAACAATCTTCAGTCGAGAAATAATACACGGCTATTCTTTAAAAAGTTATAAACTGTCATGTTGGATTAACATTTTTCTAGTAGCTATGTTAGTAAAATTTAGTTGGTTTGATGTGAATTTTGATTTACTGATCGAGGCCAACCAACACTTTATCTTATCATATGATAGATGAGCAACTTAAGATGATAGGTATAAAGTAAATTGGCGATACCCCAAATGAGCGCAGGGGTGAAGGTGTAGTTTTATGACCCTTGAAGAGTACACCCCATTGGCGTGGTGGTCACTTTTGGAGTATTCCCCAACGTTGTGCGGTCAGAAATAATCAGCATTCTCCTCAGCTCTATAAAATATTCTTAACGTGAATCCACTCCCATTTTTATTAAATCTTAAAAAATAAAGCTTTTGTCGTCCAGATACGAAACGTCTGCAATCGTACTTCAGCGCGCTTTAGCCCTATCTTTACAATGTTATTTCGCCCTGTGACGCAGATTTTTCTGTCAAGGTAGACCGCCCCCTTAATAACTACTATATTCTATAGCATTAAAATTAACTGTTGTTCAAGCGATTCAAATAATAATTTTAGTCAAATCAATTATAATTAAATAAATATTAAGCATTTGGAACATGTTGGTTTTAAAGTGTTCATGGTAATAAACTTTAAACTTTTAAAACTATATAAGAGAATGGTAAATACAGTATAGCTTATTTACCATGAATTACCACATGTTAAGACGCCGATGAAACTGTAACAGGTGACTAGTCGTCGACTTTTGTTGGTTTTGCAGCAGTAATCTTCACTTTTCGTTTTACGCTGAAACTCCGTATCCACTAATACATTGCTAGAATGATCTGATAAATATACAAATCAAATCTAGCTATGTAATTAGCGGATTTTAATTCTTTTCACATTTTCCCCGTGGATGGAGGTACGTCTAATTACATCTTTCCATACAAAGAGATAAATCATTATAGAAAAAAGTTATTCTCCTATATTCAATTTTCAGAAAACAAGCAGACCGATTATTACTTTTTAATTATTTGGACTTTTCCATCAGCTTCTAGTGTTTAAACTGTTCCTTAACAAAGTTAATGTAATTTAAACTCTAGAAGCGAAAGAACAAGTCCAAATAATTAAATATTAATAACAAATCCTCCGCTATAATGAATCTTAAAAATACAGTATATTGTGTAGCTTTAATGTACAGAAAATTAAAAAATTGTTATTCAAAATAAACACTAATAATAAATCCTATGCTATTTGTAAAAAATCAAAGTTCGGTCAGATTGTAAGTTAACAATAAAATAAAACAAAAATAATATTATTCTCAAATGGAAAGTATGTTAATTATTTAAAAAAATATGAACAAGGTAACATTTACATAATTTGGTAACTCCTACCACAAAAATTTTATCGGATGTAAAAAAATCATGAAAAATCGCAGATAGGTTGACTGATACAAACCCCTTATAAACAACCCAAACAATTTAGTTAAAATAACGAAAACATAAAATAAAATACAAGCAACATATCAACTCAAGTGCTTATCAATTATTATGGGCTAAAAATAAGAGTAAAGCAGATAGGTGAATTTTTAAAACACATTTAAGAATAAAAATCACAGTTAGGTTGATTGTCTTAATAATGCACCCAAACCCCTATAAAAATGACAATTCTAGATAAAAAGCTGTAATTGGCATAAAAATAACAAACCAAGTAATCAGAGAAATAAACTTAAAAAAAACACCAAATCATAAGATAAGATTATACAAATCAAAGATTGCCGAGTACAAAAAATCAGTTTTTTGCAGTTTTAGGCAGTTTTTTTGCCTAAAACAAAAGCATAATAAATTTTCTCATATACAAATTTGCAACAAATAGCTACCCCCAATCAAATGAAATTAGTTAAATTGTAAAACAATACCAAAAGGAAAAATACAACCACGAAAAACAAAATTAAAATAATTTATACTAATATTGAAAAGTATCAATGGTCAAAGACGTTCTTGTTCAAAAGCATGTTACTCATTAACTTATTAATTGACCGACCAGTGCAAGAGGCGGTAGGCCTAGCTACATATTCCTTCCGAGAAATAGTACCTCTGTAATATTTATCCTTGGTATCCTTGGCGAGAGAGAGTAATCCATTTAATCTACGTTTTTGATGTTGTCTGATACAGTGGAAAGTTATAACTGGTTTCAAAGATAAGGCCCAGTCCGTCCGTAAGACGGATACTTAATTTTATCATTGGGCTTATGAACGGAGTGAGCCTAAAGTCTTGAAACCAGTTATAAATATTTATTTCCTAGTGGTTTTAGCGAATTTCCCCTATAGGGAAGAAGCTATTACCGTAGGTCTCATGGTAAGACCTAAGCCCGAGACCATGATAACTTTTCGTTTTGGGTCCTCCAGAAGCAAAAAACACCATTCGTTCAAATTTATTTGTGTGTCTGTTAGCACGATAGAGGCCGTAAAAATGATTCGATCTTTGTGAAATTTGGTACAGACATATTGTAAAGTCGTAATCAATTTAGATGAGTTCGTGAACCAGCACGATCGGACCACCGTTAGAGGGGTAAAGGGGGATAAACCCCCAAAAATGGATTTTTTGATTTTTCACATATAAAAATAATAATAATCCAATTTTTGTTAGCACTATTGAATTGAATATATATATATATACATATGTGTGTGTGTGTGTGTGTGTGTGTGTGTGTGTGTGTGTGTGTGTGTGTGTGTGCGTGTCTGTTAGCACGATAGCGGCCGCAAAAATGGTCCAATCTTTATGAAATTTGGTACAGACATGTAAAGTGGTAATCAATTGAACGAGTTCGTAAATCAGCCCGATCGGACCACCGGAAGGGGGGTAAAGGGGGATAAACCCCCCCAAAAATGGGTTTTTTGGGTTTTTACATAGAAAAATAAAAATAATCCAATTTTGGTTAGCACCATTTAATTCAGCTCAAAAACAAACAAACAATTTAGTATTTTGAATCACTGCTCTATGTCCATTGGTTACCGTGATATTGAAAGTGGTAAACACAGTACTTTGTTCCAATGTTAACCTTAAAGGAAATAAGTAAAATTCTATATCTCGCTTATTTCTCAACATATCTTGATAAAACTTGGTAAATGGCCTCTTCTAGTTCAGATCTACTAAATATTGAACTAAAATCACCCAGTTTTACCGTACCTGTTGCAGCAAACCTACAAACTCATTCCCCATGTTATTCTTATGGAGCTTACAAAAACATGTTAAATCTCGCTATGTTGGATTGAAATATGTTGTTTTGCATTTGAAATTCGCTGAGTATGCAGGTCTGCTGCAACGGGGGTATTTCATTTTACAGTCTAGCCTAGTTATTAATGTCGCACACATTACATGAACACAACTTTTTTCATTTAAGGTTTTTACATAATTCTAGACTGAAACGTAAGTTTTCTGTGCTTATTGATGGAAAGAAAGTTACTTCTTGCCAATAACTACAAGGCAACTTTACCGTATAAGTCACGTTATTTAAAAATATTGTAGAATAAGTTTTTCTATAATAATTCATCTCTTCGTATGGAAAAAATGTAATTAGATGTACCTTCATCTACGGGGAAAATGTGAAAATAATTAAAATCCGCTAATTACATAGCTATATTTGATTTGCATATTTATCAGATCATTCTAGCAATGTATACGAAGTCTCAGCGTAAAACGAAAAGTGAAGATTACTGCTGCAAAATCAACAAAAATCGACGACTATAGTCACCTGTTACAGTTTCATCGGCGTCTTAACATTTGGTAATTCATAGTAAATAAGCTATACTGTATTTATCATTCTCTTATATGGTTTTAAAAGTTTATTACCATGAACGTTTAAAAACCAACATGTTCCAAATGCTTAATATTTATTTAATTATAACTAATTTGACTACAATTTTTATTTGAATTGCTTGAACTACAGGTAATTTTAATGTTATAGAATATAGTAGTTCTTAAGTAGCAATGTTAAGCGTAGTTATTAAGGAATATAGACTTGAATGCAGGTGCAGTAGCGGAGGCCTGTACGCAGGGGTCCCGGCAAACAATTTATTGTCACCGAGCCGGGGGAGGGGAAGAGGGAGAGGTACCTGCCCGCGGTCAAAAGTTGGCGAGTTTGGATATGGCCGGCCGGATTTCTGCCCCTAGTTTTTGCACCTAATTAAAGGTTGGAGAGTTTTTATATTAGAAACAGTCCCAAAAATGTTGGCGAGTTTGAACGTACCCCTCCTCAACAGTCCAGAGTTGCTCAAGTCAATAACGATGTCCCGCAATTCTACTTGTTGACTTTCAAGTATGGTTTGGCGCATTTGCAAAAACATTTGAGGTAGGAAGAATGGAGAGGTTATGTTAGGATGGGTTAGGCTGGGAAAGGAACGCTAGGATTGCTAGGAAAAGGGCTGTATTTCACACTAAATGCCGTAATGGAAATAAAGGTTAATTTTGATGGGTTGTTCAGTTCTTCAATAAAGCAAACGCTCAGCCGTCAGGGCTATGTTAAAGCCGAATTTAACCACCACGCTCAGCTGAGGTGTTATTTTTGACTGGTTTCTAATCACCGCGCTCAGTTGGGTTATGCCCAGTAAATTAAATTTAAAAATGTTAGGACTAAGGCACACGATATTAAGTAACAGGAATTCAAATTCCAGCTAAGTTCCCTATTACATGACAGCCATGAGCCATTTTTCTTTGGTAATGTAAGTTCAACAGATCGAGGCGAACAACTACTTGTCTTCCACTTTTATCAACTGCGGTTGAACATTATTGTATGAACATTAATTTTTATTAATTACATTTTTGAAATGAGAATGTTTGCTCCAAGGACTATTGCTAGTTTTGCTATAATTACTTTTCAAGTTGCGAAGTTGAACAGAACTTGAACACGAAATAAAATTTTCAGATTAAGCTAGCTTTGATTTCATTTTTAGCTACTAATCCGATTTTTCGCTGTTGCATGTTAGCTTTGATTTAATTGATTTATTTAATTCTTACCCAACCATGAAGTGCTTACCCTGCGTTCTTATTCTGCTAGTGAATATTATATTGTGAATTCATCTATATAATAAGTTGAGGTGATATATTCATTAAAACCCAAACCTAAGAAATATTTTTTAATACAAGGTACATTGTCCCTTTACAAATTTATAACAAAGTACAGCTTTATTATAACTTTATATAGCTTTACTTACTTTTTATTATACTTTACAAAGCATAACACAAACCTCAACACGTTTATAAATAAAAAGGGATCAGGTTGTTAACATTAACCTTTTTGCTTTTTACCTGTGATTTCAAAAACTAATATCAGTGCTTAATTGTGATAGTGTGAGTTATCTTTGCATATTGCACAGCACTGGTTTATTATCAGATGTAGCAGATGTTTTTACACCAGAACCGGACAATCTCTCAGTCTATAAATTTTTCCTGAGAACAAAGTATAGGAGTGATTAGTATAAAATTCCAATAACATCAGTTCTATTCTATATCAACTATTTCAGTCATTTATTTCAATCTATTATCATGCTTTCCATTTGCGCCATACTGTACTCCCGACAAGTAAAGTATCTATTGTCTGTTGCACGCATTATTGAATATATCGACCACTTAATAGAGCAAAGGTTGAGGGCATTTATCTGCTACTGAAGGCAAGCCAAGCGTGTTAGCCAACTGGTCTATTATGTTGTAGTATAATTTTACGCCCACTAGGATTGTGTTGACACGGGCTACACAAACGAGCGCCCACGCCCGGGGTCCGACACGCCGTAAAGAACAGTATAGCATCCAGACCGATTAGAATATGTGAATCATACTATAAGTGAAACTAAAAAAAACATTTTTAAGGTATGCATTAATTGCTGAATGCATGGATGGGGATTCCCTCGTCAAATAACTTGGGTGACTTACTGCAGATGGAACCTCTTTATAATTATAGTAGTTTGAGTCTCAGTAGGAATCTGCCTTGTAATGGTGTTCAGGGATCAACATTAGGCACGCAGGTGCAGCAGTATGTTAAAGTAGGCTATATGAAGCTATATGTAGATGGAACTCACCTATTTGTTATTTCGCATAAATTTACTTGATATATTTTTTAATTTGTAATGCGGAAAGTGAAAAGGGACCACAAGTCGAGATTTTGCCGGAATTGAGTATTAACACCCTGAAATTCACCATTAAATTGAACATCATTATTGAAAAATTTTACATATAATTCAAAGCACCTCGAATTTTTGCCTTTGTTTTATTGGCATTTGAATTTCAACTAATCAAAACGAGTATTTTAGGAAATCAAGGCCCAAAACTTCAAACGTTCACAGAATACTTATTATGAATATTTATGAAATGAATCAGGTAAGAAAGTAAAGCTGAAAACTATATACAGGGTTATCCAAAAAGAATGGTGCAAAACTAAACAGTTGGTACTTCTGTTTCTATGAATTAAAACAGCTGATTGTTGAAACAATGGAAAGAGCATTTATTGTTATAAGTTTCATTTGACAAGTTTATGTTTATCTCTTAGTTGCTTGGTCTAATGACTCTAGACAGTTTATAAAATGGCTACCTCAAAGATATACCTCTGTTATGCTGGCCGCCACGATCGCCTGACTTAACCCCATGCGATTTTTGCTTGTGGGGGTTCGTCAAAGACTGAGTTTATTGCCCTCTCATGCCTCAAAACCTGCCAGACCTGAGACAGCGCATCACAGAGGCAGTGCAGTCAATAACACAGGATGTTACAGAGTGTGTGGGCGGAGTTCGAATATCGCCTCGACATTTGTCAAGTAATTAACGGCGCTCATATCGAGCATCTGTAGTACATATTAGAATGTTTGTAATGTAAATTAAAAATTGTTAATATAACAAATTATTTCCTACAATTTTGAACATGAAATATCCCCTTTATCTACAAACAAATTAATGTTATTTTTGGACCATTCTTTTTTAATAACCCTGTATTTCAATCAAAACTAAAAAATACATGATACACTTACAATTTCATTGTCAAAATTGATAAGAAAGTGTGAAGTTAGAAAAGGAACCTCAAGTTGGAAGGCAGAATACCGATGAATGTAGGTAGGACACACTGTCGAGTCGGTGATTTTAGAACTTAGACAATATTATATCAATAATTAATTAACTTGAAGTAGTTCACTGAAGCACCGATAAATAAATGTCAGGAAAGACTAGTTTTTTTAATGCATCTGACTACTCAGTCAGTTCGGTCTGGTGCATTAGTAAAAAGGGACCTAAAGTCGCCCGCCCATGTTATTTTCTATTTAAGCGACTTGAGGTCCCTTTTCGTATGCATGACATCGACAGCGATAAATCGCCTATATTTTTCAACATTCCTCGGATTCTTATCGCTAAAATAACTGGATGAATCTTTACAGGAAAGATCAAGGATTAAGTATCCAATCGGAACCTGAAAATCGATATTTTTGACCCGATTCAATTAAAATGCCCGTACTGTAAAAAATCCACCGACTTGAGGTCCCTTTTCATTTCCGCATCACAATGTAGCCGGAAAACTGTTATTACTTATCAAACCCCCATGGCTTTCTGTTGCGTTATTCGTGGCTCTAACTTGGTGAAGTAGTTGATAAAAGTTAGGTTCGTGAAAAATTCTCTTCTGTCCTTGTGGGAAATGCGGTTTTTCCTCAATATTTTGTTTGAACACGACTCTTACACCTTACTATTACATACATATGCCATATTCAACATTATTTAAACATAGATTAGCACTGTTACGTACAAATACTCTTGTTTATTCATTCCGAATGAGACAATATGGACCAAACTTGCTGATTCATACTGCTCAAAAGATCGACCTGATCATTTACAGTCAAGTCATTCGGTGCCACTCGTGTGCTGCGGGGGTCGGGGCCCCGGGGTGGATGTGGGGAGGTAATAAAGAGGTATAAAGCCTCTTGACATATGGGTATCACTAGACATGCAACCATTCGACATGGGAAGCAAGGTAAGTGGAATTATCTTTCTGTAGTTTAAAAAACCAACGGTTCCATCTGGGGGCCCAAAAACTGAAAGTAATCAATGTCTCGTGCCTCTGCGCCACCGTGCGGGTCATGTAAAAAGCAATAATGATTTTAATCTAAATTCGCTAAAAATGCTTGTAAACATGTCCGTCAGATTCGAATTTTTATATTGACCAGCACTTGACAACCTTAGGTCAAATAAAATTTACCCCAAAAAATTTTCAAAAATTTCAATATTTCATTTTTAGCGAATTTCCCCTATAGGGAAGAAGCTATTACCGTAGGTCTCATGGTAAGACCTAAGCTCGGGACCACTATAACTTTTTGTTTTGGGGCCCCCAGAAGCAAAAAACACTATTCGTTCGAATTTTTATATATATATATATATATCTATATATATATATATCTATATATATATATCTATATATATATATATCTATGTGTCTGTTAGCACGATAGCGGCCGCAAAAATGGTCCGATCTTCATGAAATTTGGTACGGACATGTAAAGTGGTAATCAATTGGACGAGTTCGTGAACCAGCCCGATCGGACCACCGTAAGGGGGGGTAAAGGGGGATAAACCACCCCAAAAATGGGTTTTTAGAGTTTTTTACATAGAAAAATAAAATTTATCGAATTTTTATGGGCACCATTGAATTCAGCTCAAAAAAACAAACAATTTAGTATTTTGAAACACTGCTCTATGTCCATTGGTTACCGAGATATTGAAAGTGGTAAACACAGTACGTTGTCCCAATGTTAACCTTATGGGAAATAACTAAAATTCTATATCTCGCTTATTTCTCAACGTATCTCAATAAAACTTGGTAAATAGCTTCTTCTAGCTCAGATCTACTAAATATTGAATTAAAACCACCCAGTTTTAATATACCTGTAGCAGCACACCTGCATACTCATTCCCCATGTTAATCTTATGGAGCTTACAAAAACATGTCAAATCTCGCTATGTAGGATTGAAATATGTTGTTTTGCATTTGAAATTCGCTGAGTATGCAGGTCTGCTGCAACGGGGGTATTTTTGCTTTAAAGTAGCTCACAAATTATTTGATTTGATTACAAATTGTAGGTATCCTTAAAGTTTTAATGCAGAGTCATGGATTTTCAGAACTCCAATATGAGTAAAAGCAATTAATATACTTGCAGTTGTAAAAAGTCTTTGATCCTGCCATCAATAGATACTTCTCCAGCTCCTAGTTTCTATTGGGCTATTTCTATTGCCCCCCTTCCCTGTAATCAGCCCAGAAACATCTTTTGGCAACTTTCCCCCCTGCTAAAAATTACGTAATGTTTTTGCTATGTAAATTAAAGGAATTTCTAATAGGTTACAATATATTATTTTGCTTCTATTGGTTTACGAATATCGTAAATCAATTTTTACACCTTTAGTTGGAAGAAATGAAGCTAGACACCTGATAAACTAAAATATCTAATCATCCATACAGCATAATAATAAACTTTCAACAATATCCGCTTAGTTGATTAGCTAAAAGAATTATTCGATGAATTTATTATTCCGTTATTGAAATGATAAGTTAAAGAATATAGAGGGTAATAAATAATTCTTATTACTTTACATAGCTTGATTATGCCAATTTATATAACTTGAATTGTTTTCACTATTTTGCAACCTGAAAAATATTGCAGCATTAAAACAAAAAACTATTTAAATAATACACGTCTAAATCGTTCAAATTGCTGTTCCCTTCATACGAAAAGAATATACTTGTAGTCGTACTGTAATTTGCTTACTATAACCAACTTAAAACTTTGTTTAGGTTTTTGTAGGCAAATATTTTCCTTAATATAAAGTAAAAGCCAAAAGTTTGAAGATATATGTTCAAATAAAGTTTCATATAACTTTTATTGTACGCAATGAACTGGTTGTAAAACGTCATTAAGCCCACAAGAAAGTTGATTGGCTCCGCTTTTGATTTTTATCTAGCGAATACAGAGACCATTGTATTATTAGAATTGTTCTCTATGTACAGTTCTACACAGAGGGTAATAGGTCAAATAAATCAGATAAGCAACTAATTTAGTGACTAGCGTAAGCGAATCATCATACTATTCATACTGTATTAAGCATTAGAATGTTGGCTAATCATTGTTATTTACTTATGGTTATTCATACTTGCTCATATTTTAAATTTAAGCTTTAGTATCCTTGAAGATTACATGTTACGGTCTTAAGAATGTATTTGCTAATGCTACTTATCAAGTTGATATAATAATAATGTATAAATTACTCCTTGATTAATGCAGGGTTCCCTTATGTTTTGAAAGTACATTGCACATTGTTAAAGATAAAATTACTTTAATGAGCAGGATTATTAACGTTCATACAAGGGCATCCACCTAGCTTTCATTTTTTTGTTTATTGGTTTTACTCATGCTATATTGTATTTTAATTTAACTTAATTGTTAACTAAAGTAAAGATGTTAACCGTGGCTTCGCCCAATTTCAAAATGATATTTAAAGATATTTCCATAATAAGATTATATTTACATTCGTTATGTATACATGTAAAATATTCTTAGTAATTTTTACAAAGAAATAATTTAGATTATAGTTCTGGACAGCCTTACTGGCGGGTGGCGAAAATTGTAATCTCCAAAAATGTCTGCTAAATAAACACATGTTTTGGTAGAACTGTCAAAACTTTGTTTACGTTTCACCTCATTTATACTACAAAAGAATGCCCTGTAATATTTCACCGAGAGATTTCTTTCGCAATTAAAATTCCTGGAAAATATTTGCGCAATGCATCAGCTGGTCTTTTTGTTTTGACAACCTTCCATCTTAAATGATTTTTAAGCACTAATTACGACAACAGCGCACTCACTCACCCGCCAGTAAGGCTGTCCAGAGCTGTAGTTAAAATCAAGCACCTAGTAGTAAGTTTAACAAGTGGATACGTTGATACGGCTGTCTTATTTGACAAACAAACTCACAAACTTTCACTCTTATAATAATAGCATGATTAGTGCATTCTATATCTGCGTATTGAAAAGAACCATTATGCATGAAAGCATAGAGTAATCTTCTGTAGAACACATAGAAGATAAAACAAAAGGCAATGTAATTTTTAAATTATTCGATTTAATAATCAGTTACTTTCAAAGTAGATACGTATTACAATTTTAGAAAATATATATGCTATTATGTCCTAAAACCCAAAGCATTAATTTTCTATGCGCAAATGGGCATAAAGGCATGATGATATAAATGCTGGAAATTCATATAAATTACTACTCAAAAATTAACTATGTCATATTATTTCAGGCGTTGCTGTTGAGTGTGGCGCTAGCGTGTAACTTGAGTCAGATATCAACTCAGGTTACCTTTGGATACTCTCCCTCCGCGACACTGTTGCACAGGTCTCCTCCCAGTCCCTCCGCCGCCGTCGGACCAGCCTCCTTCTTGGACACCTTGTACCTCAGCTCAGCCAGGGGAGTTCCGACTGGATACGCCGTACACGAGCCTGCAGCTGACCCACCACCGGACAGTCTCCCCAGCCTACTGCATGCCTCCAGAGTTTCTCCCCAGCCTTACCCTCATCCCGTCAACCATCAGTTCATCGCTCCTCCTCGTCCCCGAGTCCCGACCCCTCCAGTAGAACCGATCCCGGCTGTGCCTTGTTCACATAACGCTTTCCCCAACAATCCCACCCCAATCACCAGTAACCTTCCCCTCCCACAATCAGTTCTTCAGGCGCTCCTGAGTTCCCCTTACTTCCGTACCCAAGTGATGTCCCCTGCGCAGGGGCCCTCCGGTTACTACTCTTCCTCTAGACATCCATCTTTGCCAACATTAGGCATTGGATTCCAGCCATTTGGAAGTTTTCATCTCGTGTAGCAAACAAACAACTACAGTTAAACGAAATCATTTTTGTAAATTAGTAGGCCTACTCAGTACAAATAAACTCCTAAAATATATCTTCATTATTTGTTCTTTGCCAAAAATTTATTCTGTTGTTGTATTAGTTCGTCGTAACCTCCGGAAACAAACACAAATGCAATGATACAAATCTTTCATTTATTGTATGCGCAATCACATGGCGAAGAACGTTTTCCAGACGGGAGGAGCGGAGACAACTGCCCATTGTTGCCGCAGATCGTATCGCGTTGGCCTACCGCATTGAACGTTCCGGATGAACTCACACTCACCGTTCGGTAGAAGTGTGATTCAACACTTGAACTTTCATTGTTGCCTCCCTTCCCCCATGTTGAGGACAAGGTAGCGATTCTTAGTTATATACGTTACATCATTTATCAATTTACTAAATATAATATTACAGCTATACTAAGTGACCACAGTGACTAAATCCCTCGTTAATTTTTAACTCATTTGTATAAATTTTAACGTTTTAAAAACAAATAAAAGTGTCGCGCCCCCGAATGGCCGGCTCAGCGGTGGGTCCGGCGCCGCGGGCGAGTGCGCGGTGAGAAACGCGGACTGTGACATTTGATAGGACAGTTTATTATTGCGCGGGTCGCCGACAGCCATGCGCTCATTGTCCTTGGCCTTTTGTTTCTGATTGCTTCGATTCCTTTCTAATTTACAGAATAGCAATGATGTGTGCCACTGGAGCAGAACGATGTGAACCCTTAACTGTGATAACAGGAAACCAAAAACGGTCATTATACTGGAACACGAGTTTATACTACTCAAGGCTATTATAATGCCAAGTAAGGCGAAGAGTAATGTACATCACTTTGACTTTTACGACTTTGTTTAAGACGTGAATAACATTGAAAGAATTTTTTTTTCTGAAATTTCACTATTGAAAAGAAATCAACGTTAATTCATCTTAAAAACCTTGGAAACTTCATACTTTTTTAAGTAGGAAATTTTAAATATTGTTATAAATAAAACTTCTCTTGTTTTGGTGAACAAATTCATACTATTATAATGTATACGTAAAACTTTGAAATATTTTAGCTTGAAATTGTAAGATTACTGATAAAGAGTAGTTTACATAAAACAAAACGCCGGCAGTCAAGCTTCAAATAACGGTTCACATTCAAGACATTTAATACTATTATCAATTTTTTATCGGGATATTCATTTGACCCTACAGCGAAACTGCATAGGGAGACATTAACTAACAAATACCCCCGTCGCAGCAGACCTGCGTACTCAGCGAATTTCCGAATTTCCATAGGATTTATTTTGTATATGTGAGCATTCAACTTGTTTGAAGGAAAGTATCATTTTAATACGTTAAGTAAATAATATAATAAAACGCATATTTAATCATTAATGAGCTTTAAACATGAGGAAAATTAACAAAGAGACCACATTGGTTTTCATTAGTAATACATACACTTTTGTATTTTATATAATTCTTAGTCTTTTAAGTTTTAATAACTGTAATCTTGTTATAGAATATAAATGTCAACAAACATATAACCAAAGAACTCAAAACACTCAAAACAAACAAATAATTTAATCTCAAGAAAAAATTAAATTCAATCATATGGCCAGTTTTATAGTACTAATTAAAACATCCCTGTTGCAACAGACCTACATCTCCAGCCAATTTCAATAAAACATATTATCAATACTCATAATTGTAAACATATCATATATTGTGCGACATTTTCAGGCAGTTTAGACCAAGACATCCCCCCCTCCAAATGCTCTTACTTTCTTTATTAAATTTGAAAATAATTTGTATTTTTTGATATAGTATATATTTTCTGTAAAATCTTGATCAATGAACTCTAACTATTCAAAATAAACTCAAATAAAATATTCAACACCTGCAAATTTAATCATATGTTCAGAATTGTATTTTTTTAAAAACATCTCAAATCAGGGTGACTATACTGACTTTTTGGAGGGAAAAATTAAAAACAATATTGGACAACGTACTGTGTTTAGCACATCCAATATCTAATCAACGGATTGACGTAGAATAATAATTCAAAATGCTAAATTGTTTGTTTTTTTTAAGCTGAATTCAATTTTGACAATTAAGTTTAAAAATAATTAGTAAAAAGGTGTTTAATCTTGAAAATAAATTTTATTTTGTGAAAAAAATCTTCTTAGAGTAAATCAATCTTGCTGGTTTTCGAACTCGAAGTCATGAATGACGCTTTAAACGTTTGTTCCAAATTTCATCAAGATCGGACCTTTTTTACAAAAGTTATCGCGCCTACGGACAGGTATATACATATACATATATATGAAAATGAACGAACGGTGTTTTTGGGGTCTAGGGACCTCAAAATGAAAAAATAAAATGGTCCCGGGCTTAAGTCTCACCGTGCCGCCTACGGTAATAGCTACTTCCCTATAGGGGAAATTCGCTAAAATTCAATATGTAAGAGAGCTAGGAAGTATAGAGATTGCTCGCAACTGCAGCAGATGCAGAGGTCATTTTACTTCTGTTAATATCTAATATAGTTATATCTTGTACATAACCAGAATGAGGTCAGGAGTATGGAACGGCTGGTAGGGCGGCAGTGCGTCCTGTAACCGTAACCCATCCTGTGCTGACACCGCATCCATGACGTAACGCGCCGAAACACCGAGGGCAACCCCCTGTTATGTCAGCGGCATCGGGTTCATGCAACAATATAGAGCGAAACTTATACTACAGCGGACCTTAGACTCAGTTTCAAAGATTGGCAATTTGGTATAGCATATTGATACTGTGTTCTCAAGCAATTTGTAATATGACTTTACGAATGTTAAGGGTGTAATAATTGGTTGACTTTGTCGAAACAACAGTTCTCATAATGTCTAAATTAATGTTCTGTTTTGTTTAAGACTTAAACATTTAAACCTAAATAAAAATTTCGAAAATATATTAAACGTTGAAATTGACCAAGTAGACTAGCTAAACCTATCGGAGCTAAATAGTCCTGATGTCTAAAATCCCTTGAAGTTCCTCTAAAGATCAACGTCGATGTACACCAAGAAAAACAAAGCAAGAATCAGGAAATCTCGAACAATGTACGATGTCGTAACGGGACCTCAGTCAAACATAGGCAGAGATGTGCGTAACTCGATGACACCAAAATTGCTCGCACGCTGCCTGGGATCCTTACTGGAGAGCGAAATCTGGTCTTCTATATAGCATAGAAAACTAAAGATAGTTATGACTAGATTTCTATGTTCCTAGTTGTTAGGTCTAATTAGTAAGGTAACTATTTATCTTGGTATTGACTGAGAAGTCCTAGGATGATCTGGTCTCGAGGTATGAGATCTAGATTAATTTACATTGAGAAGAAATAAGACGATTGTGGTTATTTCTTCGAGTGCGCATCAAAGAAGCTTTACCTTAAGGAAAGCAAAGGTATGTTAACTGTAGAAATGTGTATCAAAGGTACAGAGGAAGAGCGAACTTTACTCCAGGAGTGTTTTGACGAGAAAATTCTAACGTGAAGGGAGTCAGGAAGATCCGCTACGCCCTTCAGGGAAGGGGCATCTAGAAAAATACTATCCAGGTTTGAGTTCCCTGGACGACGACTCCTGAGGGATGTTTACCCCGGGAACTAGGAAGCAGTTTCGAAACGTGTCGTTGGGCAAGTGGGTTCGCCGGGCGGCTCGGGTGGGGCCAGATATAAGACCGCTGCGCCCTCGTGGTCCCACGTCCTTCCACAAGCCGCAACGCCGCCGCCATGTACAAGGTAGGTCACGTGTCTCACATTACAGACTTTGTATTGATTATATAGGATTTCTATAACTTTCATGTTTACGTGTTTTTTTGTTTGTTGCTATATTCGACTTTTTTGTCACAGATAAAAACTAAGTAATTAAGTAGTTAATTTTCTACTAGGTTTAGTGTTTACAGACTTACTAAGTGTAAAAGTAATACAAAGCCTTATTATACAATTTATTAAATCTTGAATCTTGAAGTTACAAAACTGTAATTTTTGTAAGTTGATCTTCTAACCATAAGTTTTAATCTTATCAAAAACTTTCGACTCAACTCAAAACTTCAAAATTTTCAAAACTTTTTGTAAATCAATAACTTTCGTCGGTTTATTAAATAGCTTCAAACTAATCATACGTGGTAAAGAAATTACAGAACGATATTTTATAATATTACATTAAAATATGTGAGAAAATGAACCACCTTTTGAAAAGTTGTATTTCCGTCGATACCAAATTCTTATACTTGTAGAAATAAATTGTTTTAATATTAAATAAAATATAAATTTCTAAAAGACATAAACTGTTGAATACATTTTGAAGCGTACCAGAAAAAACTCAATAGTAAAAAATGTTATTGTATTTTCGAATTACAGTAGTATTGAAGTGCATACACACAGTATACGTACACTTGTGTCTATTTATGCATACAAGCTATAGGCAACTACTCAATTTTTACTGTCATTAAAGTTTATTTATTAATTGCCATTTCTTTCACACGCCAATTAATTACGTCTATTATTTCATTATTTTTAAAAACAGTTCCTTAATAGTACAAAAATGTTACTTTGTAGCACCTAAATAAAAATTTCCTTAGTGTTGGCAGTTATAAATTCTATACCAGTTACACATGTGCTAGTAGTTTGAATGAAAGATAATTTGTTATTACTGTGACTAATGAGTACTAGATATAGTAATTTTTTGTGCTTGATATAAGGAAGGACATTTCTCATTGTTTACATAGCTTATAAACACTTGTGCCTTACATAGTCTGTATAATATCATTCAGAGATATAGAAAATGGAAGGCTATTTTCTCTTAACTTTACACTAGTTACTTTACCCACGTAGCCTTATGACAGTAATTTTATTGACTATCGACTTGTTAATTATGGTTATTATAATTTCCAATTAACCAATTTAAGATTTTATTATAAACACTTTTTTTGTTAATTGGTTCCTTTTTTATCACTTATTATTTGAGTTTCTTTAATTGTCTTATAGCGTAAATGAGTTTTTATTATATTTGTTCTCGAACTAAATTTCTTAAGTACAAATAACGTTATTATATCTCCAAAATAATTAGTCGAGGTGTTGTATACACCTAGGACTAGAACCATAAATTTGGAAATTCCTGGAATATTTCCGTCTGTAAACTAGGTCTGTCAAATAAATAAATAGTTTTGTAATCAGCAATGAATAGTTAAAAACATACTAGTGATAATGTTTATCAAAAATCAAATATTAAAAAGTCTATTGGAAAAACATAAATCATCGAATTGACAGTATCACAGGCATTTAGAATCATCAGCAATTTATTACAAGACATATTATAAATCAAGAAAAAAATTTAAGTTTAAATTTTAATTTATCAAGTTTTTTTCGAAACTAAATAACTTGTACGAATAAGTTCGTCAATTTTTTGGAATCAAGCATACCTTCATTTTTTTACCCCATTCCTACCGTATTTCCAATTGATACATGTATTCCTTATCCTGCCTTGATATTGGTAAGTTAAAATATAAACGATTTTACGAAATGAACGATTTTACGAAATTTTATTTAATTATTATTGTTATTTTAAGTATTAAAAATTCTACAGTCGGATAGTTCTCTCGAGTGTTATTACCAACAACATCAGGGCAATACAACTTAACCTATATAAAGTGCCGGGGGAAGTGCAAGTTCAGTGGCCGCTAGGTGAAGGTCGCCGTTACGCAACGTTACCGCTGCACTTTCCCCTGATTCATTGTTGGCGGCCTTCCTCACACTTGTTGGCAGGTCGGGTCGGCCTTTAAAGCTGCTCGTTGAATACGTTAATAGTTTAGTAGTCGTGAGCTCAACTGCTTCAATGACCTATTCAGAATATATTTCAACGAGCTTAAGTACTATACAGGGTGTTTCACGATAACCCTGACAAACTTCAGGATATGGTTCCTTGGGTCAAAATAAGAAAAAAATGTCCAGTAAACATAGGTCCTAAACTCAATCGTTTTCTATCTATTAGAGAAAATAGGTTTATTCGGTTTTCAGTGTACCTGTTAGATATTTTGACGTCTAGATTGAAAATTTGACAAACTATTTTGATAAAACCTTCATAGCTATATAGAATATTAAATTTGAAAGATATTTCATAACTATGCCATGCAAAAATGAGGGGTGTGACTGAGAAATAATTGTCTAAAAATAAAAATTTTCCTTAAAATTCTAGAACCAAAAAATATTTTTTGTTTTTGGCAGCCCTTCATACTGTAACCGTGTTTGGCTTGCAATTTTACCAAAAGTTTTAGAATTTAATGGAGAACAAAGAAATATTAATTTAAGTATACTTTATTAGGGGATTATTTTTGTCAAAATCCAAAATTTCGTAAGGTATCAAAAAATACTTAAATCTGGGGAAACAAATAAAACTTTATAATTTGATTACTTTTTAATCATATTTAAATCAAACTTGGTATGTGGCTTTGACTAGATAAGAGGTAATGGTTAATAACCTAAAATCCCCTCCTTTTAGCGAATTTACCCTATAGGGAAGAAGCTGTTACCGTAGTACTCATGGTAAGACCTAAGCCCAAGACCATGATAACTTTTCGTTTTGGGGCCCCCAGAAGCAAAAAACACTATTCGTTCATTTTCATAAATATATATATGTGTGTGTCTTCAAGCATAACTCGCGTAAAAATGATCCAATCTTAATGAAATTTGGCATGGACGTGTAAAGTAGTAATTATTCGGACGAGTTCGTAATCCAGGTCAATCGGACTACCGGAAGGGGGGGTAAAGGGGTAAAACCCCCCCAAAAATGGGTTTTTTGAGTTTTTTACATAAAAAATAAAAATAATCCAATTTTTGTTGGTACCATTGAATTCAGCTCAAAAAAATAAACAATTTAGTATTTTGAATCACTACTCTATGTCCATTAGTTACCGAGATATTGAAAGTGGTAAACACAGTACGTTGTCCCAATGTTAACCTTATGGGAAATAAGTAAAATTCTTTATCTCGCTTATTTCTCAACATATCCTGATAAAACTTGGTAAATGGCTTCTCCTAGTTCAGACCTACTAAATATTGAATTAAAACCACCCAGTTTTAATATACCCGTAGCAGCAAACCTGCATACTCATTCCCTATGTTATTATAATGGAGCTTACAAAAACATGTCAAATCTCGCTATCTTGGTTGAAATATGTTGTTTTGCACTGGAAATTCGCTGAGTATGCAGGTTTGCTGCAACGGGGGTATTTCACTTTTATGGCAGAAAACCTGCGTATTCATTTTCTAATGTTATCCTAATGGGAAATTATTTTAATACGATAATTCAGTTATTTCTCAACATATTTGAATAACACCTCGTGTATGGCTTCGTCTTGTTGAGATCTACCTAATTATGGCCGAAAACCCTCCAGATTTACATTGTTATGGCAGCAAACCTGCATACTCACTTTCCATTGTTAACCTTATGGGAAAAACACAAATATCTCACTCTTCCTTATCTCCATACGTACCATAAAAATTCCCGCTTTGCTAATTATTTATACTCGGTGATTTTGAAATGAATTATTTAATAATTATGATCAAGCCTTATATCAAGGAATATAAACTTATATCCATAAGTGAGCATGTTAAAAATTTCCTTTTTAGAATAACATGGAAAGTGAGTGTGCAGGTTTGCTGTCATAACAATATAAATCTGGAGGGGTTTCGGCCATAATTAGGTAGATCTCAACTAGATGAAGCCATATACGAAGTTTTATTTAAATGTGCTGAGAAATAACTGAATTGTCATATTAAATTATTTCTCCATAAGGATATGTAACATTAGAAAATGAATACGCAGGTTTGCTGCCATAAAAGTGAAAAAGGAGGGGATTTTAGGCAATTAACCATTACCTCTTATCTAGTCAAAGCCACATACCAAGTTTGATTCAAATATGATAAAAAATAATCAAAGTATAAAGTTTTATTTGTTTCTCCAAATTTAAGTTTTTTTTGATACCTTACAAAATTTTGGATTTTGACAAAAATAATCCCCATATAAAATATACTTAAATTGATATTTATTTTTTCTCCATTAAATTCTAAAACTTTTGGTAAAATTGCAAGCCAAACACTCAAACGGTTACACTATGAAGGGCTGTCAAAAACAAAAAATATTTTTGGTTCTTGAATTTTAAGGAAAAATTAGATTTTTAGACAACAATTTCTCAGTCACACCCCTCATTTTTGCATGTAATAGTTTATGAAATCTCTTTCAAATTTAAAATTCTATCTAGCTATGAAGGTTTTATCAAAATATTTTGTCAAATTTTCAATCTAGACGTCAAAATATACAATAGGTACACTGAAAACCGAAAAAAAAAACTATTTTCTCAAAAAGATAGAAAGCGATTGAGTTTATGACCTATGTTTACTGGACATTTTTTCCTTATTTTGACCCGAGGAACCATATCCTGAAGTTTGTCAGGGTTATCGTGAAACACCCTGTATACAGTATAAACCAGTGACGTTTTGAACGGAGATTTTTTGTCCTGAAATTATGACATTGCAAATGATGTATTTAGAAGAACAATAAGATTGTTGCACTTCATAGACGGTTATGTGTGGGTTTTGTATAATATGCACTGGTTAATTCTATTTACATAAAATGGGGGAGAGTTTAATTAAGGCTTAATTAGGCTAAATTTGAAATCTGTTAAACCATACCTAACCTGAGGAAAGCAGCTTCCAAGTATATATTTAAATATTATTTAACAGAACAGCAAAACTCTGCAAGAGCGTATTTTATTAAATAATTGTACACTTTCTTTTGATAGTACATAATTAATTCTTTTGATGTTAATAAATAACACAAGTGCCCTTGCATATATATATATATATATATTACTTATGGTTTTCATTAAAATATCATAATAAAAGTAGTTAATTAGTGACACAATTCTTTATTTCTTCTCTATGATTGATTTTGCCTACAACAAGGGAACTTAACACCTCTGTTTACTCAATAATTTTCAAATAAAAATCAGATATTTTTATTACTCACATAAATGTTCATTAACCAAGAATATTCATTACAAAATATTTTTAATATTGATTTCTGAGAACAAAAGTAAGCTCTTGACAATCAGTTTTTTTACTCTTTCTCATTTTCTAAACTATAAAATTCAATTCTAATGTATACTAATATTTTCAACTCATAACATCAATTTTCTTACTACTATCAAGATACCCTATTTTATTTGTAAAATTATAAATCAACCTTTTTGGATTTACTTTCAACAATATGTAAAATCTTAAAAAAAACCTTTAATGAGCTGAAAGGATTTATTATTTAAAATAAATTTACCACAGCTAATTGAGTGTTTAATAATCTTCATGAAACGCGAACTAAATTTCTATATTATGAAAAACATTTTTACTGTCTCCAAATTTCTCTTCATAGATTATTTTTCTGTTGTTTACTGAGGTATGATTGGATGGATACCTGTCCCAAGTATAGCAATGTGATTCTACCAATAGTTTCCATAATATGATACTATGTAATAATATAATTGATATCTAATTGATTAATTAGTCTTGATTAGTTTTTAGTTGATGATTAATTTGTCCATTAGAACTGACATTAAATTTCTTCTCTATTTGTGAAAAAAAACAAATGTATCAGAAAGAAGTTGCTTAGCTATTGATTTAAGACATTTAAATCAATAAATTTACTTAAATAAACATGAATTCTGTGATTAAATTAGCCCAATTAGTCCAGCAAATTCCTTCGACCAATGTTTTCAAAGCATAACTATATACAGATTTATTTAATTTTTGTAAAAATATATATACTCAACTAAAACTTAATAATACAATAAGAACGATTCCGGTCAATGACCAGTACAAATATGATCAGAAACTGCATTGACTCTGAGATCCTGATTGAATTTGTGCAATTTTTTTTCGGAACACCCAGCCTAATATTTTCGGTTTGCTTTAGGAAACGAATACAGTTTACCAAAGCTCTTAAGGCACTCTTAAAGATCTTCACTAAATCTTATGGTCAGCGTAGCTCAGTAGATGAAGTCGCGCCAATACATGGTGAACCGTTAGGAAATCCAATCAAATATGAAGCTAGTAAAAAAAACAAAAGACGAATGTAGTCATATTTAAATGATTCATGTAAAATATAGGCCTATGATATTAGATGTCCCAGTGTCAACAAATACAAAATTAATTGAAGTTAAAATTATGAACCCTAATGTTCTTTGGTTTCATACTATTTCAATAGTTTTTCAACATCGTATGAGCTTGAGGAAGAGATTTTTGTAAACTTCACGATTGTATTGATATTGAACATGAAATCTTTTGTTTCAGTTCGTAGTCCTCGCTGCCGCTCTGGCCGTTGCCCAGGCTGCCTACGTGTCAGGCCCTGCCTACGCCCCCGCCACGTACGCCGCCCCCGCCTACGCCCCCGCTGCGTACGCCGCCCCCGCCTACCACGCACCCGCCGCCCTCACCTCCACCTCCGCCAACATCCTGAGGACTCCCGGCAACCTGGGACAGGTCTCCACCTACACCAAGACCATCGACACCCCCTACTCCAGCGTCAGCAAGTCTGATGTCCGTGTGAGCAACCCCGGCTACGCCACCTACGCCGCCCCCGCCTACGCCCACGCTCCGGTGGCTTACGCCGCCCCCGCCTATGCCCATGCCCCCGTCGCCTACGCCGCCCCCGTTGCTAAGCCCGTCGCTTACGCCGCCCCCGCTGCTTACGCCGCCCCCGCTGCTTACGCCGCCCCCGCCGCCTACGCCGCCCCCGCCTACCACGCCCCTGCCGCCTACGCCGCCCCCGCCGCTCACGGTCTCCTTGGAGTCGCATACTCCCCAGCCACCTCTGTCGCTCATCTTACCTTTGATGGATACGGTGTCCATTATGGATACTAAAACTCCTTATGTCCTACCTCTTTTCACCTTACTCAAAATCCATCCATTACAAACTCTCCACCTACATACATGTGCCATTCCTAGATTCTCATTCTTTATAGTATTAAGTTTATTTGAATACATTTTTTTAGTTTTACAACATTGTTCTTATTTTTTACCTGATTTGTTTTATGATTAGTCATACTGTGTTAGGCGGAAAGGTTTAATTTCTTGAAGTATTTCTTTAATCGATCGAAATCAATTCAAAATGCAGGTGTTGGTGAGAATGTTATTTGTGTGACTGAAGACATAAGTTATTTATGTGTGAGACTGATAAGAGTTACAGTTCGCGTAGCCTCGGTATACATAACTTGATCCTGTCTTCAGGAGGAAATAAATCTGAAACTCAACAAGATTATAGAATAAAAAAATTGGGCAAACCTGAATAGAAAACGTAGATAAAAGATCGGAGAATTATAATACCCCCGTTGCAGCAGACCTGCATACTCAGCGAATTTAAAATGCAAAACAACATATGTTAATCCAACATAGCGAGATTTGACATGTTTTTTGTAAGCTCCATAAGAATAACACGGGGAATGAGTATGCAGGTTTGCTGCTACAGGGATGTTTAAAATGGTTGGTTTTAATTCAATATTTAGTAGATCTGAACTAGAAGAAGCCATTTACCCATAAGGTTATTTCTTATTTACCCATAAGGTTAAGGCTTATTTCCCATAAGGTTAACATTGAGACAACGTACTGTGTTTACCACTTTCAATATCTCGGTAACCAATGGACATAGAGCAGTGATTCAAAATACTAAATTGTTTGGTTTTTTGAGCTTAATTCAATGGTGCCAACAAAGATTCGATAAATTTCATTTTTCTATGTAAAAAACTCAAAAAAACCCATTTTTGGGGGTTTACCCCCCTTTACCCCCCCCTTCCGGTGGTCCGATCGGGCTGATTCACGAACTCGTCCGAGTGATTACCACTTTACACGTCTGTACCAAATTTCATTAAGATCGGACCATATTTACGGCCGCTATCGTGTTAACAGACATATATATATATATATATATATATATAAATTCAAACGAATGGTGTTTTTTGCTTCTGAGGACCCCAAAATGAAAAATTAACATGGCCTCGGACTTAGGTCTTACCATGAGTACTACCGTAATAGCTTATTCCTTTAAGGAAATTCGCTAAAATCAGCCAATACAAAGAACAAACACGTTTTACTAAACTGAGAAGGCAAATATCCTCATAACCGGTATAAGAGAACCACTCGGCAGTATCTAACATTCTCTGAAACAAGTACCGTTCATAGTATTTTTTCGCACAAGTCTCTGGACCCTGTCAAATTACAGAAAAGTAGTTTTATTTATTATTCTCTACCAGTGAAAAGTGCGGAATGTTATATATCATTTTCATATAATTTTTGTTATATATCATATATCATTTTCAGACAAGTATCAAAATTGTACAATGGATTCACTTCGGTATATTTTTTACTCCTCTAGATCTTAGAAAAGGTTTTATTGAAGCTATTTTAAATTTTCGAAACGCTATAATTTTTTTTTTTTATATGAGAAGTATTATGCTGTCTCTTTGTTTAATGTTTCCATGAAAAATAAAATTTAACGAGGTTATCAAAGCTCTCCATCAAAATCATCAACCTGTTATCAAACAAAATCTAATTTAAATCACCCCTGAATTAGACCTGGTGAAAAATATTTTTCAATAGGAACAGCACCTTTACTGCTGAACCTGAATACCTTCAAAAGTGTGATGAATTAAAATCTTTGGTGATAATGGTGCAAAGAGAGAGTGAAGGAAAGTAATAGGGTTGTAAGAGGTGTTCGTAGATTCGCTGGTCGGAAATGGTTGGAAATTGTTGTGGCCCAGGCTCCTGGGTACTTGGTGTAGCTATTAAAAAAATTAAAAGATATGACCAGAAAACTGGGTTGGGCACTTGCTGTAATTATTGCTTTTATACCTTTACACCATGTGTTCAGCTCAGACGTTGGGCGCCTGCTGTATAGAAGCGCAGAACTGTGGATTACGTCGCCTTTTGGTAATGTGGCATCCACGTGTTATTTCTGATAATTCTTGAAAATCTACAAAATAATGTTTTAGGAAAAGAACTTAAGATGATCTCACGCTAAGCCATTAATTCAGTTTGTTTGAACGTTTTGCGTTTTGATGAAGTGCTTTCCTAGTTCTACTGAACTTATACACTTATTAAACTAAACATAAACGGGTTGTCAGCATGTGTTGTTGATGATTGACGGGTACAAATTAATAAAGAAAATTAATTCAAATTCAAATTAAATTATTAAATTAGTTATTTGCCAAAAAACTAATATAGGTACATTATTATTTAGTTGTCTGTCCCCAACACTAAAGCATTGTCTGTCCGTAAGTGATTAAGACGGGTCCCTCTACCTCCACAAGGGATGTGCATCTAATTTCTGATTTTACTCTGTAAGTATTTACAAATGTTCAATTTCTAATCATTAATAATATTAAGTAGTAAAAAATAATTTAATATTTAATCGTACTTATGTTTTGTTTTATAACAATTTGAAAACTCAACTTTGCTTTTAAATTTTAAAACGTGAAAAAGAGAAACAATTTGGACAATATCATTAACTATATCGTAAAACGTTATATTAAATTCCGAGTAAAGCAATTATTAATGTTGTGGAAATTACAAAATTATTTTAAGCTAATTATTTATTTTAGATGGTGACTCACAAGAGCGGAAGATTCTTTGCAAACGTATTTTTAATAAATCAGCTTATATTATTTCTTTTATAAAAGGTTTGATAACATTTATGGATTTTAAAGATACAGTATGTAAAATATTGCATTACACCTTGGACAGAGTTCCTTTAGCAAGTGCCCGTGCCCAATCAATCACATAAATAACTTGACACGGTTCAAAATCGTAGCTACAGCATGTGTTCAAGGAGCACTGGACACTTCAGCGGACACATGCTGTAATTTTGGTGGGTCATTGAGTTACACTATGTGCCCAAGCGCGCTGGTCACTTAAGTGTCCAGGCAACATTGGACACTTCATTAAATGTCCAATTACTGCGGTTACGACAAATACATTACACTTACAGCAAATATTTATAAAAAAATGTTCTGTTTTAAACCATTAATTAGTCAATTGCTGCGGCATTGTGTTCGGAATCTAAAAATATGTAAAACCTGCAACATTGGACACCAACAATAGGCCATACCTTATTAAGATGTAACTTGTCCTGCAAGCAGTATTGTAACTGTGAAAAATGGTAGGAATAAACTAACTACATTGTCCCAGTTATGAGAATGAAACCCAAGGATCTTCGCTATCAGGAAGAGTTTGATAATAAAAACAAACGGCAGGTCTTCAGACTCATGATTGATAGCATGCCTCGCAGTTTGTAGAAAATTGATAGCACGTTTAACTTGTTTAGAAAATGTTTTTGAGAACAAAATAGGTTTATACCTCTGTTAGGTTTATTACCTGTTGGACCGAGCCCTATTCTGTAAAATTTTTAAGCTAGATGCAAGTTATTTCCAAGGGTATTTTCTGTTTAAAAATCAAGATTTTTGGTTTTTAGTATAGAACTTTTCTTAAACATAATTAACTGTTTGGTGAGGCATCTAATTTACGATGTGGTTGAGTAGATGTGCATGGCGGCAGTCACATATATATATACATATATCTAGTGGTATATGTATATCCTGATGAGTGGTAATCATTTGGACAAGTTCGAAAACCAGCCTGATCAAACCATCGGAAAGGGGAAGACGTAAAGGGGATAAACGCAACAATATTTTTTAGTAGTTAGGCCTATATAGACACAAAAAATAATCAAATTATGTTTGCATCATTGAATTTAGCTCGAAAATACAAACTATTCAATATGTTGAATCAATACCCTATATCAATTGGTTACCAAGGTATCGAAAGCAGAAAAAACAGTACATTGTATCTACCTTATCCTTATTGGAAACAATTAAAATTCTATATGTAGCTTATTCCTAAAAATATCTTGATAAAACCTCGTCTGTGGCTTCATCTAGTCGCGATCTAATGTATATTAGCCTATAATCTCCAAGTTTTACATTTCCGTGGCAGAAAACCTGGATACTCGTTTACCTTGAGTTAAATAAATTAACTACTTCCCTAATGATGTTGACACATCTTGATAAAACTTTAAATATTGCTTCTTCTAGTTATTCGTGCTGTATATTTATTTAAAACCACCTCATTTTCTCACACCTTCAGCAGCAGACCTGCGTATTTATTTATACATTATTCTTTTGCCTCATGAACTGTTTTATAGAAATATTCTAGGTTACGTATAACTTTGAATCAAACAGACTTTTTAAGTTATTGAAAACTGTACATTTCGGAATATAATATCCAATCTTCAGGCAGCACAAACGCATTAACAAATAACTTGACGTGCAATACATTATTTTTAAAATGTAAAACCATAAAGTTCGATTTTACATACACTCGTTTTTTTACAAACCTGCTTTAAAACATACATGTGTCGGCAGACGATAGACTTCGGACGGAGTTTTAAATGTAAAAATAATTAACTCGACGCCAAGTTATGTGTTAATGATTTTGTGCAACCTGAAAATGAGATATTACATCTTGAAATATACATAGTTTTCAGAAACTGTGACTGAAAGGTACGTAACCTAGAATATTTGCATATTCGTTCCTCATGTTATTTTTACGGGGAAATAAAAAAATACATAAATATATTGGGCTGATCATACATGTATGAGCATTACATACAAACTGCTGAGCATACAGATCTGCTACAACGGGGCTGTTAAAAATATCATTATTTTCAACTATTTTACATAGAAGTTTTTGAGTAAGACTTTAAATCCTGAAGGACACAAAGAATAAATTGCATTTAATTGCATTGTTTAATAGACAAAATATTAAGAAAATTGTAGCTAGAAAAGTAAGGATATAAAATATCAAACGCTTTCACGCCTACACAATCAAATGTCATCGTCTAAAGGGTGTGATGTATCGAATTCTTCGAGTAACTAATTAATCTGTGCTGAATGGAGATCCACAAAAAATGAACACTCCTCCCATCGGTCATAGACACGTTTCCAGTATTGAAACTGAATACTAAAATTGACTTTGGTTTTTAAATAAGTAATGAAACGACTTAAAAAATGGGTACCTTGTATATATATTTGGAAATTTTACTGAACATGTAGATTAATTATATACTGTCTAATTAAACGAGTATTCTGTGAAGTAAAGTTATCTTTCGATCACCAAGTTCAGCTATCCTTCCTTAATTTACTTTTTTTCTAAGGCACTAATTTTAAATTCACAGATTATATTGGTTTTAAGGCTCATGTTAATAGTACACCATGTGAGTGAGTTATTAGGCGCTAATTAATAGTTCTACCTGGTTGATCAGTTATTGTGCAGTCGTGCACATAACTCACCCCCCCCCCCTCCACCCCAATACACTCACACTCGGTCAGACGACCCATAGCAAGGTCGCTGGACCGGTTGTTTTCTGGGTCATCGACGAAACGATTTGCGTGGAACCTCCCGGTTAACCGGCGCATAATTGCTCTCATTAGGAAAATTGCTCTTGTTGCCAACGCTATTTTGAGACTTTGGGTTAAATAGTGTACTTTGTATCGACGGCTCACTGTAACAGCTTAATGTTCTAAGTAATTAGCTTTAAGAAATTATTTAAGTTCAGAGAAAATTTTTAAAAATACCGTAATCTTCTGCAAGGCGTACTACACAATAAAACAACTCACCGTCACTTTAAGTTAACAGTAAAAAAGCAGCTGAGCATATTTTAAAATTGGCTTTTTGTTGAATCTTAAATATAAAAAAATTATAAAAAAGTAAAACTGACCAACGATATATAATGACAGCTGATTAAACATTGTCTTCAATACCTAGCTTTAAAAAAATTATATTCTAAATTAAACGGACTATTGTAACTTTATATGTTAGAGTACTTCGTTTTGGATACGAACTGTATAAGTTTTTCCAGTCCTATCTAATGTTGTAACATGTAAAGAACCGGGTTTTCAAAGTGTCGGATTGAATCCGTGGATATGTGATCAACCAAAACCACATTAAGCACATCACCAGCATACTAATAAGCCCGTTATATACAACAGAGTCGATCCCTTGGATTGCATTCTTTAAGAGTTGATACCAAGAATAAAATTTCCCAAACTGCAACTAATGTATAAAGCCCGAACACTATATATTATAATCAATATCATAGAGGCTGTAAAACCTACATTGATGTGAACCACTGGCCAAATTCAGTCTTGTTTGAATGAAGGTTGTTAAGTAAACTAAACCACTTGTATGATTCCATTAGGGACCCGACCCTCGATGTGAGGTCAACTACAGCCTATTAGGTTTCACCGATACGGTATCTCATTACAAACCGAAAATATATACACTATTCAAATTATCTAGCTTAATATTTAATTTTATAATCCATTCAATAAATCCCTTTTTAGCGAATTTCCCCCATAGGGAAGAAGCTGTTACCGTAGTACTCATGGTAAGACCTAAGCCCGAGACCATGATAACTTTTCGTTTTGGGGCCCCCAGAAGCAAAAAACACTATTCGTTCATTTTCATAAATATATATATATCTATATATATATATATCTATGTGTCTTTAAGCACGATAACTCGCATAAAAATGGTCCAATCTTAATGAAATTTGGCATGGATGTGTAAAGTAGTAATTATTCGGACGAGTTCGTAATCCAGCCCAATCGGACTACCGAAAGGGGGGGGTAAAGGGGGGTAAACTCCCCAAAAATGGGTTTTTTGAGTTTTTTACATCAAAAAATAAAAATAATCCAATTTTGGTTAGCACCATTAAATTCAGCTCAAAAAAACAAACAATTTAGTATTTTGAATCACTGCTCTATGTCCATTGGTTACCGAGATATTGAAAGTGGTAAACACAGTACGTTGTCCCAATGTTAACCTTATGGGAAATAAGTAAAATTCTATATCACGCTTATTTCTCAACATATCTGGATAAAACTTGGTTTGTGGCTTCATCTAGATGAAATCTAATGTTTAATAGTCTAAAATCACCAATATTTCCACTTTCGTGGCAGCAAACCTGCATATTCATTCCCCATGTTATTCTTATGGAGCTTACAAAAACATGTCAAATCTCGCTATATTGGATTGAAATATGTTGATTTGCACTGGAAATTCGCTGAGTATGCAGGTCTGCTGCAACGGGGGGTATTATTTAATGTAAATAAAATTATTTTTTTCAAATTTAATATAAGATTTCATACCCAAAGAACCGTTCTACTTATGATAACCTAATAATAAAATTTTTCTTTTTTCTTTTCTTTAAGAAAGATTTTTCATCAAATTAAAATATTTCAGGCTAATTGTGCATTACATGGTGGTTCTATAATTACGAAGATTTTTACGTTTACGTTTTTTCTGTATCCAACGCACAGATGGATTTTATCCAACCCCCTTAATTAAAACCAAAGTATGTTAAGTGACATTGGGTTAAAAAGGGACCAAAGAACTTCCAGTTTAACAACAAATTGCTACGAAGTTTGATAATTTGTTACATGTTATAATACATTTTTATATGTTTTTTAAACATTTTCTTTTTAGGCTGATTCCCTTTGTACATTAGCGATTTAAACGTTTTAACCGAACAATTTTTTCGTTCGATTCTCATTCGAAGAACTCATTAACATTAATACAGTTCCTTAGAATGTTCGTTCGGTCGTTGGTGTCACGGTCTTTTCCATACACAGTAAGTTGGGCCATGGTTTTTAGTTTTGTAAATTAAAGACAAAACATTTAAGCTGGTTGCCATAGAAGGCAATATGTCATGACAATGTTCTCACTATCGTCGCCGACGGCACTGTTTGTATGTCACCACCGTTTCAGTGAAGACGTTAGTGTAAAAATCGCACAGTTTGCCTCGACCAAACATTTCGAGGCGAGTGTCATCATTATTGACAAAGTTTGTTTAGTTATCGTCCACACCACGAGGCCTCAGATTCACACGAGGGATATGGGCGGGGCGGGGCGGGAAGGTCGCCGAGGAGGCTGCGGCCCCGGCCAGGGCCACCGGCCACTCCGGGGGTGGCCACGGTATATAAGCTATTGACCGCCTCTGGACAGTACAGTTGTGTCACACTCAACAATCCGCCACCATGTACAAGGTAAGAACACACCACTTTATCTTTTTACTAATAATTAAAATCAAACTTCTAAATCGAATCGATTTATCTTTCGCATCACAGTTTTCCCCAAGGAATAACACTTGTAAAAATGTAACGACAGTTTTTTTAAGTATACTTAAAGATATTTCTTGAACTCTGATAAATGATGTCTAGTCTATGTCTCCGTCTGAGTTTATTGTTTCTATTTTCTTTCGTAAATTATGTTATATTGAAACAATTATCTGTTTTTCAGATTTTTTCAGAAAATTATAACAGACCTGTCCTTAACGTGTTTGCTGTACAAATACTTAACACTTGAATAAGCATTAATCCATCACTCATTGCTTGTTGCGTTATTTTTTATATTTTTGTCTATATATGTATTAGATACTTGCAAATGGCAATAACAGACAATAAGTAGATATAGCAACATGGCAATAAGTAGAATATAGCCATCTTAACAGCGCAGGTAACACGCTTCCATCATATAAGAAATATATTTTTTCCAAGTAAATGAATGTTTAGGAAAAGTTTCATATGGATTAACAGTCCAGTTAGTTAGACAATATCTAGATTGTAGACAATATTGATGTAAGTCTAGAATCTGTTCTAAACCTATGAATAAATTTCAAGCGAACCACCCAATATTGATGTAAGTCTACAATCTGTTCTAAAGCTAAATATGTATTGGTTTGTGAATAAATTTCAAGCGAACCACCCGTTAAAGTCTCCGTGGAAAAATTAAAACTAAATCATCATAACAAAGGGCTACCTACATTCAGGAAAAAGTTACGCCTGACAACAATAATTTTAACATCAGTTTTTAACGTAAAGTTTATATTGACTGAGCTATGACTGAGCCCTAAATATTTCCCCCAAATTAAATAACGTGGGAAAGATATTAGAGAAAAATTATGAAAACGTTTAGTACATTTAAAATCCAACAATTATTATTAATGCACAAAAAAGTTATATTTTGAGATTTTCTTGGTTAAATTAAACTTTCAAATGAACTTAACCTCAACAAATAAGATATTTCTGGGTTTAATTCGCTAAATCAATGTTGATAAAAATTCTGCATATTTCGCTGCTGCAAACTTAAAAAGTACCTACATAAAAACAATAGTCTAGTTAATAACACATAGAGTGTTGTTAGTTAGTGAGTGCGCACATAGAGTGAGTGTGCGTTAGTGTTTTGTTTAAGTACATGAGTAAACGTAGTGTAAAGAGTAGTATAAGTATGTTTAAATCTCTTTTAACAATTATTTATAGAACTTGAAAATCTTTGGTGTTGTCCGTGTGACATTCTAGATGAATCCAGTGAAGAAATGATGATGAGATTAGTAGTTCAAATAACTGTGAGGGTGAAATCATTAAGTTCAAGATTGATGGTCTTTTTTAAAAAATTGCAACTAATTCATCCTCTTAATCTACAAAAAGGCTCAGGTTAACTAATGTCGAAAACGAGTCTGGTTCCCAGTTCAGCGAGTAACTTGTCTATGTGACTGACTGCCGCCCCCGCGAGCCTTGTCCCAGCTCCTGACGCCGACGTTTGCTGCACGCTTTCGTAACACGCTTTCTACCATCGGCTCTTCAAAACTGTCCCTGCCCCAGATCCATCTGAGGCCGACTTAGGCGTGGCCGCGGTGTATAATATCACAGAGAGCGTCCTTGACGCCTTTGACTTTACATTTGCATCATCTGGAAAAATAGTTGATCACCTAACGATCTGTGCCGATACCCGATCTGCAATTTGATTTGCCATTACCGTGGGTGTTCTGATTAACCTCGTCGCGTTAACCTCCATAGGCGTTGCCAATGGGCTGTGATTGATGAGCGTCTTTATTGATTATTCATTAAATTATAAATAACTTTGTCAACTACTATCAAAGCCACACCAATTCCAGCGCAATACCTTGCATTTATTTTCCATACAACCAAGGTTTTTTAGATATCAACTGAATGGAAAAGAATATCATTAGATAACGAATAAGTTTCATCTAAGCTTTACTGTAATATATTTTATCTAATATACGCTCAAACTCTTAATATTTAGTAATTTTATCGAAAGTTGTTTAAGAAAATTGACTTTAAACAACGTTACTGTGACAAACATATAATTTTACATCCTTTTGTTTCACAGCATATGTATTATTTTCCTGGTGTTATATACAACACTATGTTTGATTTCAGTTCTTAGTCCTCGCCGCCGCTTTGGCTGTTGCCAACGCTGGTCTGCCCGTCGCCTACGCCCCCGCTGCGTACGCCGCCCCCGCCTACGCCTCCGCCTACGCCCCCGCCGCGTACGCCGCCCCCGCCTACCACGCACCCGCCGCCCTCACCTCCACCTCCGCCAACATCCTGAGGACTCCCGGCAACCTGGGACAGGTCTCCACCTACACCAAGACCATCGACACCCCCTACTCCAGCGTCAGCAAGTCTGATGTCCGTGTGAGCAACCCCGGCTACGCCACCTACGCCGCCCCCGCCTACGCTCCCGCTGCGTACGCCGCCCCCGCCTATGCCCATGCCCCCGTCGCCTACGCCGCCCCCGTCGCTAAGCCCGTGGCTTACGCCGCCCCCGCTGCCTACGCCGCCCCCGCTGCCCACGGTCTCCTCGGAGTTGCCTACTCTGCCGCCCCCGCTGTCGCTCACCTAACCTTCGACGGATACGGTGTCCACTACGGATACTAAGAAGCTCCACCTAGTCAACTTGTACATCTTCAGTCATCTATTTATTCCATTTAAGTCACTGAAATGAAATAAAAAGAAGATTGTCCAAAAATTGTTTGTAATTTTAACCCTTTGTAAATTTATACTTATTTAATTCCCTTGGGCTAGTTTGTATGATTAAGATTTCTTTTACCGATATCTACTACATTATAGGTGTCGGTAAAAAAAGCTTAGTGTAAAGTTTTGCTAGAAATTCAATATTTTATTACTGTTTCCTTTATACCGGTCTTGAGGAGGATAAACCCGTGACCAGCCGACAACATAGCAGTTTTAAGTATACAGTGCATAACACTAACAGTTAATAAATTACTTATACTCGCATAACCTAAATGTTAATATATTCTTTCAAGACAACGCAATAATTGCATCAAGAACCTTGCCGTTACTACTTTTTAATAACCAATAAGTTTACTTTTCATGTAAATAAAATAGGGTTAAGAACAGAATAACGTTTCCACTACAATATTTTGATATTCTACATAAAGAACTTTTATTTTAAAAAATATCGGATTTTCTTTTCCAAGTCCGTTTGGCTCTCTTCTACGACCGCTTTTCACAACTGAGGTCTTAAATCAAGGGTATGACGCGCAGATTAGCCATCAAGCAACAGATTTTTTTCTACCGCACAACTCGACTTACACTCAAACAAATATTTATCTTTTTGTTATTTCTTATTAGAGTTTACAAATTTGCAGCATTGTCTTATCATTATCTTTCATATATATTTCCAGATTGAATCAAGATATATAGTTATTGTTTGCCTTAAAATACTCATTAAATTTTGGTTTTCATGCGGGATGGAGATAATTTAAATCGGTCGAGTTTGAAGGAATTTTTACCTTCTAACAACATTAATTTGAATTTCTCCTAAATTTTACTTTATGTAAAGATTTATATATTAATGTAATATATAATTTCTTTACCCCAATTGTGTTGGCTTAAGAAACTTCAGTTGAGTACCGGCTGTAATTTGAGCTTTAATTATGGCCGGCACTATTAAAATTCGAACAAGTTTCAAGCACATACAGTTAAATTTTGACGAGACTTGTCGTTATTAACGCTTGATAATCATTCATTCATTCTTAATCATTCTTATTAAGACAGGTACCTCATGGAGGACGTTACCCTGAATATGAGTGAAGGATGAGTGTGAGGATCGTGATGGTAGTAGCGCGATCTTATAGCCTTGTTACTGACTAAGGTTGGCACGTTCCTTAGACAGGACTGTTAAGCCCAACAACCAATGGCAGCTGGCTCCAGAAACAACCCTTCAAAAAGCTACTAACTTTTCTCGGGATCGATCCGGCTACCTACAAGTTTGTAGGCGGGCACTATAACCACTACACCAACCAGCCATCTCAATTATATTATGTACTGAAAGAACGCTGCGTTCAATTAATTACTGGCTTTCATTTGAGCTATAGTTTATGTAGTTTTGATTAATATGAAGCGAAGTGTAGACCCCCAAAGACATAAGGTTTACTTTTTCAGGATAAGCATACAATTATTGATAAGTGACTACAGTTTTAGCGAATTTCCCCCATAGGGAAGAAGCTATTACCGTAGGTCTCATGATAAGACCTAAGCCAGAGAATATGATAACTTTTCGTTTGGGGGCCTCAGAGGCCAAAAATATCATACGTTCAAATATATATTTAGTAACAAATTTGGCACAGATGTTTGAAGTAGTAATTATTTGGACGAGTTCGAAAACCAGCCCAATCGAACCAAAGGAAGGGGGGTAAATGGGGAAAACTCCTTAAAATTGTTTTTTATTTATTTTTTACATAGGAGAAATTAATACAGGGTGGAAGGAAGTTAGTGTTAAAAATTTTTATGTGATAAACTACATGGTATTTCTGACAAAATGGCACAAATATAAGTTTCCATAACCTTGAAATAAGTGAATAATGGATAAAATAAGATTTTTTCAAAATTGTTGTCATTACTCAGATTAAATGGCTATAAGTACATAAAAAATTGTGTTTTTATGGATTTCATTCCAATATTTAGAATCCTCATAAAATTTCCAATAAGAATAATACATAAACATTCAGTTTCAATACCCTTACAAACTCTTGTTTTATAATTAAATTCTAGATTTGTGTTTTTTGAGAAAATTTAAATTAAGTTTGAAGCGGATTTTCTATTTTATACTGGGCTGGATAATGTGTCAAATATCATAGAAAACTTGCGCTTTTAATAAGCTTTAAAATTATGTATAAAAACCTACTATTGCTCTTATTCATTATTCATAGATTTAAGTATGTGGAGAAAAACAGGGTAAGGCTGAAGTTTCTTTCCTGAAAAAGAACCCGTATGTCCCTTGATAAAATGGCTCTAACTGCACTAAAAACCATGTTATTGTGGATTTTATTACCATTTTCAGAATCCTCGTAAAATTATTATTAAGAATAATATTAAAGTATAATAAGGACGAGTCATCATTTTGAACTTCTGTTTTATGGTTTAAGTTTAAAATTTTGTTTCTATACGAACACGAACTGAAGCTTACGAAATTAGTTTTTTGTCTTATTTGACTTAAGAGTGTTTTAAATATTATCAAAAGTTTCTTCATTTAATAAGCTTTCAAATGATATACTACACTTATATGATATATGATATACGATATACTACACTTATATTATATGATATATGATATACTACACTCAGGTTTTAATGACAATGTAACTGAAATATTATGTCATTTTAAAAATTAGGTAAGTTTATTGTAGGGCTAAAACACATGCTAATGAAAGAGAAACTCTGTCATGATTTTGCCTCATCATAATTTATTAGTAATACATTGTAAATACCCGGATAGTATCTTAAGTGTAGTATATCATTTGAAAGCTTATTAAATGGAGAATCTTTTGATAATATTCAACACACTCTTAAGTCAAATATGACATAAAACTAATGTCATAAGCTTCAATTTGTTTTCGTAAAAAACAAAATTTCAAACTTAAACCATAAAACAGAAGTTCAAAATGATGACTCGTCCTTATTATACTTTAATATTATTCTTAATAATTTTACGAGGATTCTGAAAATGGTAATAAAATCCACAATAATATGGTTTTTAGTGCAGTTATAGCCATTTTATCAAGGGACATACGGGTTTTTTTCAGAAAAGAAACTTCAGCCTTACCCTGTTTTTCTCCACATACTGTTAAATCTTTGAATAATGAATAAGAGCAATAGTAGGTTTTTATACATAATTTAAAAGCTTATTAAAAGCGCAAGTTTTCTATGATATTTGACACATTCTCCAGCCCAGTATAACATATAAAAACCGCTTCAAACTTAATTTAAATTTTCTCAAAAAACACAAATCTAGACTTTAATTATAAAACAAGAGTTTGTAAGGGTATTGAAACTGAATATTTATGTAATATTCTTATTGGAAATTTTATGAGGATTCTAAATATTGGAATGAAATCCATAAAAACAAAATTTTTATGTACTTATAGCCATTTAATCTGAGTAAGGACAACAATTTTGAAAAAATCTTATTTTATCCATTATTCACTTATTTCAAGGTTATGGAAACTTATATTTGTGCCATTTTGTCAGAAATACCATGTAGTTTATCACATAAAATTTTTTAACCCTAACTTCCTTCCACCCTGTATAATTTAATTTTGGTTTGCATCGATGAGTTCAGCTTGAAAAAACGGATAATTTTGTATCCTTTATTTTACTCTTTGTCCATTAGTTACCGAGATACTTGGTGTTGTAAACATTCATTTCATTCATTTCATTTATTTTCATGCCACAAAACAGATACAAATCCAATTACATTGTAGCATGAAACAGTAAAAAATTACAAATATAGCACAAGATACAATTTTAAATACTTATATAATAATAAATAAATCGTCTACTGTAGCTGTCCCCTTTACTTCGATGAATTTGGCGATTAATGAAAGTTGAATAGAATGAACATGCATACTAAAACATAACAATTTAAACAATAAGTTAGATGCTTTAAAAAAATAATATTTAGGCAAAATAGTTAGAGTGCAAAGTAACAAATATAAATAACAATTATAAATTAATTTCAGGCATAACACTGACAAAAAACAGCAAATATAGTCATATAAAACAAGAATAACAATAATAATAATAACTCAGGTACGGATTTGACTCAAGTTGATATCTTGAATTTTTGCGGTGAAAGATAGTAAGGTCGACGAAAGCATATCAGTTGATGTAGGCAGATCGTTGCACAGTCGCATCATCATATATTGACATACGTTGTCCCACTCAGTTATGTTATTATGTTATTATGTTAAACCTCCTGGAAATAAAATTTGTAGTTATCTTGTTTTTCTACGCATCGAGCTGCATGTGTATTCATCTAGTTGAGGTCTACTTGATTATGCCCCAAAATGCCCATATTTGTAGATTCCTATTCCTATAAAAAGTATACTATTTTTATAAAAAGGGTAGCTTAAATTTTAAAAAGAAAACGTCATTGGGCTAAATGGCTGCAATTTTGTTACAATATGTAAATTCAAGTATAGTTATAACATAGTCCCCGTCCGTAGTCACCCGTTTCTGCTATTTTCATTAAATACGGAGGAAAACATAGGCCTATAGCGTTTGATTTGAACTTTTGCATGGGTCTTACTTTTAATCAAATTAATTCAAATTTTGAAACAAACAGCCGATTAAAATCAAGCGTTACACTACTAATAAGTAAAGGGTAATAAGACCATATCATTGAATTCAATGATTTAAATGTTTTTTTTTTTCAAGAGAATCCAGCTAAATAAGGTTTATAAGGAATGAAAGCAGTGACGATCAAAAACTAAATTAATGAAATATGAGTGTAGCACAAACTTAATATTGGAAAGGATAAAGGGAAAAGTAAATTAACAAAAATTAAAACCTACTGCCAAATTAGGAGTGAAGTTAAATTTTACTGTTCCCCTAACGTTTCTACGATACAATATTGATTTTATTACCGACTTATGTCCATCGATATTTACATAATGATTATTCGACATTTCAACTATTCTGTCAAAATAAGATTTATTCTTTATTATTTTATAAATAATGAATAATAAATCTGATGAATAGCTCTTATAGAGCTGTTTGGTAGAACAGTGTCATTTTTGCGAATCGTAAACATGTATATGTTTGAAAATAACTTTTTATACCTGTAGAATGTATACCGTAAGGGCCAATTGGTATAATATTTTTAAGGAGATAATTTTTATTCTGAATTGCTGCTAGGTTTTAAATGAAATGCTTCGGGTAGAAATACCAGTTTATTGTCAGTCCACATGAATAAATGTAAATTAAACAATCTTACTTGAATATGAGGAGGCAGGCTTATCTGGTAGTAAATACATTTATTTATAATTTACTTTTAGAATTAATGTTCCTGGGATTTGACAAAATTATAATAATTACAAATCCTCTGATGATTCCTTCAAATTTATTTTCCATACACTTGAATTTGTATTTGACTGGAATTTTTCATAGACTGGAAATTCTATTTGACTGGAATAACTTTCTGTTTGACTGGAATTTCTTATTTGACTGGAATGACTTTCTGTTTGACTGGAATGACTTTCGGTTTGACTGGAATGACTTTCTGTTTGACTGGAACCTCGTCTGGAATTAACAAACAACCAGACTAATTAATATAAATACATACAATTATTTAAAAATGAATTTAAAAGCAAATTTACAAATTGAGAACATGTGCAAAATTCAATGACCAAATAAAACAGGAATGGTGAGACAGTAATATTTGAATAATCTTAGTTTTCCAATTATTTACACAAGTTAACATTTACCAGAATGAAAATTGAATCATGGACTTTACATACAATATTTTATACAATACAAATTATTCTTTCCTAAATATAATTACAATAATTTTACCTTTCACGAGGAGTCAATTTAATTTACAACTGGAGGAAATGGTTTTACTTGAAGGAATTGGTTGTAAGGCCTATTCATTAATATTGGAGAATAAATAATACATTAATCATTGCCATAATTTACAATTATGTATTGTTAATACTTCATAGTTATCTTAATCGGAGATCTTGTTTGTTATGCAACACATTATTGTCTGTAGAGGATTCGTAAAAAATCAAGATCCAGAATAAGTTCACTTACGAGACCTGATACGGTGTACAGTAATTGTAAGCGAAGGAACACGTCTACGTCTACCAACTCAGCGCAGTGCGGGTTGCAGCCATTCGGCTCCTAATGTATCCGTTTTGCCTACCTAGCGCCTGTAATTGTTTAACATCTCAAATCTATTTTCTTACTTCATAATTTACAGAGTGTTAATAAAAAAACCCTTCAGAACTTCGGGATATGGTTACTAATATCAAAACTAATAAACAAGTTCCTGTAAACATGGGTCCTAAAATGCTCGGTTATCCGTCTGTCGGTCTGTATGTGTTTTAGCATGATTTTACATAACTTTCGAACCACTAAAGATATCATCTTAAAACGTGGTACGTATATGCTGACTAATAGGACCAATTTTGGTGCGGAGTATCAAGTTTCTACTTTGTATCATTTCAAAATGGCAGTCATTTTTATATTTAAACCTTAGTATCTTAAAAACCGCAAATTTTACAAAAATTGTATAAGAGACAAAAAAGTTGTGCAATTTTGTCTCCTAAAAAACCATTTAAAGATTATTAAGATTGATTAACAATTAACGGAGTTATTGCAATTTTTCGAACAGAACATGCTTATTTTATGGCAGTAATAGCAAATTTGCTTGAATTCTGTTAGCAAATTTGCAGTAACTCCGTTAATTATAGTTCGATCTTAATAATCTTTATTTGTTTTGTAGGAAGTAAAATTGCGCATCTTTTTTCTCTCTTGAACAATTTTTGTAAAATTTACGGTTTTTAAGATATTAAGTTTTAAAATATAAAAATGGCTGCCATTTTGAAATGGTACAAAGTAGAAATTTGATACTTCGTACCAAAATAGGTCCTATTAGTCAGCATATACGTAACCATGTTTTAAGTTGATGTCTTTAGTAGTTCATGTAAAATCATGTTATAATCACATACAGCCCGACAGAAGGATAACCGAGCATTTTAGGACCCATGTTTATAGAAACTTTTTTCTTAGTTTTGATATGTAACCACATCCCGAAGTCCTGAAGAGTTTTTTTATCAACACCCTGTAAATTGAGTTTGTTCTCATAAATTCAAATAATGAATGGTGCTCTTCATTTGTTGTACTGAATAATATCAAATATGTTTCTTCAAAAATTACCTTCTTTATTATTTCAAGCCTGGAAGCGGGGCGAGTCGCATCAGTCGAATTACAAAAGAGGGATTCTTACATATTTGGATAAATTAAAATAAATTTTGACTAAGAGATCATGTTTCATTTTGTATTTTTACAGTGACCGAATTCGATCGTCCTGTGTCACTTTTTTAGTTTTTGTTTGTAAAAAAATAAACTTACTATCACAAAAATACCCCCGTTGCAGCAGACCTGTATACTCAGCGAATTTCAAATAAAGTATGTATAGTGCAAGCCAACATAGCGAGATTTGACATGTTTTTGTAAGCTCCATAAGAACAGCATGGGGAATGAGTATGCAGGTTTGCTGCCACGAAAATGGAAATATTGGTGATTTTAGACTATTAAACATTAGATCTCATCTAGATGAAGCAATAAACCAAGTTTTATTCAGATATGTTCAGAAATAAGCTAGATATAGATAAATAATATAAAAAATATAAATGAATAATAAGCGAGATTTAGAATTTTACTTATTTCCCATAAGGTTAACATTGGGACAACGTACTGAGTTTACCACTTTCAATATCTCGATAACCAATGGGCATAGAGCAGTGATTCAAAATACTAAATTGTTTGTTGTTTTGAGCTGAATTCAATGCTGCAAACGAAAATTCGATAAATTTTATTTTTCTATGTAAAAAACTCAAAAACCCCATTTTTGGGGGGTTTATCCCCCTTTACCCCCCCTTCTGGTGGTCCGATCGGGCTGGTTCACGAACTCGTCCGAGTAAATTCCACTTTACACGTCTGTACCAAATTTCATTAAGATCGGACCATATTTACGACCGCTATCGTGTTAACAGACATATATGTATATATATATATATATATATATATATGTAAAAATTCGAACGAACGGTGTTTTTTGCTTCTGGGGGCCCCAAAACGAAAATTCATCATGGTCTGGGTCTTAAGTCTTACCATGAGTACTACGGTAGCAGCTTCTTCCCTATAGGGGAAATTCGCTAAAATAGAGTTAAGTAAAAGTATATTGAAGGGGAGGTTCAAGGAGGATAAATCCTTCCAAAAATGGGGTTTTTACATAGAAAACAAAAATAATCCAATTGTTGTTAGCACCATTGAATTCAGTTCAGAAAAATAAACAATTTAGTATGTTGAATCATTGTCTCTTATCATATATTAATAAAACTTGGTTTATGGCTTGATCTACATGAAGTCTAATGAATATTACTCTAAAATCCGGATATTTATATTTTTGTAACAGCAAATCTCCATACTTATTCCCAATGGGAAATAAAAACAACTCTATTCCTCATTCCTTAACATCTCTTGATACATGGTATATGGCTTCTAATAGTTTATATCTACTAGATATTGAATTGAAAACACTCACTTTTCACATACCTTCAGCAGCAGACCTGCATACTCTTTATTCGTAATATCATTTTGGAGGAAACTACGAAAAAACACAAAACTCTTGTGCTGGGTCGAAAAATGTTTCTAAGCATTAGAAGTTCGCTGAGTATGCAGGTTTGCTACAACGGGGTAATTTTTTATTAGAGATCGCCTACTGGCCGAAATTCAACTGGAAAATATTTAGGTTAGGTTTTACTCGTTACTCCAATAAAACTCTTGACTTTGTTTACATATTGTCGTTATTTCGTAACGAACATGGCAACTCATAAAGACTGTTAATATTTTTATAATTTCAAATTCTTTTTTCTAAAATTCTCAAAAACTATAATAAATTGCAAAGTGATTATACACATCTACAGGAAAGTACTACTTTAACAATGTGCTCAGATTTTTTCTAGGTCGCACACAGGCTGAGGAAAAAAGGATAACAAAAATCGTGCTTGATTATGTATAGATGAGGCAATAAAATACGGCGGCACAAACATAATAAATTACTAAAAATGCCTTTGCATGATTACTAATCGGTGAAAATAATGTTGAAAGACAGTAATGTATTAAGCGTAAATACTTAGTACCTTTTTAAGCTAGAAACGGTAAAACACCGTCGCGTGTCGGATTGATCATGCCAGAGTGACACTTGGCGCCCATGCACCAGGGGCTGCGGAGTCTGCAGCATCGTAAACACGGGGACTCCGCCCAGAGACGCCGTATACCACAGCTGCAGCGCGGCCTGTGATTAGCCCAGATCTGGGTCGCGATACGCCAGCGCCAGGACCTTGAAAGGTTGAGGAAATTCATTGCCCCGAGCGCCGGAACCCAGGAACTGCGAAACCTCCGAGCAAGCACATGGCGGTGACCTTTGCATTCCCGCCGGCCTGCCGCAAACTATCGGTCGTTATCTTAAATAACTACTTGAAGCAACTATATCCTTCCTGTCCTAAGATATGCGGGAGGAAGGCTTACTTATCAAAAGTAAACCAAACTTATTAGTAAACTTTAACTATATTTCTCTATACAACTTATACCTTATTCTTATCTCTAAACTACTTCTTTAGAATTAAGTCACAAAATAATTTTTCGTATAAATGTATAATGTAAATTGAAAAAAAGAAAATTGCATTACATAAACATGGACGTATATGCAATTGATTTTTTAATTGTTCAAAGAAAAAAGGAGTTGATAAAGTTTTGTTGCATAACAACCGTTACATTTACCTCAACTAGGTGGTCTTAAGCTAATGACCACATTGAACAGTGGTCAGTGAGGCATTTAATGGCTATTCAGGCTAATAATTCAGTCGGGTAAAGATTCTACACCAATCATATTGCATCTTACGTTGTAGTAATGCTAATCTTGAAAATCCTCCGTTGAGGTTGTATTTTTTTCCACGGAATATTTTATTATTTAGTAGGCTAAATGAGTAACAAGCTTTAGATAGTTTGACATGTGGTATAAAAACCTCTTCGACCTATTATTTGGTAAGGTGTGGCCCTGGGTTTGAGCTTTGTTTACTACAATGCCAGGGTAACGCCTTCGCCTTGCTAAAGAAGGACATGGAGGCAGTTTCGCTGTGGTACAGTTACTGGTCGATATCAATTAAACTGTGAGATTACATTGGAGGTATCAGATTAAAAATTAATTGATAATTTTACTTGGCAGGCGACTTATTCTTTATTAAAAAAAGAATTGTTACCTTAAAGTAAAGATTTGTTACTGAATAATTTTACTCGCTAATTAAGTAGTAGATGTAGAGCAATTTTTATTTTAGGTTCTAAATCCAACAGAAAAGAAAAGTTTACCGTTTTAGCGAATTTCCCTAGGAATAAGCTATTACCGTCGTTTTAACAGAATGGACAAAAATATCCATTCAGGGTGCCCTCAGCAATTATATCAATTTTTATATCAGTTGATAGCTTTTTATGACTACTTTCTGGATATCAAGTGAGTTTATCGTGGAAATGCATTTTTACCTGCAAAAATAACGATTTCTTTCAAAATTTAACATGGGCTTATATGGGGAATAGAATTTTTATTTTTTTAATGTCTTTCAGAACGATAACTCTCGTAAAAATCGTCTGATCGAAACAAAATTTAGTACACACATGTAAAACTAGGTTCTCTTGGACGAGTTCGTAAACCGACCAGATCAACATATGAAAAGTGGGGTAAAGGCTGCTTTTACCCCCCAAAAATATATTTTTTTTTCTTTTTCAAATTGAAAAATTAAAGTAATCAAATTAATGTTTTCACCATTGGATTCGACTTGAAAAAACGAACAATTTGGTATTTTGAATCGTTCTAAGTCCATTGGTCTCCGAGTTATTAGCGAAAATACCACTGGAAGGCTCCTTTTTGCCCTTAAAAATGGGGTTTTTCAGTATTTTAATTGAAAAATTAAAATTATCAAATTGTTGTATTCACCATTGGATTCAGCTCAACAAAACGAACAATTTGGTAGCTTGAATCATTGCTTTAAGTTCATTGGTCTCCGAGATATTATCGAATTTCCTAATAAACAGGAACGAAAATTACCGTCGTTTTAACAGAATGGACAAAAAATATCCGTTCTGGGTACCCTCAGCAATCATATAAATTTTTATATCAATCGATAGCTTTTTACGACTCCTTTCTGGATATCAAGTGAGTTTATCGCGGAAATGCATTGTTCATGGATTCAGCTTGAAAAAAACAAACAATTTGGTATTTTGAATCGTTGATCTAAGTCCATTGAAATCCAAGTTATGTCCCCTTCACGTTTTTTTGTCAATATTTTAGTATCAGGGCAGCAGAATGTTGTCCAATGAAACTTTGTTTCATCGAAACCTGCAGAGTATTTCGTGAGTTTATCAAAAATATTTTTAATAGGATTTTTGATTTTTAACGAAAAATAACAATCTGGCCTTTTTTCAAATTAAACTTATTTATTAATATTTTTGACACGTAAAATAAACAATGGTATTTTATTTTAATATATGAATATATCTCTTTTATATGTTTTTTGTAATATTTGATTAATTATTGTTTTTTATTGGAAATTCGCTGAGTACGCAGGTTTGCTGCGACGGGGGTATTATTTTTTACAAGTAAGGGGTTGCCGTGTCCTCACATTCTATCTAGAGCTCAAATTTGAAATTAATTACTTCTTTCTCAAAATAGTCCAAATAACTTAACGTTTGGCATTATAACACTATTGCATATGAATATTTTAGTAGGATAACCTAGACTGCAATACTGTTTGATCAAGATAATATCTTTAAAATAAACAAATAAAACTCGCAATTACAAAGTTAATGCAAATACTCCGGGATTTACCCGCCTAACAACACGATTGCTATTTCATAAATAAATATATTTTATGTAAGCTTGTAAAAATAAAGAGGGCAGTTGAATTCCACTACAGTACAATAAAACAAACAGTTGGCCTGGGTACAAAAAATTAGAGAGAGGTCTTGAGCCCATATTTTCTTGTTGAAGATAACGTGAACATTTACGACACCTTTCTCAGCTGCCTCTCTCACCATGCTCTAACTCGAGTTGCATTTCAGAATATATAAAAAGTCATGGCACTTCTCTTTTGTAAATCTAAAAAATCTAACTTACATTATTCATTGTGACCCTGGATTGGAATCCAGAAATAATAAAACAACATTACCTTGTACATTTCCAATAATTCGAAAGGCAACTTGTGTTGTTTTTCAGAACTTCACAATTGAGGTCTTATACCAGTGCCATAAAAACCAATAAATACCAGCAATACCATAAATACCAATACGAATGCCATAGAACAATCGATATAATTATCTTTATACATATTTATTATTACCCTAGCCAATTCTCATTCCACACTCTGATACGGCATTTCTCTAGAAATGGATCCGAGGTTGCCAACAGCTACTGTGATCGCTTCATTTAATGTTATTATAATAGAAAACCATAAGGCAAGATGTTAAAACTTTATAGCCTTAAAATTCACTTTTTTGGACAATTAGTTTTCGTCCAGCAATATGACCTGCATTATTGTTACTTCCAGCATTTCAAGGAAATCCTCAGATCCATTTCTAGATAATTGTTCAATAAAACAAGCAAGGATTCAAAATGTATTTTAACTGTATAATATATAGTTGTCATCTTTAAGCAAAACTTATATGTAGTTCCAAATCAGTCCGTTCCTTTTTCATGTCAATAAATTATTATTATTATTAAGGAGAAGTTTTTGCTTTGGGGAAAATTCAGTTAATTGTTTAGCATCATTCTTGGGCCAACTATAAATAACTAGGCGCATTCGTTCCTTTCAGATTTATTTAAATTTTTAATGGGTGTGCGGAAGTATCATTGTTGAACATTGTCCTTCAGAATGTTATATTACTATTCTGTAGAAAAGGAATAGAATTCATTTTTAATACTGACTGCAGACAATGAGCGAGTAGCCTATTCAGTAAATGGGTTATATTATATTTGTTTTCAATCGCATACACTATAGCATTTCTTTGTATGTAACACATTTTTTCTTGTTTGATTCTGTTTATTGAATAATGCAAATGTATTTATTGATATAAAAGAATGGCTGGAGTTGTAAGGTTTATGTAAGGTTTGTTAATGTCGATTTATAACTAGATGTTTACGTCAGACATTAACCTAAAAAATAAATTACATTTTTTACTGAGTTACTTGCTTATATCAACTTAGATTACTCTATATAAAGTATTGGAGCCGTGCACAACAATGGTTCCACAGCTCCGACCGTCCTCTGGTATATCGATCTTGAGATGCCAAGGTCCTACCGACCATTTCTCTCGATGGCCTTAATTATCTGTACAATAACGCCAAATTACTTTTTGTCTTTGCAAGTAATGATTACTTGTACAATTGGTTTGTTCAGTGCGGTAATGGAATTGGGTTGAATATATGGTTATAATAATTAAACATAAATTTCAGATATTCTAAAAAAAGTAATATTTTTTGCTTGTTTTCTATATAGCTGATAACTTTTATACCATGTTTATTAACTTTTAGACTATGACATAGGCAGTAAAATATTAATGTATTTCTCTGGAATCAGGAACTATATGCATGTTATTTCGATATTTAGTTTTAACCAAGTCGATTTTTATATCACATTTGCAGTTTTACTCGTCTAATCCCTAATTTTACATATTTGACCAAAATTCACACAATCAACAAGGATCTGAATTTATGTTAGTGTCCTCAGCGAGGATATCTCCCATATTTAATTTATGGGACATTTATTAAATTTGTCCTGGGCAGGTCGCCATTTCTAAGTAATGTATCTAATGTATCTATGACGGCAACTTCTTTTGAAGGATATTCACAATTCAGTAAGTTTTGCCAAACTTAAACGAAGGGGTTTAAAGATGATTGTTGGTCTCATTTTTTGTCTTTCCAAATGACGAATTATTTTACAACTATAAATATTTATTCTTGTTATTATGTTTTATTGATATCTCTATCGTTAAATTATTTCCGATTTTTATGTTTTTAAGACTTTCTATCGTTAATAGGAAGAAACCCCTGACCCACTAAAATGGTAAATTGTGGTTTGAAGACTTAAAAAACTATATCTTATATTTATTTATAGTCAGGTCAATTCCCTGATTAGCAAAGTGCCGTATAATTAGTACCTCACAGTCTCTGTTTCCACCCCAGCGCGGCGCGGCGTGGCGGCGGCGGCGGCAGAGGGGCGGGGTAGCGCTGCCCCCGGGGGCGGCACGCCCTCTGCCCTCAGCCTTGGCTCGGCCCCTGCTATATAACTGGGGCAAGGGTGCTACTCGCCAGTTCTATACTCCCTACTCCAACGCCGCCATGTACAAGGTAATCCGATGTTGTTTATTGAAATACTTGAATAATTTTCGACTCCTCATACAATTTAAGTGAAACAAATAAAACCCGTTATGAAATTATTGTTAAACTAAATACATTCTTCAAAAAATATAATTTAACGTTCCTTGTTTAAAATATTGGTAAGAAAGAGTGAATACTTAAACGATATATTGAATTTCTGCCATACTCAAACCTTCCCTTTAAACTCGTATCTCTCATTGAACCTGAATTAATTTAATAGTGAAAAACTATTCACCAAAACTCTAGTAATATATTACAAGAAACCTATATGTATGTTCTAAACGCAACAATTCCATGATAAACTAACTCTCTACGTTTTTTTTTTAATTATTTACTGTATTTAACGCATTTTAACTTGAATTTTTGAAATACATTATAACTTGCTTCCATTTTTTCTCATATTACATTTTGACTGATTGGTTATATTTATAATTGAATGTTAAATTCTTATTTCAATTTATGAACGTAGTTACATGAAAACGTAGACCAGAATAATATTCAGAATGATATACAGTAAGTTTAGAAGAAGAATTTCAAGTTACATTTTACAGTCAGACAAAAGCATTTAGGATTCTGTCAAAATTAATTATTTTAACGACATAAAAAACACTATCAAACCGATTTATGTTTTTGTATACTGTACTAAATTACCCCTGTTGCAGCAAATTGTCATATACAAAGAATTTCAAAATTTATTTAAATAGATTATACCATGTGTCCCACAAGTGACACATCAGTTTAATAGCTTTTAAACTGAATGATATAGTTTAAAGATGTTTTGCACATTTCTGAGCAAAAACACTACTTTTTGCTGAGCATGTCATATCTGCCCCTGCCCAAAAAGTGCGATTTTTGTGATTTGCCCAAATTCTTAAATACAACAGATAGATTGGGATCTTTTTCCTTATACGTATACCACCATTCCAAATTTACCCCTCAAACTTGATTTTTGACCGAGCACCATAAACTGGGTCAAATCATTGTTATTAATCATTTTAAAGTGGAAATTCCTTGTAAGAATATTTTACCTGCGGTTTCGTTATCTTATCTACCGTTATCTCTGTCTAGACGCGATAAGCCAGCGTCTGTCCGTCTAGCGGTCCCACTTCCAGTTGGTTAGGTTAGGTTACCTATCCTCACCTATCCTAACCTACCTTACCAAAATCAAGATTGAAAAACAAACCCGGAACAGTGGTATACGTATAACGGAAAAGATCCATAGGTTGTATCCCGAACAGAAGTGCCGTCTACAAAATAAGTTCAGACACTAATTAACAATGACGTATACAGAGTATTGTATAATTTTTGGTAAGAAATCCATTATTCTGATTTGACTCACATGTCGCAGCTCATCGTCCTCGCCGCCGCCCTCGCCGTGGCCAGCGCCGGCTACCCCGCCCCCCTAGGCTACCCCGCCCCCCTGGGCTACGCCGCCCCCGCCTACGCCCCCCTCGCCTCCACCGCCGTCGGCGCCACCTCCCAGTCCACCATCCGCTCCCTGGACGGCAACTCCGTCGTCTCCCAGTACTCCAAGGCCGTGGACACCGCCTTCTCCAGCGTGAGGAAGTACGACACCCGCGTCAGCAACGACGGTATCGCCGTCGCCCCCGCCTACCACGCTCCTGTAGCTTACGCTAAGCCCGTGGCCTACGCCGCCCCCGCCTATGCCGCTCCCGCCTACGCCGCCCCCGCCTACGCCGCCCCCGTGGTCAAGGCTGTGGCCCCCGCTTACGCCACCCCCGTTGCCGCCCCCGTCGCTCACGGTCTCCTCGGAGTTGCCTACTCTGCCGCCCCCGCTGTCGCTCACCTCACCTTCGACGGATACGGTGTCCACTACGGATACTAGAAACTATCTACCACTCTCCTTTTATGATCTTTATTTTTCTCTTCAGTCCATCTAAATTTATTTATTGCCGTCTTCTAATCTCGAGCCAAAAGCACATTTTATTTCTTTACTATCTGTGATGTATCTTTTGTAAATAAAATTACACAACTCTGCTTTTTCGTCATTCCTTTTCCATCAATCTCTTAACCATGATCCGCATGCTTTATTTGAATGAAACCTACCAAAAGTATTTTACAAAAATTGCTTCTTCTATAAACCACGGTTTATTAAAAATTCTGAATTAGCTAGAAAACTTTAAGAAGATAACATAAAGCAATCTGTAACGATGCTATGTCAAAAAACCTTACATTAGTGTGAACAGAATTGACCATGACGTGCCTTTAACGTATTCCTAAATGAAAAAAATATTTGCAATTAATTGGTAGTGTAAGGAGGTGCCATTGCTGGGTTTCGCTAAGTAGTCCGCAGTGTCAAATTAAATACTGATGCCAAATCCTGCCATTACAAAAATTGAAGGGGTACCCCGAAAAACGTTCTAAACGACAAAAACCTAGCTTTGAGTAATCAAGTGTTGAAAGCTGAATTCTAAAATTTACGTTTTTTAAGATTAGAACTTATAATCATGTATAATTTTTAACACCCTATTTATAACATCATAATGTAGCCTTATATTGAATTTGTAGTTGCCATTAAACAGTTTTAAACATTTTAAGTGTTTTTAGGGGTTATAACGTTCTAAATGGTGGCTCTTGAAACGTTCTCTGACGGACTGCTCTTCTTCTTTGAAAGAAAACATCAGGGAGTATAAGAATACCAACATAAACAAAAATAAAACTGGATATAAAACAATTTTATTGATGTAAAAGTACAAAAACGTAAATGTTGTTCCGCTGGTGGTGCTTAAAACGTTATTCTACCCACTTATTTTGGGGGCAATTTCCAGTCCTTGGCTTCTTAGTTTTTGAAATGTAGGGTAATCCAACTTTTCTATATTCATTCCTGGTCTTATCCTTCCACTTTCCAATATTTACTTCACGTCTTTTATTTTTATTTACGCGATTTTGGTCCTTGGGTGACAACGCAACGATCGGCGGGGATCCCATCTTTCGGCGAATAGAACTTTATTCCCCAAAAAGTCGTGCAGTCCTGCGAAGCACGCAAACTTTGACAGACGAAATCAGGGCTACCAACTCAAATATCTTCAAAACAAAATATGCCACGTCATGTCCTAGAGAACCTTTTTCACTGAATATCTCCGATTTTGAAATTTTGTCGCTTAGAACGTTTTACGGGGGACCCCTTCAATTATAAAAAAGAGCATGGCCTAAGTGCTTAAGTTAACTTGTTAAGACATTTGGTGGTTACTAAATATCCTTCAACACGATGAGTTGAAGAGTCACTAAGCCCTAAATATATGTGTTATCAAAGTGTATAAGTCAAAGTTAGTGTCTTTGATTAAACTAGTTTGACAACTCAGGGCTAAAGAAAAAAGAGTTCTTTGGCCCTGTTGACAACTACGAACGGTTGTATTTATTGGACTAACAATGCTCTGAGTATTATGGTGGTTAGTTGACTACATGTACTTGGCCAGCAGTGTAGTTAAAAAAAGGAAAAAGTGTTCTAGACACGAATACGCTGCTGGCCTAGTTCATGTCTTAAATTAACCTCCATAATACTCAGAGCATTGTTAGTCCAACAAATACAACTGGTTATAGTTGTCAAACTAGTTTAATCTAAGATACTAACCTTTTCTTGGTATACACTTTGATATCACATATTTTTGGGGCTTGGCGACGCTTCAACACATTTTGGGGATGATATCAGTGCTTTTGAAGTCATCACATCGAAAGAAACCAATAGGTTTCTTAAGGTAATAACCTTAATAGTAAATAATGTGTACCTTAATAGGTTATTATATGATAATAACCTTATATAGTAAATAATGTTGTTTTTTTGTGAACGTCGATTTATTCTACCTACCGTATTTCTATGTATGGTGTAACTATCTAGAACATTAGAAAATAGAGAAGATTTATGGGGATTTGTTTTATATGTTTGTTCCGGGTGAAAATAGCAACTTCTTAGCAGGATAGGCTAAAATTAAGTTTCCACAAAAATAGATATCATGTACCTGCTAACTAATTTCTTAAGCGGTTAAACTCCGGCCCCAAATAACATGCAATAAAGAATGCCATTCTTAAAATCTCCTTTGGATACCCTTATGGACATCTTGTTTCATTACTGTTTAAAGGAATATTACCTTTGGCCTTGCTTGGTTAAGCTATCACCAGTTAACGTCATATAACTATAAAATAAATCATTTTCTAAATCATTTTATATAATATACATTATAAACAAATTGAAATCGCCGGATATATTGAGTTTACATTCCTTTCATTTTCTTAATTTATTTAATCAATGAAAATCTGTATTTTTATCTGTAAAGATTATCTGAAAAGAGCTAATATTGCTTCTGTTCAAATATAGTATTCCCAGCTGTTCACATTAAATTTATTTTTTATTCATTCTTCTATGATTCAGCATGGAAAATCTTGAAGCCCAAAGGATGGAGCCAATGGGATTTAAGGTACGGAAATAGGTCAGAAACCTTCTTAGGGGTGTAAAGAAAAACTTATCCCAAAGTTTCATTACGATCGGTAGGGGCGGTTTGGTGAAACAAAATACAAGACGAAATAAGACACACATTCATTGGATTTTATGTATGACTAGTATTATATGCAAACAAAAAACTATAAGTAAGTTATATTGCTACACTACCCTGAAATAAGAATTTAAATAGGCCTATTCACAAGATAAAGAAATGAAAAATTAAACTGATCAAATAAATAAAGGATCCTATTTCCTACCGTCCTGTCCTTAAGCTTAAATTTTATCAGCTGATTAGAGTTTTACTGACGAAATTTAACCTCGTGGAATATGGTTTGTTTACATTTAAAATGTCATCGAAGATTTTTTTTACAATCTAGAGGCACGGTCGTGTCTCGTCGCCAAGTCCACCAGCAGACGACGAATGAACGACGTGAGTGACTATATTAACAGCGCAGATTAGGAGCCGATTTTTCACTTTTCAAAAAAGAAAATTAGAGCCTTGATTTAATATAACTTTGCTTCAACATAATAAACTGGCCAAAAAAACTTCAAAAAACACGACAGTTTGTTTTAAATACTTCTAATAAGTTAATAATAAACGCTAAAAGTCACCAAAAAAGTTACCGGTTTTGCACTTTTGAACGAATCCTCCACCTCGATTTGTTCAGAAAGCCTAGCGACTTTATTTCTCATCAGAATTGAATGAAACTTCACACTCACTCCTATTTTTTCTCGTAGTAGTGCCTTTTGATAGTCTGAACAAAGTCTGAAAGCACTATATATTAAAACTAGTAACTTTTTAAATTTTCATTTCAAATCTTCGTTGACATTTAAAATGTAAACAAGCTTAGTCCACGAAGAAACTATTTCGTCAGTAAAACTTTGATCAGCTGGTAAGTTTTAAGCTTATGGAGAGGACGGTAGGACAGGAGATTAATTTATTCAAGCTTGATTTGTTTAATTTATTCTTTCTTTATATTGTGAATAAGCTTATTTTTTGACGATAATTTCAGGGTTCTGTAACAATGAAACTTATTTATATAGTTTTACAAATACCTATATAAATTATAATGAATGTGTGTCTTTTATAATCTATTTTCGTTTTAACTAACCTAAACTTATGTTCAAGATTCGAATCGTTTTAAATTTATTTTGAAAGAATGGTATTTCATTACTAAATTACTAAATCCTGTCAAAATGAAAGGGCCGGTTTTCATCAACAAAGTTATCGTCACAGTACCTCCAGTAAATATTCTAATCTCCTTGTTTGAACAGAAGCAATATCAGCTGTTTGCGGAGTCAGGTAAACAATACAGATTTATTCACAAACTGGAAAAAGACAAAGATTGCATAGCGCCGAATGTTTGATAAGGTCTATCATAAAAAATTTTAATTCAAGAATTATCCAAGGTTTGAGGGTTCACGATTTTGTCACAAAGCATGTCCATTGGTAGTAGAGCGAGTAACTTCGATCCCCGGGATCCTGGGTATCAATCTCGCCAATAAATAATAGCAATTTGTTTTGTGATAACATTTCGGGTTCATACATATTAAGCTGAATATCTGCAATGCATGTCCATTGTAACTACTAATCCTGGTCCTAAGAATACCCGAACTGCCAAGGGTTAAGTATTGTTTGCATCTAGAGTTTCATTGAATATTGTACTTATAGGTTAAAGACATGAACAGCTGTTTCAAGTTAATTAATTTCAATTCCACTGGCTATATACTACAGTGCCTTATCAAGGCCACACTGGTGCGGCCTTCTTTATATCATATGCGATCCAGAATCTGGTAAATAATATTTATTTGGTTTTCAAAATTCTGATTATGTATCGTGCTATGCAAATGCAACAATACAGTGTATTTTAAACTGCCAACTTATCACAACCTCCATAACAAACTACGCATTGATTCCCCTATGATTAAATTGGCCATATCCCACCAAAAAACGACCAAATTTAAGGTTCAGTAAATATAAAAAAACAGTTAGGACCTCCTTTTAACGCAATCGAACAACAAGATTGCGCTGAATTTTTCAATCAACTAATAACATTGTATCAACCCCTTGAATTACATTTCAAATATATGCTAAAAATTATAGGACAAAATGTACAAACTGCAACCACAATGTGGATGTAAATGTGAGTAACTTTATTTTTCCAATTCCTCACAACACTAAAAAAGCTAAATTTGAAAACTTATTCGACCGTCAGTGTGAAAAATGGCAACCTATTGTGGACTCAACGTGTACCTATTGTTGCAACTGCTTAAAAAAAACAATAATTTCAAGCACAAGTAACTATTTGATTTTTCAATTACAACTTTGGAATTCATTCAACATGAAAATTAAAAATATTCTCATACCAAAGCTTCAAAATTCAGAAATTCAAATAATTGAAAGCACATTCAAAGTGAAACATGCTAAATTCAATTTCACTAGTAGTTTCAATCAAAGAAGATGGTTTTCAATCAAACATCAGCATCACATGTTTTATGTAAACAAAGCTGACATTTTTAGATCCCAGTGCAGGTATTTTACGTTATTTCTCGTTTTCTGGTAAATTTCAAGCAATTTCAGTATTTTTCCCGCCATCACGGAATAGGTACCTTTAATTTGAGCCCACTCCCATCTTTCTACGAGTTGCAAAATCCTCCTTCATCTTTACTATTTTTCATCTATATTTTACTATATTTATCTATTAAAAAACAGTGATATCATACCCAAAAACACAATGTGTTGAAGGGTCGCCAAGCCCTAAAAATATGTGATATCAAAGAGCATACCAAGTCAATTTAATTTTTCTGTAGTTCAACAATGTTCATTAGAATACATAATTGAATTTGTTTGAATACTACTGTTCTGAATACAGATTATAATTCTTCTACATGTACTTGGCCAGCAGCTTAACAGACGCTAGATTAGTTATGTTTGTGTTTTCCAAAGAATAAGACTTTTAACATCAATATATAAATTCATAAGCTGCTGGCCAAGTACATGTAGAAGAATTATAATCTGTATTCAGAACAGTAGTATTCAAACAAATTCAATTATGTATTCTAATGAACATTGTTGAACTACAGAAAAATTAAATTGACTTGGTATGCTCTTTGATATCACATATTTTTAGGACTTGGCGACCCTTCAACACATTGTGTTTTTGGGTATGATTTTACTAACCGTTCAGCAAAAATTACAATGTTGCTATACAGGCTAAGGTTTAAACTATAAATAACAATATATACAACAAATATCGAGGTCAGCCAAATTTGTTGGCCTCTCTGTAACGATCAATCATAATGAAATGAAATTGTTTCACCATTTATAGTCCATTTTGCTCTCGTTTCACAATTCCCGTGTTCTTGTTAATTTCTTTTTTTATAAATGTATTTTTAAGGTAATATTACGTCTTGAGGTAATCGAAGTTTAAGCCGCAGTCTTCTGAGGTCGGATGGGCGTCCAGTATGAAAATGTTGCATGCCTGATACCATAGGGAGTTTCGTAAAAAAAATTCAAAGTGGTGCTTGGACAGATGAAACGCCCAGTTCCCTGTGGATTTGATCATTTCTTACAAACTATGGACATTTAAGGATTATTCTCAAGGTCTTGTTTTGAAATGTCTGGAGTTTCTTGAGTGGACCTTGTGAAGCAGTGCCCCAGACCGGGGAGGCATACATCAATAGGGGTCGTAATATAGTTTTGTAAAGTAGAACACCATTTTTTACGGATAAAGAAGATTTTCTATTCAGTAACGGAAATAATTAAGATAACCTTCCATATACCAAAATAAGTTTTTTGTTTATGTGAAATTTCCAATTTAATTTTCTGTCCAAATAAATACCTAAGTATTTAATAGCTAGATCTGGAGGGTTCCAAGGAATGTCCTCACCTAAAATTGGTAAATTTTGAGGTTCTTCAGGTCTACGAAGGGTGAATAATTTGGATTCACTTTTATCGGAGTTTATTTCAATTCGCCATTTTATGAACCAATCCATTAAATCATCTAAGGAGTCTTGAACGTTTGATACTGCAATATGAATATCATTGTGGGTCGAATAAAGGAGAGTGTCATCTGCAAATGCAGCACTTTGAACTGCAGGAGATAAAGGCATATCGGATGTATAAATAAATGTTAAAAAGAAGAGGCGATAAAATTGCGCCTTGAGGAACTCCAGCTTGAATGGGCCTGATGGTTGAATGTACTCCGCTAACATTGACCGAAAATGATCGATCTTAAAGAAAACTTTTGATAATTTTTTGCAAATAAAAAGGAATGCCAAATTTTCTTAATTTAAACAGTATAAGCCCTCATGCCAAACGCAATCAAATGCTTGACCCACATCTAAAAATAGGCTGCCTTATGGCATTTCCTCTCAAATCCCTGAATATGTTCGGTTACTCTTAGTAACTGATGATTTGTAGAGTGATGTGATCGGAAACCAAATTTTTGATGGGGTATGAGTGATGAGTTCTTCACATAATCTTCTAATTGTGATTTAATAATTTTCTCAAATAATTTGGATAATGTTGGTAATAGACTTATAGGGTGGTAACTCGCTACTTGAGATGAAGGTTTGCCAGGTTTATGGATCACTGTAATAATGGAATGCTTCCATGCTTTTGGAAAATATGAGATACTCAAACATGCATTAAAAAGAGAAGCAAGAAAAGCAATCCCTTTTCTAGGAAAATTTTGGAGAACAATATTAGGTGTTCCATCGTGACCAGGAGATTTCTTCTTTTTCAATGTATTTATGTGCTTTTTTATTTCCGATGGTGATGTGAATTTTATTGGCCGTTCTATAGTGTACAATGGCAAGGAGGTGACGGACATTACGTGATGAGAAAAGTCAGCGTCTTGGATGTTGTCATTAGGTCGAAACGTTGACTGATAATAGTCAGCTAAAACATTGGCTTTTTCCAGTTTATTTTCGTACACATTTCCGTTATTAATTAGGCTTCGTATTGGGGACTTGTCATTCAAAATTCGCTTCGTTGCCAACCATAAGGAATCATTATCATCAGTAGACAGGTTCGATACATAATTGTGATATGATTCATATCTGAAACGGTCTAGTTCCCATTTCACACGCTTGTTCAGTTGGTTATATCGTCTACGAAAAGCGTCAGTTCTATGGCGTTGCCAAAGCCTTCTATGCTTATTCTTTAATTTCATAAGCGAAAGGGGATCTTTTCCGTTATACATATACCACTGTTTCGGGTTTGTTTTGCAAGCTTGATTTTGGTAAGTTTGGTTAGGATAGGTTAGGTTAGGTTAGGTTAGGTAACATAACCTAAGCTAACCTAACCTAACCTTACGTAACCTTACCTAACCTGACCTAAGAAACTGGAAGTGGGACCGCTAGACGGGCAGACGCTGGCTTCTCGTTCTAGACAGAGATTCTTTGTTTGAAATTCATTTTTGGTGATGGTGATTTTATATTTTGATTTGGATTTTTGCGGACATTTGCCATCACTGATTTAGTAAACCAGTGAAACTTGTTTTCTATCAATCAGTGATGGCAAATATCCGTAAAAATAAAAATAAAAATAAAAATAGACAGAGATAACGGTAGATAAGATAACGAAACCTCAGGTGAAATATTCTTACAAGGAATTTCCACTTTAAAACGAATAATAACAATTATTTGACCAAGATTATGGTGCTCGGTAAAAAGTCAAGCTAGAAGAGTAAATTTGGAATGGTGGTATACGTATAACGGAAAAGATCCGCGAAAGGATGTAATTTGGAATTGTAGTAAATTTTCTAGTAGGTCGGAACGAACGTGCCGTAGAATGATCTACTAAAAAAGGCAATTGAATTTAAAAATCCAGTAAATGCTTCATCAATCTGATAACCATTCGAAAGAACACGGGAAGGAGTGAAGTGTGAGTGAAAATTGTCAGCAAATTTTTCCCAATCGATAAATCCTTTGATCAGTTTCTCTTGCAATGGCTCAAAAGTTGGGGGCTCCTTAAATGAGAGTAAAACTGGCAAGTGATCAGAGTCAAGATCAATAATAGGTGTCATGTGAGTTGGACAAGTCACATTTTTAAATATGCCATCAAAGATTTGAAATGAAAATTTTAAAAGTTACTAGTGCTTTCAAACTTTATTCAGACTATCAAAAGTCGCTTAAACAAGGAAAAATTAGGAGTGAGTGTGAAGTTTCATTCAATTGTGATGAGAATTAAAGTCACTAGGTTTTCAGAAAACGAGATGGAAAATCCGCTCAAAAGTGCAAAACCGGTAACTTTTTTGACAACTTAAAACGTTTATTTCTTATTTATTAGAACTTTATTTTACTGTTGTGTCTTTTTTGCATTTTTTAATCAGTTTATAATGTTAAAGCAGAGTTATATTAAATTAAGGCTCTAATTTTCTATTTTTTGAAAAGTGAAATATCAACTCCTAATCTGCGCTGTCACTCATGTCGTTCATTTGTCGTCTACTGGTGGACTTGCCGACGAGACACGACCGTGCCTCTAGATGATGTTTAAAATGTTATACATTACATTTACGCAACAATAGTAAAACTGCCTGTATTAGGGCAATCCTTCTTCATGCCGAGAATAAGTGCTTTGTCACGAAATATGACGTAAGTGATCACACTCGGCACCTCGTCAGATTGACTTGTAATTGACCTGGTTGTTTGGCAGGCGTGGTTAAAGTCTCGAGTATTCATGGAGAACAATGTGTTGATTAGCCTGAAGAAGGGGGCTTATAGACACTTTGACACGCTTACATGTAACCTGTACGGAATAATTACCACATTTACAAGTTTGACTCATTTGATATTTCTCAATCTCATTTTGATATCTTCAACTTTTCAACAATACTCATAACAAGTGTTTTAAATAAGTATATAATATACAGCTTAAAATTAAACCCAAAAAATATTTGCCTCTCTTATCGATTTAACAACACAGATGCCGAATCAAGCCATTAACACAATGACTACTGACCACTAGCCAGCTACGTGATATATCATTGATTATATATATTCTAAATTTGTATATTTCTACAGGTGTATTGTCAATGGTGATATCCAGCCTATACTCGGGGCTAGGGTACAATGTGTTAGTACAATGACTAATGACCACAAAGTTGACAACTTATTACAAAAGAGCCTTCTACCTTCTACCAATCAATCTCTAGGTCTCACTTCCAAAACCGCAAGCCCTAGAATCCTGAAATTTGGCATTTAGCTTCCTCTTAGCCCCTAAATGATCATTCTTAAACGGTTTTACAAAATTCCCTTGGGTTTTAGAATGCCAGTCAAAAATGCAACTGTGGGCAGGCTCTTTTCAAAGTTGTCGGCCTTTAGCCAGCTACGTGTCCAGCCAACACTCGGGGCTGGGGTACAATGTGTTAATCTCAATTTCTGTTTGTCTGACTGTAACGCTTCCGGGCTGGGGTTTGTTTGCGATTAACTTGAAATACAAGGTGTCCACTTTATAAATTAAAGTTTAAAAATTAAACTTTTAAAATTAAGGTAAACGCACCGCTGCCTGACAGTTTAAGAAACCATGTCCACTTTATGGTTTCATAAAATTAGGAATTTAACCTCTATACTGAATTATACGCGATTTTAAATTTAGTTTAGTTTCCCAAATCATCCTAATAAAGGGCACGATTTTTTCAAATTAAAGAACGACATTCCTTGTTCCCTCTAATTTTGCCAATCTGACAAAATCACAAGGCCGCAATGTTAAGTGGTCGGCTGATTAGTTGTACGTTTAGGTCTACCTACATTACAACACAGTCCATAAATTACGTTATCCGAAAATAGGGGGTCCAGATTGCTGATGCGTCGCAGACGACGCGACGGTAGGGTAATATGCATGGTGAAGGGTTAATATTGAGGTGGCGTAATGTTAATCATGGTTTTTACTAATTTCGATAAAGAAACTATCAAAACTTCAAATAATTTGATTATTCAAATTGAACTTCGAACTATTATTCAATTAATTTGATCTATTTGGCTCGGAAAATGCATTAGAAAATAATTTTCATGAACTGTTCAAGGTTTATTTTTGTATAAGTGGCAAGCGGAGTAAGGAATGGCCTTGAAACCTGTAAGGGGAGGAGCTGAAAGCAGTGATTGTGCATTTGTGGTCAAAGAAAAAGATTCAGGGAGGTTTTGGAAAACCAAGATCGTTCAAACAAATTCCAATCATTAAAAAATTAAACTAAAGAAAACCGGCAAATGGTAAATGGCTTCCGTTGGGCTGAACGTGTTTTACTCTCATACCTACTCACTCCCATATTATGGCCTGTGGAACCAAAGTTTGTGTCGTCAATCGTAGACCCATATGCGGTTCCAAGCGAGCTCTACTATCCTATTGGGGTCGAGGGGGTTAGAGTCTAACTAGAGGTAACGCGCAACAGTCTTTCTGCGGCCCTAAGATTTTGTCAGGTTAGCATTATGAGGGGGAGTAATTTCGTTCTTTGCATTACTAATACCAGTGATTTTATATAAGTTTACTAATAATCAATACTAATACTAACCAAAAACCAATTAACATAGTAATGTGAGTCAAAACTTGGTCGATTGAACTTAAAAATAGATTTCCAAAGATTCGATGATATTAAATTGGATTAAACGTGCTACCATATATCAATTAATTACAGAAAATACGCAAAATTATTGAGGTTAATCAAATCTCCAAGTTCGAATCTTTGATCATTCTTTTTGGATTCGACTCGTTTTAATATTGCCGTTCAGAGAACGCTATTTTATTTTTAAATTAGTAATCAATTTTAAGAAATCATTTGTGTAATAAAAATAAAAAATCATTTTAAAGTAATAAAATTAATAAACGAGAGTTTTTCGGTATTTTATGCGGAGTGAAAAACTATTATTGATGTGAAACCTGAATAAAAATGATGAAAAATAACTTAACGACCGAGAAAAATCGATCATAATAGTATAATTCTATGTTTTCATCCACTTTAAAGGTCCAAAAGAAGTTTTTGGTCACCCCATGTTAAGCATAGGGCAAAAGGACAGGCTCTGACTTTTTCGTAATAAATACTTTATCCGTCGATAGAAATGATTAAAAATTCATGAACATAATTAACATAAACATTTGAACGATGTAAAATAAAAAATCTTAGATGAATAACCGCTAACAAAAATTGAGCATCGCTGCTAGCGCCCCCTGTGGAATTCGGCGCGTGGCTGGTGCTAACCACTCCTATTTGAGAGAGCTACGCCGAATCCCTTCATCAAAAATCCCTATCCCTATCAAAAAAGCATAATAATTATGAAAATAATTTTTTGAAGTCTTGAAAATGATCAACGAAAATGTCGTAAAGATCTATCTTATATATTAAAAAACTTTTGTAAAACTAATGACAGCGAGCCTGGCCGTTCTCCTGGACCGATTTTCATGCGGTATGTACAAAAACGAAGGTTATCGGCCCTATATGTGCAGGTTTTATTTGAATTTTGAAAATGCTTATGTTAACCGGGTCAAAAATAGAAAATAAACTTTTCTTATGGAGATTTAACGTGGGGGAAAAAATTTGAAGCTTATGACAGCGAGCCTGGCCGTTCTACTGGACCGATTTACATGCGGCTTGTACCATAACGAAGGTTACCAGCCCTATATGTGCAGGTTTTATTTGAATTTTGAAAATGTTTATGTTAACTGGGTCGAAAATGGAAAATAAACTTTTCCTATGGAGATTTAACATGGGGAAGAAATTTGAAGCTTATGGCAGCGAGCCTGGCCGTTCTACTGGACCGATTGTCATGCGGTATGTACAAAAACGAAGGTTATCGGCCCTATATGTATAGGTTTTATTTGAGATTTGAAAATATTTATGTTAACTGGGTAAAAAATGGAAAATAAACTTTTCTTATGGAGATTTAACATGGGGAAGAAATTTGAAGCTTATGACAGCGAGCCTGGCCGTACTACTGGACCGATTTACATGCGGGTTGTACAAAAACAAAGGTTATCGGCCCTATATGTGCAGGTTTTATTTGAATTTTGAAAATATTTTATTGAAATGGATAAAAAATGAAAAATAAACTTTTCTTATGGAGATTTAATATGGGGGAAAAATCAACTTTTCCAATACTTTGGACAGTACGTCTGAGACTTCCAGTGGACCCATTTTCATGCAGTTTGTATCACATAAAAGCTCAACTTTCCTATAATTGCAGGTTTTATTTACTTTTACGTTACCTTACTTTTTAAATTAAAAAAATCGTCATTTCCAAACCTTTATTGATATAATTTGACAGTCATTCATTCAGCTGATTGTGAAGACATGAGGTACTTTGTCTAATGACAGGAAAAGAGCAAACGCTCAAGAAGCATTTGGTTTATCATGGTCAGTACATTAAATGTATGCATTATCATGTATTATCCTTTAAATGGAAAGAAAAAAACAGTTTTATATTATTTAAATTATAGAGTTTTATAGGCGTAAATAAAAAATAATATTTTATTGATAAATTGTTTAGTATTATAAATACTTAATTATGTGAAACAGCTGATTTCAATAACGTTGATGGTCTAAATGTTAATTACAATGACAAATTGTAAAAGGTCGGTTTTAATGGTTCACACTCAAATTAAATGTCATTTTGAGACCTAATGAATGCTACATTTGAAAACATTTATGTTAATCGGGTTCAAAGAAAAATAAACTTTTTTTATGGAGATTTAACATAGGGAAAAAAATAAACTTTTGGCAGTGAGCCTGACCATACTATTGGACCTAATTGCACTCGGCTGGGACCAAATAAAAGGTAATTGTATTTATATTTGCCCATTTTGCTTCGATTTCAGCTGTTACTCCACTAAATTTTCCAAAAACAGAAATTAAAATCACTGCAGACAATAACATGGGGTAAAGTTTTTAGTTTACTTTAAGTGCGATCTGGAATTCCATCGGAACGATTTACATGCAGAATTAACTCTATATGGCCATTTGCCTGAAAAGTTAAACATTCCTTCATTTTATATCTTATAAATGGAATATAAAATATTTCCATTAGAATTGTTAAAAATACTATTCATTAGTATTGTTTTTACTGATCAACTGAGTATAACAGCACAGATCAGCTGATAATAAAGCTTTGTTTTAAAGCACATGTTTTGCTGTCATAACATGGTTTGTTTATGTTGTGATTTTTACTTTATTAAGTAGGTTGGTGGTAACTGAATGTGTAAAATTGTGTTCAAAGAACATGACAAATAACATATAACTTTCTTGGTGTTATACCATTGTTTACAGGTACCGAATGTCCAGCCTTATTTTTTCTAAGCTAACTTTTTAATTTCATGTCTGACAGTAAACGTCTCATGAGGAAACCCTTTATTTTTTATGATTTTTTGTATGTATTTCAATTTTTTAATTTTCCTGTCATTTTAACTTTTTCCCCTTTACCATAGTATATAGAGAAAGTATTTTTTGTCAAAATTTTTGAATTTGAGTCGTTAGTGGAAACATTTGTTTTAGTGTTCCCCGAATCCAAAAATATGGTTTTTGAAGAAAGTATTGTTTTTGTTAAAATGATTTAATTTGAGTTGTTAGTGGATATATTTGTTTTAGTGCTCCCTGAATCAAAAGAGTGGTTTTCAGAGTGGTGTCTGTCCATCCTGTGTGCGTGCGTGTGTGTGTGTGTGTGTGTGTGTGTGTGTGTGTGTGTGTGTGTGTGTGTGTGTGTGTGTGTGTGTGTGTGTGTGTGTGTGTGTGTGTGTGTGTGTGTGCGCGCGCGCGCGCGCATGTGTGTGTACAAGTGTGTGGATGTATGTGAATGTGTGTGTATGTGTGTAGAGCTAGAGATGACACCAATGGCCCGATTTTCATGAAATTTGGCATGTAGCTATAAAACAATAATATCTCCAGGTGTTTTTTTTATTTTTTAATTTTTAATTTTAAGGGTATTTACCCCATAAAAACCCATAAGAAACTACAAAACTCCACATTTTTCCAAAACGGCTTAAACGATTTTGATAAAACTTTCATGTGTTTTAGAGCTTAAGATGCCAAACAAAATGACACCGCCCGCATGACTGTAAAAATTAAGTTTAAGAAGTTATGAGGATGTAAGTGTTAACAAATTCCAATTTTTCTGTGTAGAATCCAAAAACACCATAAAATACATGGTACCATAAGAAAAAATTATGTTTTAGGGAATTCCAAAAATTGAAATACATACCTAAAAGGAGCATAATAGGTTTTCCTATGAGAGGTTTAATGGCATACATAAAATAAAAAGTTAGCTACTGGAAAATTTAGGCTGGAAAACCGGTACAGTGAAGAATAGTCATATGCCGAGATTGACCGACGGTGATAAAAGAGTTTTTATGGCCGCGAAATCACAAAATTTCTAAGAAATAATCAAGAAATCTACCGACGGCTACACAATTGAGAAATTGAGAGATTTTTCTGCCTCAATTAAAGAAAATTGTGTTTACGCATATTTTTCCATGTTTGGGAGAAGCTTGAGCCCCCCTGGGTTCGTGCCTGCTAACTTCCTTGGTTCATGTTGTAATTAATTTATTTAATTTAAGTAGTTTAGTGTGATTAAAAATTAGAATTGTTTCTAATTACAGAAAAAATGACATCAAATTTGTTTAATTTTTTAGATGGTATAATATGCCAGTGTCTTTATAGTGAAAACTAGAGTTCCGGCCAAATCATTAGGCGGGTGGCGAAGAATGGAAACTCCAGCTGTATAAATGACTTGATGTTAAAGACACATCCACTCCTCTACACAGTTAATTAGTTGAACATATTTCCAACCGAGAGAGGCACACTTACTTGGGTATGTTTGGAGAACTTTCTCAGCTGATTTGGAGAACATAAACAAAGGGCATAACTGTCTATAACTTCAGGTGGGTAAGTGATCGTCCAAAAACATACCGTATTTTAAACGCCAGCAGCGCACTTACTCACCCGCCTAATGATTTGGCCGGAACTCTAATAGTATAAGTTTTAATTTTTTTGGTGCTTTGCGCTGCACGGGGTTCGTCTAGTATCTAATCTAAACTTATTTAATACACGAGCAGTTTTTTTGTTACAAAGACTCCTCCTAAACTACTGAACCGATTTTCATGTTTTTGGTGTCATTGGAAAGAGCTTGGCATGAAGTTTTGCAGGAAATAAAATTAAAAAAGGTTTGACTAAAGGGAAGAGCCCTAGACGACCTTAAAGTTTCGTATTAGTCCATAAGATTTAACATGGGAATAGAAATCTCAAATAAAGCAGCTGATTGGAGCAAACAAAGTTTTTCAGCAAAGCCATATGTCGTTTATGGAATTGAAACCATTGCATGTAGAGCTAGAGGAATTTCAGTTGATGGAAGATGTAAATAAATAAACTATTATCCTAATACATACTTAAGGTCAGAATTCAGTTTTAAAAACATTTATTTTGAATCACATGTGTGAAGATCTTAATATTTACATATGTATATATTCCAAAGAAAAATACTAAAAGGAGGAATAAATTCTTATGTATAAATTCTATAAATATAAATAAAAGAAAAAGAAATAGACTTAACATTGATTATAAGTAGATTTATTGAACCATTTTAGTTCGGTTTGAGATTAAGACGGGTCATACGCTACTTAGGGCCGCAAAACATGGACATCTCCTTAAAGATGACTGAGTATTCACAAAAAATTTAGTTTTAAAAAGCTTTTGTAAAGAATTTCAGTATAACAGGAAGTTCAAACATATAATTAATAAAATAGTTCTAGAATACTGAACCATAATTATTTTTATTTTGAAATCAATACATAACAATTGCTTGATTTCGAGCAACAGGTTTATTCATGTTGAAGCCTTCCGGAATTCAATTATAATAGGTTCAATTATAATAGCCTTGGTAATCAATTATAATAGGTTACGAACCTTGACGTCCGCAATTCCTCAGTCTACTAATGTTGACTATAGTTTCGACTACTAAGTAGTCATTATCAAAACCATAGTCAACGTTAAATTTCAAACGTTAAATTTCAATGAATGAAATTTAACGTTCAGTTTTTTTCGACTACTTAGTAGTCGAAACTAAAGTCAACATTAGTAGACTGAGGAATTGTGGACGTCAAGGTACGTAACCTGTTACAACAGGTTTACTAGTATAACATAAAAAGATCTCGATCAAAAGTTATTTTCAGCAGTTTAAATGAAGAGATTTGGTGCAGTGCTCGCAAACACGCTCAGTCGGCGCTAGGCTCGCTTGCGCCAAATTCCAAAGGGGGGCGCCAGCAGCAAAGGCTCAATTTTACCACTAAATACTGGGTTGCGATTATTTTCCGACAGGGGACGCTAGCAGCAGAGCTTAAACTAAAAATCATTTTAAAACACGTATAACTTATGTTTAGCGATTATTTATCTAAGATTCTTTATTTTATATCGTTCAAATGTTTATGTTAAATATGTTCATGAATTTTCATTCATTTCTACCGAAGGAAAAAGTATTTATTACGAAAAACGTTAGAGCCTGTCCTTTTGCCCTATGCTTAACATGGGGCGACCAAAAACTTCTTTTGGGCCTTTAAAATGGATGAAAACCTAGAATTATACTATTATGACCGATTTTTAGCGAATTCCCCCTATAGGGAAGAAGCTATTACCGTAGGTCTCATGGTAAGATCTAAGCCCGAGACCATGATAACTTTTCGTTTTGGGGCCACCAGAAGCAAAAAACACCATTCGTTCGAATTTTTATATATATATCTATCTATCTATCTATCTATCTATCTATCTATATATATATATATGTGTCTGTAAGCACGATAGCGGCCGTAAATATGGTCCGATCTTAATGAAATGTGGTACAGACATGTAAAGTGGTAATCGATTGGACGAGTTCGTGAACCAGCCCGATCGGACCATCGGAAGGGGGGGTAAAGGGGGATAAACCCCCTCAAAAATGGGTTTTTTGAGTTTTTTACATAGAAAAATAAAATTAATCAAATTTTTGTTGGCACCATTGAATTCAGCTCAAAAAAACAAACAATTTAGTATCTTGAATCATTGCTCTATCTCCATTGGTTACCGAGATATTGAAAGTGGTAAACACAGTACGTTGTCCCAATGTTAACCTTATGGGGAATAAGTAAAATTCTATATCTCGCTTAATTCTCAACATATCTTAATAAAACATGGTTTGTGGCTTCATCTAGATGAGATATAATGTATTTTAGTCTAAAACCCCCGAAATTTCCATTTTTGAGGCAGCAAACCTGCATAATCATTCCCCATGTTATCCTTATGGGAAATAAAAAAATTCTATATCTTCCTTATTTTTTAACATTTCTTGATAAAACTTGGTACATGGCTTCTTCTAGTCGAGATCTACTAAACAATGAATTAAGACCAACCAGTTTTAACATACCTGTTGCAGCTAACCTGCATACTCATTCCCCATGTTATTCTTATGGAGATTACAAAACATGACAAATTTCGCTATGTTGGATTGAATTGTGTTCTTTTGCACTTGAAATTCGCTTAGTATGCAGGTCTGCTGCAACGGGTGTATTTCTCATTCGTGTAGTTAGTTTTCTTCGTTTTTATTCAGGTTTCACCTCAATAATAATTTTTTTACCGAAAAAATACTGAAAAAACTAGGCTAACTCGGAAATTGGCCTGTGCGTATATTTTATGAGGCCATTATTCTGTTAATAGTTAATAAAATGTCTGTACGCATAATTTTTTTAAGCTAGAGAACATACTACATTTAGCTATAGCCTTGTAGAGCCCCTCAAAACGCATTTCATTGAGGAATTAGACTTTCTCATGTAATGAAATGGAAAATTTCGTTTTTCAAATATAAAATGAAAACTATTATCTTTAGAAAAAATGTTAAATACGAAAAAGTTTTATTTTGAAATTATCTCAAATAAAAAATGTTTATCAAGATTGGAATACTATCACCAGAGTTATAGAGCAATTTATGAAAGTAATGGCGGCCATCTTTAATGACTGATATGAGGGTGTTCTACACGAATTCAAGGTTGGTTCTTCGGACAAAAATACTTCTACTGGTATGTTCTAGTTCTATACACATACCAAGTGGCTACGTGTATCAAAGAGTGCAAGGTTTTGGTGAAAAACGCTAACCACACATACTATAACTGTTTATTTGTTGTGGTTGAATAAAATGCTTTTGCTGACCTCTTATTTAGGCCTTAACAAAATACTGTTGGTATGGGATTTTTGCTTCATTTTCATAATATTTCATCGCAAAAATCGATGAAAAACTCTAAATAATTCGGATTCTGGAAAAGGACAATAAAAATGAAGTCCAGATAACTGTACCAATAAACACCAATAAACATTGTAAAATTTCAAAGTATCTTTGAGCTTTTCCAAAAAGTGCGTTATTATTCCTAATGGTATTTTCCAAAAAGTGTGTTATCCCATCTACTATTTTCCTAATCATACCTCATCCATGGGTGTCATTCCAAATTCCGCACTATCCAAACGTTAATCTTAAATTGATAATACGTTTTATATAGTTAATACAAGTTAAAAAGGGCTAAATAAATTAAATCCTTGACTGTAAGGGGGGGGTTTCCCTAAAACCTAGTTAAACTGGTTTATTTTAAACTGAGTTTAACTTATATTCGAGAATAAATTGATTTTCGGTTTCCCCAAATGTTTTATTGGTAAGTTTAAGTTAAACGTCACTACTTGATGTTGGCTACCCTGAATGTCAAGTTTTTGCTTATTTTGATAGTGGATTCTAAGGTTATGTTCGATTGTTTTGGTTTTTCTTCCAGAAAAATTCGTTTTGAAAACTAACTGTAATTATTTGTGTTGATTACTTTTAACATAAAATAAGATGGAGAAGTCAAGGGAGAGAAGCAAAAACTTCAAAGACAGTGAGATTAACCTTTTGTTAGATTTAGTTAAAAGTAAAAGACAAATATTAGAATGTAAGAAAACAGACCAGGTTAGTTCCAAGGAAAAAGAAGAGGCTTGGGGCTGTTTGGCCACCGAGTTCAATAACTCAAGTGGCATTTACTACCGAGATGCGAAAACCCTCAGAAGCAAGTATGAAAATCTAACCAAGAGGAAATTTGCTGAGGAAAGGCCTTACGTAATGGGCACTGGAGGAGGGCCTTCGATAAAAACAGAAATTACACAAACTGATGTGAAAGTAAAAGATTTGTCAGGAGATATGACAGTTTTTGGCTCCGAATCTCAGTTTGATTCAGATGCTAGGCCTAATGCTGTGGCGCAGACTGTAAGGCCTATTGATGATGTTATTTCTGAATTGGACATTGAATCTTTACCAGTTGTATTTGAAGAGGAAGTCCAAGTCCATAACAATGACGAGGTGTTGGCTGCTGCAACGACAAGTAGTGGAAGTTTTTGCATACTCCAAAGCCCAAAGAAGAAACCAAAGATAGATGACAGCGCTACCGGTAATGAAAACACTAGTACGATTATGAAGTCCTTCAACATGCGAGATCTGCGGAATAAAACATCTTCTCCGCTCAAGACTTCTAGGTAAATATAACGTTTCACATTATTAAGCATTAGCCTAACACAATAACATTTACAGCTATTAAGTTATAACTTAAGCTGTATAGTTATGTGTTCCTGTTAAATTAAGTTTCAAGTCTAGAATCGAAATTAAAAGTGCTGTAACTTCCTGTGCTGTGAATGTGATTTATATTGTTTTAACTTATTGCTGTGTTTCCCGGCTCACCCACTGAGGGTTATAACTGTAAATCGTTGTTCAAGAATTAGCACATTCTTTTGACGTTGACAATCCACGTTATCCAACACTGAGGGCAGCGTATTTTTTAAACCTTTTTCATTTAGATTTTGTGTTGAAGATCTTCACTGTGGCTGCTTCCACGTCATGACGTACAAACATAGTGCATAATGAATGGAGTAATAATAAAAGTATAGGCTACAATTAATAACACTTTTAGTATCGTAAAAGTAACATCATTAGTCCCCTTATTAATAAGAAAAAACTAATTCCACTATATCTAGGTATGACATAAGGCCAGTCATATTAGGTAAAAATATCCCTCTACCTGGAAATAATTCCCTAAAACGGGAAACTTTGCATATGTGTAGTACTAACACCCATTAACAACATATCAAAAATCAACATTCGTGCATGCTGTGCTGCGGCCGCCATCTTGGAAAATGGCGGCCAATTTTCACTTTTTTGCTCATATCTCACTAACCGTTGGAAATACAGAAAAACTGTAAAAACAAAAGTTGAAGAGCATAAAAAAATACATCTTTTTCCTATTTACACTTTTGCTGTATCTCTAACGGTTATCGAGAAAAACTTAAATTAATAATAAAAAACTTGCACTTTTTGCAGTTAACGTCGGAAATTCAATTTAACACGATCATGAATCTACAAGGTTTGGCATTTGAGCATACTTGTAGTTAAAATAAAATAAATTTTTAGGTTACCATTTATATTTGAACATTATTTACAAACAAAAAAGTGAAACAGTTGTTAATATTACATTTTGATCATTCATTTTGTTCGACCATCCTAGATTCATCCATGTCCACTTCAGGCGAGTTCTCGCATGACAACCCCTCACATTTACCGCACATTGCTGAACACAGCAGAACTGCTCGTTTGCACTCGCAAAAGTCAGAACACGTCTTACAGTTGCAAGAAATTACGTGCATAATTCTCTCGGGTGCTGGCGGAAGAGTGGTTGGAATTGGTTGTAGTGAATTGTCAACCAAACTCCAGCCCCCACTGACACGGATCTAAATCATGTCCAAGCCATTTTTGGACTTGGTGATAAACACGGAAGCTGTGTTGGGAAGCTGCAGCTGATGTTGGGGGTAGCGTGGCCAAATCAAAATGTGCTTGCAGCCTTTTCTTGGCAGTATGTTGGTGGTACATATAAAATCTGTGCTCATCCAATGTTTTATTCGCTGATTTGCATATAATAGAGTTTTTGTCCTCCATAAAATGTTTATTTAATAACGAACATTATATATTTAGCTTTCACTTAAAATATGTTGTTGATGCAATGCAAAAACAACAGAACCTCAAAATATCAAACATTATTTGTATGACTGTTTACAGTCAATTTATTATAATTAGCTGAGTAACAACATTCACATGTGCAGTTAATACCTTATCTCTCTCCATAGAGTAGTATTATTTCCTGCTGTAAGAACTTTGTCACGCTACTTACCAAGCTTCTACCATACATATAGGCATAATAATCAGTGCATCTGATTTTACATATTCATCTTCTTAATTTATAAAACTCAATAACTTTAAAAAATGTCATACACTTTTAAATTTGATGTGTTTAATTGCCAAAAATACTATTTTTATTACATTATTATTGTTATTATTAAATCTTTCTCGATAACCAGTAGAGATACAGCAAAAGTGTAAATAGGAAAAAGATGTATTTTTTTATGCTCTTCAACTTTTGTATTTACAGTTTTTCTGTATTTCCAACGGTTAGTGAGATATGAGCAAAAAAATGAAAATTGGCCGCCATTTTCCAAGATGGCGGCCGCAGCACAGCATGCACGAATGTTGATTTTTGATATGTTGTTAATGGGTGTTAGTACTATACATATGCAAAGTTTCCTCTTTTAGGGAATTATTTCTAGGTAAAATCCTAATATGACTGGACTATAGAAGAGTATGTAAGCTGCAAACTCGGAGGTTTAGTGGTCCGGGCATTAGCGTGACAATTTCACCTAACCTAACTTACTAACCATCATAATAACTGTTTTTTATTATTTATTTGGACGAGAAAGCAGCCACAGTGCTATGTTGGACTATGACGAATTAATTTGTCAAACTAATAACATGTTTTTGCTTACAGAAAGAGGAAACATATACTAGATACCAGTGTTGCTGGCAAGAAAATTGTAGAGGTCGGCAATACCAAGACCGTTGTGTTGGATTTGCAAAAAGAGTTGTACACAAAGCAGATTCAGTTTCTTGAAGAAGAACACAAAGAGAGAATGAATTTTATGAAAAAGGACCATGAAATGAAACTCCAACTTCTTGAGTTTAAGTTACAGAAAAATAAGTTGAAAATTTCCATGTTAGAAAGCAATTAAACTTTTACATTTTCTATGTTCTTGTGAAAATTGACTTTTAAGTTGTAGGTTTACACTAAGCTCATTGCTATGTTAAATGTAGTTTGCCTACTTTACATTTAAATCCTCTTCCGCCGAAGTAGACCATCTTGTGGTATTCGGCAAGTCATCTTTTAGGTTAAGGTGGGAATCAGTTAGGCTATATATTTGGTTGGGAAGATGCTGTGTAAGACCAATTAGTTACTACTTCTACTTGCTAGATCTACTTCATTACTTATAACGTAATACCTACCTACCTGGAATTTTGTATGGGTATTTTAACTAAACTAGAGAAAAATGGGTAGTAGGGATAAAATGAATTCATTTTGTTGTAGCGATGTTTCGTGGTGTGGGTGCCAGAAATAAACATTGTCCCAGATCAGACTAGAGTTATGTTTACAGTAATTTGTTGTGTGACTTTTTATTAAAACTCAAGGGTAATAAAGAAAAATATTTTCATAATAATGTGGATTTTATTGTTAACTTATTTACAGTAAACTCCTAAAATATCTATTTATGAGATTGTACCTAGTTACAGTGTTAGGGTCTTCTATGGGATTCCGGGCGTTACGCCTTGGGCCTTGCTGTGGCGGTGGCATTTCCATTGCAGCAATCGCAGCCTCCAACTCCGATGTTACAGGGGGGACATCTTCATTTGCTTGAGTGCAGATATTATTTAAAATAGCAGTAGCAACTATGACACTCTCAATTCGGTCTTGTCGTAGACGAATTCCCATAGATAGCACTGGAAAACGGCGTTTCCATACACCGAATGCCCTTTCGATAGGATTTCGTGTTCTTATTTGAGCTTCCTGGAACCACTGCTGCTCTTGGGTAGACACATTATCCAGTGGAGGAATAAGGTAATTTGAGCATCCCTTATGGAAAAGTCTGATGATTCCAGATATGGAGCCCAGATCTGGCCAGATCTGGTTATATATGGTTTAATATGGCTAGATCTGGGTGCCAGATCTGGTTTGATCTGGCCAGATCTGGGGAGTCAGATCTGGGGAGCCAGTCCAGATCTGGTTTGATCTGGCACCCAGATCTGGTTTGATCTGGTTTGATCTGGCCAGATCTGGGGAACAGAACAGTATTCTAGAACAGTATTTACAATCTGAACTTTTAGAAATAGGTTTTAAAATAACGATTTAAACGACATAATATGTTTTCAAGTAATAATAAACTTCAGATGTGGGTAAAAATATCTTTCTTAATACTTAATCAGGAAATAAAGTACTAAATACATTTAATCATTATAAAAATAGTACAATAAAAAAGTTCAAATTTTTCACAAAGAAGATTAGTTTTAAAATGTTATCCTATAATAATATGATGAAATCATTTATTTTGAAAATGTCCAGTTTGAAATATTGGGAAAAAAGGTGTTTTCAAGAGAAGGAAGTTTAAAACAAATCTTTTAAGTCTTGTAAGATTTTTTCAATCTTTACAGGTTTACAACCATATTTTAAAGTGTAAATTATTTTCATCACTGATATTACTTGTACACTAAATACAATAAATATTTTACAATGATAAAAACAGGACATGATTACACATCAAGAAAATCAAATGCTATATATTTGTTTTGTATCAAAATAGGATTTTTGTACACTATGCAAAGTATATAAAAATATTACAGAACATAATTTTAAAAATCATAGGACACACTAAAACATAACAACGAGAATTACTGTGTGTGTATGAAATTTAATAAAATAAAATAATATTTAATATAAAATAATATTAAAAATAAAATAATATGTTATGTATATTTTTTCAAAAAACCTAAAACTAACTTATATACAGCTTGAATAATGGACTGTTGAAGTTATTTGTGCAGTCTCCTAAGTCTGTATTTGAAGTCAGTTATAAGTCAGCTGTAAATTAATGTTTGAATTATTTTGTGGATATTTTATGTTTATAATTTTAAGTTCTTTATAAACTTTGAGATAAAATATGTTTAACAATATTTCAATAAATTGTTAGGGTATTTAAGGATTTTTATACAATTTGTTATAGGGTCTATTATTAGTTTATTTTTAAACTAATAATTGATTAAAGTACATAGATTTAGTATTTTTATGATTATATTAGGATGAAACAGTTAAAAAATACAAATTTGTAAAGAAAAATACTTTATAATAAATTAAAATTACAAACTAAACGTAAATTTTCATGCCATAAAATGTCTTGATGTAAATTTCTGGAAATACAATGATTGTTATTACAATACCGTAATGGAATTTAAAACTTTGAATGTATGTCACTTTGAGTCTCAAGTCAATTAACAAAATTGTGTTCGATGTATATTTCTGAAAATACGATAAGTGTTAGTTATTTTGCGGTTAAACTTTAATTCTTTGAATATGTGTCACTTTTAAACTCAAAAGTAGAGATTTCAATATAGTGATGTGGCAACCCTGATCATCTATCCGTCAGCCTTTAGTATGTTTAAACGGAGCGTGTTACCGTTAGTTGAAGAAGTGAAGTTTGGGGTTATGTCATGTGAATTCTTTAGTTTTCAGTTTGCATCTTCCTGTGATTTAAAGCTTTAAGTTATGTTGAAAAAACGGATTGAATTAGTATATCAACCCGCTCAGTATATCAGTATTAATGGTTTAACTAGTTCCGGGCCGTGGTCCATTACGTTAGTCCACCGTTTATGAGATAAAGTTCAGTTGTTAATCCGGTGTTGTGTGAATAGGCTTAGTTAGAATGATGCATTAGTTAAAATTAATTTGTTCTGGAACAAAATAAATAAATGTACCCAGAACCAATTTGGACAAAGGGTAGTAACCATTCTTTAGGTAAAAATCGAATGATAGGTTAAAGATATATCATCATTATTTTCGGTAAGTATAACCTATCAACTGCGCGCAAAGATTCCTATAACTTATGTTTGGGGAGTATTATTTAGGCTACACTAGTGATTAAATTTATTCATCAATTGTATATTTAATTCAGCTAAGATCAGTGTGTTAGTTGGCTTAAGGATCAAGATTAGGCCTTGGTCCTATGTCAGTAATAATAGTGGAGCTTGAATAGGGTTGTCATAATTTTGTTTAGTGATTTCGGGACACTTTTTCCCGGAACTTTAAACCCCCATTCAACAGACCTATCCTCTCTCCCTGTGATAACGAGATACGCAAAAGAGTTTTTTAAGCCTAGTACTGATGCTTGAAAAAAAATGCAATAGGCCTAAATAACTTTGGTAAGAGTTCCGCAGAAGGTGCACACCCGGTCTCTCTTAGGATCACCACCCGGGTGGGAACTAGGCCTACTATCGAAAGCCTGCAATCAAATTGGTTCGATATACCGATAGTTCACTTAAATGTACATACCAATGTAGCCTTTCGATTCGAACAGTTATCGGATGACACTGCGACGGCCCTGTAATGCCTTGCGCTTTGTTTCCTCTTACGTAATTCCATGATCGCTAACGTCATGTGAAAACAAAGAAAAAAGAATCGATGTTACACTAACACCGCACCCTAAACAGCAAATAATTACGTAAAAAACTGATTAGGCCTACTGTGTAATCTTCGCTGCCTATTAATAACCCCCTGTTTATTTGGTGGTACCCATTTTGGTGAAGCCAAGCCAAGTCGTTGACAATCGATTGTTCCCTACTCAACAACCCCAGTTTCCTCTGAATCCCCTAGATGGTAAACGGTGAAATATCGATTGTGAATATCGTCATATCGTTCATATTAGGTGTTTGGCTATCGACAGTTCCCCACCCAATTATCCCAGTTATTTCCACCGATACCCCTAGATAGTGAGGCGAAGCATGCACCTTCTGTGGAACTGTAGCCCTAACTTTTAAACATTTACTAGCTAGCCTAATTTAATAGTTACCATAAAAATCTATTCAAATATTTTTAACTAAACAAGATTAATCTTACAGAAATTATTAACCAACACATCTCAACTCAGTTTAACAAGTGGAAATGTTTCTTGATTAGGCTATACATTTTCTTAATTTCACAGATCACATTGAAAATGTTTTGATGAATGTTACCTAGTTAATAAAATATTTGATTACATGATGAAAAAAGGGGTTAAAATTCAATAAATAATGTAAAATATTAAAAAAACAATATTGGAATACAATTTTTAAAATGTAAAAAGTCAAACATTATTACAGTAGGTAGTTTTACTGATTTGTTAATTTTTCCTTGCAAACATCATCAATGAACAGTTCATCCAGAATTAATATCATCATTACTTTTGCATATTCAAAGTTATGACAAATAATTTACAAATTTGTAACCGGTATCACCTTATACTACTTCATTATTGGAGGCCTTTTAATATGAAATACAAAAATTAAATTTAATAAACCTGTTTCAAACAGTTTTTAAGAAAATTATATTACTATATATTTGATTTTTTCGTTTAAATTGAAACCACTATAATCATCATCAGTTTTGTTCCAGCAGTGTGGTCGATCACATCATCTTTTCAGCAGCTAGCTAGCAATCTGTAATTTGGATACACTTGTTTCAACTGAAAATATTACACTTAGTGTAGTGTTTGTTATTTCGTTCAATGTGACACAAGCCGGCTCCACACATGCGTTATTCGGCATGCACCGAATGTTCGACGTTCGACGAACTATTTGTCTCGCTATAGGACCGACAATGAACAAGCACTAATGTTTGCTACTTGCCAAATACATAAACACCCATCCACACTACTCGTGATTCGGCGAATCGCTGCTCGCTGCATGCCGAATGACGCATGTGTGGAGCCGGCTATAGTCTATGTGGTTTCTTCTAGCATATGTGCTATAATTCTGAAAGTGTTGAAAGGAAAATGTGATAGTGAAATTTAATGTGCGCGATTTATGAAGTGTTATTGTATTAATTGAGAAAAAATATTGATGGGTTATTCCAATAAGGTATGTAATTAATTAGTTTAATTTACCTATATACACACTTAACTAACACCACAACGGAAATTACCTTTCCTTGACCTTTCTTGGTACTTAATTCGCAAACTAGGCTCAATCATAAAATTACCTATAAAACTAGGCCAGAACAACATGTCAAATGGCCTTTCATTCAATACTTGATAAACTTTCCATTAATATACATTATTTACCAAAAGATATATTTTCCTTTCACAATTTGGCTAAATAAAAATTATTTATTTGTAAATGTTTCCATTGAAATGTTACTATTAATAGCCTAACCTAATGAAAAGGTGGCGGTAATTTTAATTTTAGAAATGTAATTAATATTAACATAACTAATATGCATATTGGTGTTAAAGGTTATCAAGTTAACCGTTAACACCAACATTAAATTAGTAAATTGTATCAACTAGCCTCAAAGCCCAGAACAACATGTCGAATTGTACTTCATTGAATCTTAAAATTAAATAAATTATTATTAACCTTTTGAATTGTTTTAAAAAAATTATGATTTTTTGTACTATTTAAATCCAGATCTGGCCAGATCAAACCATATCTGGCCCCCCAGATCTGGCCAGATCAAACCAGATCTGGCCAGGTCAAACCAGATCTGGTAGCCAGATCTGGCCAGATCTGGCTCCCCAGATCTTTCCAGATCTGGTTTTTAAGGGTCCAAAACCAGATCTGGCCAGATCTGGTTTTTTTTATCTGGCCAAATTGCCAAATCAGAACTTTTCCATAAGGGATGAGTAACCATTGTCTCCGACCAAAACTCCATTGTCAAACATATTGTTTTGCATGTCTCTCTTGATTTGAGACGAGTTAAAAATATCATGTGATGATATCATGAGATGATCCTGGCCATCTTGCTACAATGTTTCGGAACAAGAGGGATGAGTCACAAACTGCTTGAACATTAATTGAAAAGAAACCTTTTCTGTTGCGACAAATTTCTGCGTCATCTCCTCCAGGCGATTGGATCTTAACGTGAATGCAGTCTATAGCCACAACGCAATATGGGAATCGTGCCAATGAGAAGAAACCGCTTTTTACACTGTTGATTTCTTGTTGGGTTCTTGGCATTAGAAATTTTTATTAAGTGCTTTTATGTAAACATTTACGTATTTATTTTCTATCAATAGCTTTAAGCACAAATGAATCACGCAGTACAGTATTTCTCGAAACAACTTACACTAGTGGCAAACGTACTTTAGGTATTTTCCCACACTCAAATTAATTCCAACTCGTTTTGGTTGTGTACACGTTCGCGTCGTGACAGAAAATCAGGGGAAACGGAAGAGGAAGTTAGCAGATCGTTATCGTGGTTTTGATTGGCTGATTCAGTGAAGAAGAAGAAATCCATGTTTTTACAACGACATCTAACTAAAGTGCTTCGAACTAACCCGCTCTAATAAGCTCGCCACTTGGCTCCATTTAAGTGTCAGACCGGTGAGACCAACGACATAGAACTTTAAATGGCGTTGCCTCTACTGAGGAGAACATAACATAATTCCTCTGATTGGACAAATTATTTTTTGTATCAGCTGGAGGTTATACATACATTTTCGGCATAGATAAAAAATACCCCAGGAGTAGATCGTCCATTCTTACCGGCAACGCAGACTGTTCGGGCAATGGCGGGCCGACGTAGTTCTGTTCGGGCGCACCAGACTGCGCTGCCGCGCTCCCTCCCCCAAACCCCCCCCATTCCCACACCCCGCTAGCCCGCTCTCCCGCTCTCATCTCTCATCGTTGCACCCGTTTCCTACCACACAGGCTTGCCCTGGCCTCGGCTCCACGCGTGCGGAAGACACCGCTGAGAGCGCGCCAACTCGAGGTTTAGACGTTTGCGCACTCGCCCTACCCGTGCTGGTAATGGACGCAATTGTGTTTTTTTAATACAATAAAAATGCTCAGTTTATTAATAAATAAATATTAAGAATTAAATATATTAACTCCTTCCACGCCTTTAAAATAGAAGTGACGGTGAATAGTCACAAAATATTCGCGGGAAACATCTGATTGCTGAAGTGTAAAAGTAGCCTCACTTTCCAGACACCTTTATTCCCTCCTTTTTCCCATTTTTCCTTCTTTGTTGTTTCTCAGTGCATTAGTTGCTGAGCGATTCTTGATGAGCCAGTATCTCTGCTGTACTTAGTTTTACAGTTTTTCGTGTTAGTTTTGCAGTTCCATAATTAGTTGCGACCTTCGTTTCCTGATGGTAAGTAATTAATATTGTTTTGTTTTTGAACAGCCTGAGTATTACTGGCACTGCCCGTTACTATAGTTACATATTGATGAGGGGCTGTCTTGTGAAAAAACGTAATAATGCTTTACATAAAAACAACCATAACTCTTACGTAAATTATATTGTTAGTACCTGGTGGATCGAGCCTTGCTCGGTGTTATTTCATGTTTACCAGTTCATCCAGTTACTATAAAATATTTCAATGTCATAAAATTTATCAATATAAACCTTTTTTATTGCTCCATGGACTCTTCATCCCACCTGCTGTATTTTCCCTTTATAGCTGTAGATTCCAAACAGCTGTTATTATTACTTCATTTGTTGACACTTTCCTTGTTTATTTTCGTTGCTATCACGGCAACCCATAAGGCCAATGTTAAAATTTTACAACTTTAAAATTCGATTTATTACGTTATTAGATTTTCTCTGGCCAAGTAATCTGCGTAAAAGACGTTTTTGAGTCATAAATTACTTATTTCCAGACTTTGAAAGAAATCCTCGGAGCCGTTTTTGAAATAAATGTGCAAGCAAGCAAGCATACCAGCAAGCAAGCAAGCAAGCACGTACGATAACATTACTCATATAAGAGTATAGGATAATTTACAGCCAACTTACAACAACTTAAGTTGGCTTGATGTTGTTACATTCAGCATTCAGCCAACTTAATTTTTCTAAAGATTTACACAGTTATATATTTATTGCAAGAAATTGGTTTCTTACGAAAAGCCATGAATTTACGCTGTAGCTCTGCCAAGTTTAGAACAAGTTGTAGAGTCTATTAATGATGATTCGAACTTGGACGTAATATTAAATTGTTTTAAATATTGCCAATGAACACGCATTTTTTACTATTAAGCATTGCCCCCAAAAGGGTGGGGCTGGTGCAACTCTTGTTCACAGCCCTTTTTTAATTTCTTTCATATTTATTGCAGAATATTTTACAGCAGATCATGATCAAAAATTCAAAAATATGAATTTCTATAAAATTTAGTAAAATAATATTAATTCTAGGTTTTGTGATTAGTTACAATTTTAATGTTTTAATCATTCTAATTTTTTCTACAATAAGTAAAATCACTGACAACTATGTTTAACACTATCTGGTGGCTTGGAGGGAACTATGACGCCGAGTATCCTTATCCTTATATATATTTAATACGTGAAGCCTTTTTTTGTTAACGCAACCTGTCCCTTATTTCTGGACCAATTTTGACGTTTGAGTCTGTTTGAGGTGTCGAAACCATAGAACTTTCGTCTCATTTCGTAGTATTGCATTAAGGTAGATTTAAAAATTTAGATTTGGCTTATTCTTATTTAAGGTATGAGCCACTCTCAAATGTAGGTTTTCCCCTATCAACTCTTATAATAATTCAGTTTTAAAAATCTTCAGACAACTAAATCTACAGTTCTACTGGACCGATTCCATTAATTGCTCGTTGGCTCGTTGGAAAACTTCATCTAGATTTGCAATAATTATCAAAGTTAGACTTTTTTGAAACAATTACGGTGAAAAAATAAAAAAGCGTAAGTGCTTAAGTAACTTCACTGAAGTGATGTCGGTTTGTTGTTGTCAACTGTAAACATTTAGCCCAAAGTTTCTTAAAAATTATCTTCGATGTATTGCGGCGGTAAATTTGTCGATCGTAATTTTAGTGGAAGGATTAAATTTACGAAATCAAAGATAGATAAAGAGCAATCTCGATAGTCCGACACGTTTGGTAATCCGACACCGCAGCGGCCGCCGTAAGTGCTGTGAGTGCAAGAGAGAGCGAGCATTATTGTAACCCGACACCGACCTAGGAGGATACATTAGGAGGAGAGGACACACACACACACACGGGTTGCGTTGAAGCCAACGCAGCGGCTGGCTGGCCGGCCGTACTGCGCAGCGGCGACGCGACGGCGCGGCGGGAACATGACCTGCTCATTACAACATATAATACCTAAATTAACATGACTATATGAATATTTCTTAATTGATTTTGGTTGAAAACATTTAATTTGGTTTCATAACGAAAAAAACAGCTAAACACAATTATTAGGGACAATAATTTATCCTATCCTCCTAGACACCGACACGGACACGCCGCCGCGCCGCGAGACCGATACTGCGATACGTCTTAACGTCCTTACGTTTTAAGATCACAAGTTTACTTTTATTTTGGTTCACGTATTTAGAAAGTAAAATAAACGTTTCATTATTAACACAGACTTTTCTTTTAACTCATTTCTCATTAATATTTGCATTGTAGTTTAATTTATTGCTGTTTTTAAGGTACCCTCGGTAATCCATAATATTTGATAATCCCACAAGGGCCGCCGGTCCCATATCTGTTGGATTATCAAGAGTATACTGTATTCACATATTTCTTAACTACACGTGTTTTTTTATTATTATTAATACACAATTAATTACTCCATATTTACAAAATACTCGTAACAAGGTACACATATTTAAGAAAAAGCAAGGTAAAAAGGTAAAGGTAAGGTGAACATTTAAAAAAAATATTGCCATTAAATAAAAAAAACTTCCTTGCCCTTACATTAATAATTTATAATAGCCATTTTTTATCAACGATTGAGATTGACTATAGTAGCAACGTTAAATTCAATATCACTTGATATGTACTCACGATTGTTGTATATTTTAGGAACATCTGAAGGCGGCCAATTCGACTGCGAAAAATCGCAGTCGTAGCATGTGTTGCTTTTACGGGTGTAAAAGGAACCGGGCTCGGTACCCAAACCTACATATGTTTGCGTTCCCTACTAAAAGACCTACGGTTTGTGAAGCTTGGGTAAAAAATTGTGCAAATGAATCTCTAGATTCACTGTCAACAAAAACACTGTCGAGGAAGGAAGTTTGTGAAAAACATTTTGAAGACAGTTGCTTCCAAAGCACATTAAAATCCAAAATACACCCATGGGCCGTGCCCACGCTGTTCTCTGTGGAGGAAATAGATTCCCCGAAGTCGGTGGGTGGTAATGCAACCCAAATGCAACCCCCATCGTTGACACGGACACAGGCTTCGTTATTGCCTCAAGACGATAAAAGAACACCTGGCTGTAAAGTGCTTTCTCGGAGGGCCTTGTTTGTTACTCCAAGCACATCACAACAATTAGTTGATCCAAGCACTCCACAGTACAAAAAATTTAAATCTATTACAGGACGCAGGCCAACGCCAAAAAGAAATTTGACACCCGCGAAGAGAAAACTGTTGGAGAGACTAGAACGTTCTAAAAAACTCAACAAGAAATACCAAAGACAATTAAAACGACTTACTCAAAAGAAACTCACCATTACAAAAGACATGCTGATGACAGCTCTCCGAGACACTTTGCCAGAAAAAGTATCAGACTTCGTTTGCATGCAGCTCAAGCATGCTGATAGGAAGAGGATGCCATGGACGGAGGAAGAAAAGAAACAGGCATTAGCGATGAGGTAAATGTGAACACCTAGACCCTTCACAATAAAAAATATTCAACTCTTAAACACTATCAAACGTCACTACCCAAAGTGCTTAAACTGTAATCAATGTGGCAATTAGGCCTATTTCAACTATCTGTCAACTTTAAACTGAACTAAAAAAAGTTAATCAATTAATTGATTATTAACTTAACAAATAAATATTAACATAACCCAATTTGCCCGTTTATTAGTATACAAACATAATTTAAAGCGAAGATGGTCTTAAAAATAATTTTAAAAACATAACAATATAATTTAAAATAAAGCAGTTGTTGCATATACTTAAAAACCGTAAGTTTATTTCAAACTGATGTTTCTGGAAAAGCACCCCTCTCCTCCATTCGTCAATCAATCCGCCAGTTTGGCTGTGAGCGCAGTTTGGGCGAACTGTATCTTAACCTATGTTATGTTGATTTTTTCAGATACAAATCACCAGCATTATATGAGCAGATGAGGAGCGATGGTTTTGCTCTGCCTAGTCAATCCACAATTGCACGCTGGCTTAACGCTGTTGACTTAAGACCCGGCGTTTGTTCAGAAATAATGAAGATGCTTGAGAACAAAATTAACCATATGAATGGTTGGGAAAAGAAGGCCGTTATCCTTTTCGACGAAATGAGCATAAAATCGAGTCTAGATTACGATTCAAAAAGGGATGTGATCGAAGGTAATGTTCTCGTGGTGTTAAAATTATAAATCATACTTTATAGGTCAGGTGAATTTATAGCTTGGGTTTGACTAGCTGTTTAACCCGTCCTTCGCAAGGGTTTAGATTAATAAATTAAAAAGAAACAATGGTTTCTATGTAATCCAAATGATACCCCCGTTGCAGCAGACCTGCATACTCAGCGAATTTCAAATGCAAACGAACATATTTCAATTCAAGGTATTGAAATTTATTATGTTTTTGTAAGCTCCATAAGAATAATATGGAGAATGGTATGCAGGTTTGCTGCAACAGTTGTTGGTGTATTTGTATGAGTGTATGGAAAATCCAATCTCTGCTTGCTTAAAATATTTCAACCAGATAACTTATTCATGAAAAGTAAGTTATAACTTTACTTTATATTTCAGGTTTGCTCGACCTTGGAGAGGAGGGCCGGAAACCATACCCAGCAACCCACATACTCTTGTTCATGGCCAGAGGGCTTACTTATGGCTGGAAAATGCCGATTGCATATTTTGCCACCAATGACTCTGTGAACGGCTCTATACTGGCTAAACTAATTACAAGCTGTGTTGATGCTTGCCAAACTGCTGGGCTGGATGTTAAAGCAGTTGTCTGTGACCAGAGCTCAGTTAATAGGAAGGCCGCTCTCCTGCTGAAAACGTCTAAAGAAAAGCCTTACTTTGAATGTAACGACAAGAGAGTCTACTTAGTGTATGATTTTCCTCACGTGGTTAAATGCATACGCAATAACCTCATGAAACAGAAAAACTGTAGCTTTGTGGGGCATATTTCATTTTGCAAAACATCAGTTCCCTCTGCTCCGAAGGTAGGTCAAATATTGAGGATTCAAAATGTTCTGTTTTTACTAAAAGTAAAAGATTGTAATTACTATAATCACATATTAAGAATATTACATAAGTCCTAATACCTGTACATTATGGTACTAATAATATATGATATAGTTTACTCATCGTGTTTTGGGCTATAATTACTTTCAATAATAATAAAAATGAACCGAATTGGGAAAGGAACCATTTGTGAAAGGATGTTTTTGTAGTGAAAACATTCTTTTAAGGTAAATTAATTAAAGTTAAAACATTTTTCAACATGAGTTTATAAACAGCTCAACTTACTGTTAAAACACATTAAAGCATTGCAAATAAAGTGAAAATATAAAAAATTTCATACTGTTGAGTATAGTTTTTACCACAATTTTTGGCCCCCAGGTAATATTTACTACAATATGAAAACTTTTATAGTATTTTATAAAACATTTTGTTTCGCAATATTTATATAAAAGATTGATGGGTGGTTTCAGGAATTGGACAATGTAGATGGAGATGAAGCAAGTCCATCTGAGGAAAGTGTCGGTGTTGCTGACTGGGGCCATGTCAAACGGCTGTATGAAATCGACAGTGAGGCAACTAAGTCGCGAGCAACCAAGCTGACCGAAAAGCATATAAAACCTAACAGCTTCGAAAAAATGTCGGTCAAACTGGCTACTCAAGTGTTCAGTTTAACAACAAGTGCAGCAATGCGAACAGCTCACGAAACAGGCCAGTTGCCCTCATCTGCTCTTGATACCGCAACTTTTCTAGAGCAAATGAACAATGTGTTCGATGTGATGAATAGCAAAACAAAGTTTAGCCCTAACCCGTATAAGTGTGCATTGTCACCCTCGACCGATAAACACTTGAGAAAGTCGTTGGACACTTTGTTAAGGTATATAATGTTATATTATAGTAATTTATTACATTCTATTATGCTATTAACTTAATTTAATTTCTGTTATGTTTGTTGTTAGCCTGGTTGGAAATAAATTATTGATTTCTTTCTTTCTTTAAGGGCCATCAACTGGGTGAAGTCTTTGAAGATGGTACATGTGGAAAAAAGACCCCCTTGCATGGAAAGCCTTGAACACACGTTAGAGGCAACCAAATTGTTGTGGCAAGACCTAGAAAAGGAAGGGACGAAGTACCTAATGACAGGCAGGATCAACCAAGACCCTATAGAAAATGAGTTTTCGGTTGCAAGGCAGAAGTGTGGGTAAGTGAATACATTGAGTACACTTGATTATTTGTTCTGAAATATTAAGCAATAACATAATTTAAGAAACATCATATTAAACATCCGAACTCTTGAGTCCAGACCGGATATTTATCAAAATTTAGATACATAGAGGGAGAGAGGGGGCTTGTGCTGAGGGGGGATTGGAGATTGCCCAAAATTAGGGAAAAATTAGTTATTTTTTATTATTTAATTATTTAATCTACTTTATTAATAAAAATTGTTTCATCTACTACATTATCATCCAAATTTAAAATGTATTTTGTCTGACATAAAAATTCTACATTTTTCCAAAAATGTTGAGCTTTTGACTGAAAATATTTCTTATTTTAGGTTTGAAAGAAATCCTTCAGTGCGACTGTTCCGGCAGAATTTGCGGCATCGGATACAGTCGGCACTAATCCAGCCACCAGCTGGTGCTAATTGTGAGCCTGACGAGGATGAGCTCATAACAGTGACGGCGGCAACAATAGTAGTGCCCACGTCTTCGACGGTTATTCCGTCAACATCGACCGCGTGCAGCACAGATGAGCAATATGACTGCACCGTCTCCGCCTCTGACAGTGAGGATGAAGTGGACGATCAGATGAAGATGCCATCCTTAGAATCATGCTCTACCAGGTAGGTGTCAACAACAGTCAGGTTTAAATGTGTCATTTAAATGTGACCAAATTAATGTACAAATTCCCAACTATGACACTTTAATTAATTTATTTATTAATTGCGTAAAAAAGCTACGACTGACCTTATTAGTGTCGTGTCGCAAGGTAATGAAATGAGTAAATCAATGATACAACAGAAGTTAGGGCGATTTCGCCCCCCCCCATTCAGAGAGCTATCGGCACGACCATGAGCACGACGCGCGACCGGGAAAATCGCTACAGCGAACCCGTCTTACCAACGCTTTAACGTGCCTGGTTCGAATCTGGACCCAGGTTACTTGGTTACTGAGCTACCGTATTAATTTTTTAAAATATTTTTATAGAAAATATTCTTAATTTTAATTTAAATCTTTTTTTAATTTTTATTTTAGGTGATCTGCAGATAAAATAATGTTTCCGCCCATTTTGGCCTGATAACGCCTACTACACACAATACGCTTTTTTACCGAACATCGCTCTTCGAGCCGGCCAAGTTCGTCGTGCCGAGCTCGTACGTGAGTTAGGCCGCTTTATGTCGTTGTTTTATGCCAATTTATTTAATGGTTTTTTAACAGTTTTTATTTGGTTTCCATAGAAACCATTGTTTATTTTTCATTGAAAATCCGTGTGAAGAACGGGTAGAACGTAGGACAGCTAGTTTGTTATATAACTTCACTAAAATTACATATTTCCGTTTAAGAAATTAAATTTTGCATCTTTCTTGTGCCTTGATAGTTTTTTTTTTTACTTTAACCATACATTCTCATTCAAGGTACTTTGCTGGTTACGGTGTTCGGGCCAGCTTGAAGCAGTTTGACTGCGACGACTGCAGAAAAGAGTTAACCATGGCTCCATCGGCTGCCGACACCGAAGAGTCCCTCATCAGGAATCGTGAATACAGATGTGATACATCGAACCTCATGTATCCACAAGATGAAACTGTGGAAGTAGTGGATGCTGCGCTCACAGTTTTGGACTCCATGTTGAAAAAGAACATGCATCTTCCCAACTTCAAAAAGGCAGTCATGTTAAAAACCAAAAGACGAATTTTTAAGATGCATCCCTATTGGCTGAAATGCAACACGGAATGCTTCAAGCACCGGGAATTCATCATAAACAAAATCCTAATTGCCAAAATAAAAAGAGGTTTGCAGGCCATGTCAAAGAATCTGCGGCAACCCGGTGGGAAGTATGGTGGTTACTGGGAAAAAATGATGAAAATCCAAAACAAATGAATTTACCTGAATCCCGTATGAAATATAAATAAATAAATAAGTAAATGAATAAATAATTCAAAATTGATTCTGTTGCCTTTAATGGTATTTTTTATGATCAAGTTTAACTGTGGCAACGAATCAAAAATTTTTGGGAGACGAAAACGGAGTTATCTATGTCCCCGCCATGTCTCCTGGGCAACGTGAAGTTTGATATAGTAAATTAACACTCTCTCGGTAGTAAAATTACTTCACGGCAAAAGATACACGTCATGTACAAGTATTATCTTTTCAAGAGTACATGTATAATTTTTTAAACTAACAAAACAGTAAAGTATTAAATTCATTGTTGAAATTTAATTTATTTAATTTATTTTAATTTATTGTGCACATTTATATGGTGTTATAATAATAATAACTTATTTGACATCTTTAAAACCCTAAACTCACCAATAAAGTGTAAAATCCCTTGCTAATCCGAGTGGTATCTCAGGAATAATATCGTAAGTATGAATTTAGTTTAAATGATTAGAATTAAATTACAATAATTAATACATTACTTCGATTTATATTTCATTTCAATATATCAAACATAAAATAATGGAATAGAATGAGAAAAATTGTGTTTACGAGCGTGAGTTTACTCTCAGGCTCGCGGCACGGGGACCAAGGACCAAGGGAGGGAGGGAGCTTGAATGGGGCCCTGTAACTGTGAAGTAGCCGTGTAGCAGCGAGGCGGCGGCGGCGTGGCGCGGTGTCTGGTGTCAAGAGTTCGTTCCCTCCCTCCCCCTCCATTGCTTCCCCACCGGTCCACGCGGAGCGCCACCGCACCGCTGCTGTTGCGCTACAGTTTGGAAGTAATCCCGCGAGGTCGCGCCACTGCCGCCACCAACACCCCAGAACCTTCAGGAATCACAGAATGAACGATCTACTCCTGGGGTATTTTTTATCTATGTTTTCGGTTTATTGAATGTGTCACAATTTATTTACAATTTGATTGAGATAATCCATTGTTACTCTATGGATAATCTGAGTTATGTTATTCTTCTCTACAGACAGAACCAACGACATCAAAATGAATAGATTTGATATTTTAGTTAATATTTTTAGAATTAGATTTGGACATGCAAATGTAAATACCATTCTCCATAAAATAAAAAAATATTTTACACCACTTTGTATGAACTGCACAGAAGGAAAAAATTAAACAATTGACCATGTATTATTAGAGTGTCCTAAATATAATTATTCCAGAGAAGTCTGTTTTAAAAAAATAAGAAGAATTATAAGGGATAATATCAACGGAAGAAACCCTACCTTAAAAGAATTGTTGAAAAGTGAGGACCTTGACATTTACAAAGAATTAAATAGTTACCTCTGCATGATTAAAAGAAACCTGTAAAATTACATGACACCACAAAACATTGTACATAAATGTTTCCTAAATTTGTGTATTCCTGGATGGCGGGTTCTTCAGTCCGTGGTCTCATTCCTTTTCGGGTTAGGAAAGTCTGCCTGAAAGACCCCTGGCAGTGAACATGACCAAAACCTGACCCTCCTTGAGTATCCTCTCATACCTTTAGAATTATCCCAATCTTTGACCAATAATAAAAGCATGAACTAACCTAACAATTATGTACTAACCAACATATTTACCTTTTAGATTTCCAAAAGAAAGAAAGGAAGCAACCAAAGTTAAAAACGGAATTTAGTGAACTTCGCGGCTGCATGGCTTGTCCTTAGCCGGCTATTTTGGCAAACAAGAAAAAAAACTGATTTTTTTTTAAGGTCGTTGGACAGAACCGACAGAACTTAGGTTCTCAGTACCTAACCTAACAACCGCATCAAATAAGACATCAATCAACAACCCTTGTTTAATTAATGTTGGCTGCACGTTACCTTCTCACCGACCGAAATTCGACGAATCATTTCAGGTTTAATACATAAACCCACTTTTTTAACTTAGTACCAACGCATGTCAGCCGTAATATTTAAATTTTTAAATGTATTTTTACGAAGTAGTACTGTCTTAAAACATTTTCCCGCGTTCTGGTTCTGAGTGTTGTGTGTTGTGTTGTACTAGTATTTGACAAGTTTTTGAAGACGTTTGACAATGGATATTCCCAGCACCTCTCGAGCAACTTTGAATACTTCGTCTAGTCAAAGAGATGAAGATGAAATTCTTGTAAAATGTCACTACATGACCCTTCTGGACGAAGTAGAGAGTATAGGTAAGAGTCTACATACAAAGGCTAAGCCCCAGTTCCTTGACTAGGGTTTCTACCTAACTTAGGCCTAGGGTTCAGTGTACCATTTGGCAGGGTGTATCTAAGTTGCAACTTCTGCAGAAAGGTAACACCATTCGCTATTAATGTTACTTTCATTTTCTTATACATTTTAATACTTTGCTCTTGCAACCTTAAAGACCATAAAAGTGCTAAAATTATGCGTCAGGAATTTAATTTACCATCTTAAATGCTGATTCAAAGTGTAGAAAACAGGTCTTGCCAAATATCATCCCAATATATAGAAACTTCACAATAAATTAATTACACTGATACTAACCTTTAAAACATTTATAAAATAAGTTTAAGGTTAGTTAAATTTGAATTGTTCTTGTATGTACGAGGTACTGTCAAAAAGTTCCCAGAATTAATTTTTGTAGTCATATATCGCGATCGCCAGCGGGAAATTTGGCTTGCAGTAGCTGGTACGACTTCTAGGGAGGGCATATGACTACTAGGGTAGCGGTGGCATAGCTGACTTGCCGTAGTGCAGTATTGGAAAGCGCTTTTCGTGTACCTGCAAGTCGACGTTGTCGGATTTTTGAAAAATGGCATTTTATGAACAGCACATGAACATTTCTCTGTTTTAACTTTTTAAAAAATCACCCAGTGAGACTCTTGAGCTGATAGGTAACAACTCAAGAGCTTGAATTAACAACTCATGAGTTTCACTGGGTGATTTTTAAAGTAAAACACAGAGCAATGTTCGTGTGATGTTCATGAAATGCCATTTTTCAAAAATCCGACAACGTCGACTTGCAGGTACACGAAAAGCACTTTCCAATGCTGCACTACGGCAAGTCAGCTATGCTACCACTTCCGATACCTATTCCCTCCCCAGGAGTCGTACCAACTACTGCAAGCCAAATTTCCCGCTGGCGATCGCGCTACCGTATATGTCTATAAAAATTCATTAATTCTTGACGGTATGTGTTTTTTGTGATGGTTGTTTCAATGTTATTCAAGTTTTGGCCACTCATCACTTTAATTACAAATAAAAAACAAGAAATTGTTTTAAATTGGAATATATTTCGGCTTCTTTTTATCTGAAGCCATCTTCAGCCATAGTAGCCTAAATAAAAAATAGTAAAAACGTTTGTTTATTTACTATGGCTGAAGATGGCTCCAGATAAAAAGAAGCCGAAATATATTCCAATTTAAAATGATTTCTTGTTTTTTATTTGTAATTAAAGTGATGAGTAGCCAAAACTTGAATAACATTAAAAATTCATTCCGGGAATTTTTTGACTGTACCTCGTATATAACTCAATAGAATTAAAATCAGTCATAAACTAGGTATAACTAACTAAACTATAACTGAAATATCTACCACCTATTTTCATCTCAACATAATTAGTAGCTGACTTTGCGGTTTGTGATCTAACTTAATTGATGTTTATTTCAAAACCCTTTAAAATAGTTATAAGTAAGATTTCAAACAAATTTATTTTGTAATTTGGTAGTGATTATCACTCAGTAGTTCCCCTCCAGACATTACAAGTCCCCACTGACTTTACAAATCAGGTGTTTTTTTTTGTTTTTTTTAACCCTTCTAGGGAAGTACAACCCTATATGAAATGCTGACTGACCGATGATGCTATTTTCTCTTTAGGATAAAAAATCGGTGCTACCAACTTTATAGAGCTATATGAAATTTAATATAAGTATCAACACGTACCTATGTTAATATTATTTTACCGATGAGGTTTCCAAACCAAGCATCCAAGGAAAGTTGTTAAACTCTTGAGGACGTATGAGAAAATCAGTGCCACCAGATGCCATGGAGTAAAAAACCATTGAAGTTAAGATATGTGTTGATACCTATTTCAAATTTCATAGCTCGCTAGACACAATGATGCCTATTTTCTATCCTTTTGGGTTAATAACATTGTTAGTCAGTCGGTCTATAAGTTAGCGTTTTAGATAGACCCCGTTAGGCGTGATGATGTCTTACTGCGCTTTAAGCATGCCCTCGCCTCTTATTACTGGGATGCTGTCATTCTTCCTTCAGGTGAGTCAACCATTTTTGAAAGATTCTTCAATTTTTATAAGGGTTTTTGACCTGCATTTTCCCGATAAAACCACACAACTCTGGTCAAGTTGGAACAAAGCCATTCAGAAACACCCCAATGACTGCGGTGAGTGCTATACACCCGAACTCCGCTGCCTCAAGGATGAGATGCTGGCATTGAAAGGTAGATGTAGCGGAGAGTGGAGCAGTCTTATACAGTTTAAATTTCCACCTTACAGAAGAGCAGGAAACAAATCATTCATACCACCTATAGGCCTCTTCAAAGTTTCAGTTCTCCAGTGTCTTTCAATTGAGAGATATTTAACATTTACTGGAATCCGAGAAAAATGTTTTTTATGACTATATGGAAAAAGGGAGGAATAAGTAATTTTTCAAAACATTTTTGCCATTATTAATGCGTTATTAGATAGCTTAATGTTTGGACTACATATACACTACAGGTTGACAACTTACAAAAGAGCCTTCTACCAATCGATCTCTAGGTCTTATTTCAAAAACCGCAAGACCTAGAATCCTGAAATTTGGCATTTAGGCCCCAAATGATCATTGTTAAACGGTTTTACAAAATTTTTACAAGAACATGGCGGATGCCAGAGGGGCATCTTTGGGCAATTTTTAATATTGAAGGTCAAAGTTCAAAGGGCTGAAAATAGAGAAACAGATATTGAAAAAATATGTATTTGTGGTATCCAAACAAATATTCCCAAAGGTATTGATTTTAAACCACCGCCGATAGTTGCTGGGTGGTAAATACTTTATTTTGATTGGGTATTAATTTCCAGCCGCCATCTTGGATCCGCCATATTGGTTGGTGGCGCAGTTGGTAGCGTACTCGGCCCCAGTTCTGTGGCGGCAGCGTCGCAGGATCGAGTCCTGATGATGCCGTTATACTTTTAGCAGTACTGTTCATCCTTGTACTGTACCGGCTCACTTGATAACCGGCTCACTTGTACTGTACCGGGTTTGCTTGATAACTTCCACGCACAGGCCTGAGGCCCATGTGAGGGGGCAAATACAAGGTAAAAAGAGGCTGCCACCCTCTTTTTAAAGGAAAAAAAAAATAAAAAAATTCTTTAGTGTTTTAGAATCCAGTAAAAAATGCAACTGTGGGCAGGCTCTTTTCAAAGTTGTCGGCCGTTAGCTGTAGATCTCTAATTCTAACTTATGAAAAAGTTAAGTTACATGGTGATTTATAACATAACCACTTGTGGTACTTTCATTCATTGAAACGGGACGGGGTTTTAAGCAGCATTTCAACATTATTTTTCTTTACTATTCACCAATATTGAATAATATATCTTTGTAAAAATATCATAAAATAGTCCAGTCGCCTAATAAGAAATTACCTTGAAGTAGGGTCCGACTCAAATTTTATGATTGATTCTAGTACTATTTCACGTACTGAACAAGAACATGGCGGATGCCTGACGGGCATCTTTGGGCAAATTTTTAATATCGAAGGTCAAAGTTCAAAGGGCCGAAAATAGAGAAACAGATGTTGAAAAAATGTGTATTTGTGGTATCCAAACAAATATTCCCAAAGGTGTTGATTTTAAACCACCACCGATAGTTGCTGGGTGGTAAATACTTTATTTTGATTGGGTATTAATTTTCAGCCGCCATCTTAGATCCGCCATATTGGATACAAGTTAATTTTTTTAAATGTGAATGTGGTGTTGTGACACATAATTACAGACTAGATTTTTGTGCTGATTACAATGCCGCAATCCGTTTTTGAAAATTTTTTTTGTTCTCGAGATGTACTCAAATGAAAATTCTTCCCTATACATTTCTTACGGGCGTTTCTAAATTAATCTATTTTTTGTTTTGTTTTTCTTCTAATCTCCGGTTCTAATCACATTATAAAGTTTGTTTTGGTCTTAAAATATTCAGTGATTTAATGGTTTCAATTTGAAATATTAATTATTTAAATATGACCAGTCAGAGATGAGTTACAAAGCAACATTTAGCATAAAATGTTGATTTTTCAAAATTTATTTTTACTTAAAGATTTATATCTCAGGTAGGGGAGAGTGGGGCAGGTTAATTCAAAATCGCATCTCTCAACTTTAAGTATTTTTATAGCTCCCTTATTTCCGAATGAAACGTTCTGAAATTTTATTTTAATATTGCATATCATCTAATCATTATCATGAAAGTTTTTAAATTAATTCATCTCTCATATAAATGAACAAAATATTTTTTTACCAAAACGCTCCACTTTGTAAGAAACTACCCCAAATTCATAACTACCCCAAACTACCCCAAAAGTTTCATACTTCATTGGGGCTAGATTCATACAAAGGAAAAATAATGAAACAAATAGCATTAAAACTTAAGTTTGTTGTTTTAAGCTGTTTAAAAACTTAATACTAACAATAATTAGGCCTGAAATAAGGGTTACACAACAACCCTGCATACTTAGTTATGTGAGGATACTTTTTTCTCGGATTCCAGTAAATGTTAAATATCTCTCAATTAATTGAAATACACTGGAGAATTGAAACTTTTATAGACAGTAGTACATTATGAGGCCTATAGGTGGTATAAATGATTTGTTTCCTGCTCTTCTGTAAGGCGGGAAATTTAGAGTGTATGAAAGTGCCCCTGTATGAAACTGCCCCACTCTCCCCTATGCTTTATACAAAAAGCGCATAAAGCATGATGAGTGGGTAAGTTGGCTTTAGGTCGTATGCCCTCAGCATGGGCGTAATTTCAGCATGTCAATTGGGGGAAAAGATCTTCTAGGTCATTGCCTCATCCTGACTCTGACTTGATTGCATACACCATATACCCGCCCCCCCCCCCCTTTGTACTAGTTCGTACTGAAGAATAGTGGCCTCCGTTTAATACCAAAGTAATACTGTACACTGCCGATGCATATTAGTGTCTGTATATCTAACTAGCTAAAGTTAATATCCGACCACGATATCACAACACTATGTGAATTTTTATTCACCATTTACTTCACTTGGCAGTAATTGTACTATTTGTAAAACTGCCTCACCGCAGTCCAAGCAGGCACACCAACTGTGCTTCATACGACTGGCGATTGACTGTTGCTATACTCTTATCTCTTCAGTGTTGCATAACACAGGATTTGGCATTTAACCCGCCAACTCCATTAATAATCCTCACTTTTTCCCGGTTTTTCGGCACTAATACCTACAAAATCCCCCTAAGTACCAAAATCCAGGTAGTTAGCCGAAAAACCACCTAATGACTTTAAAAACACCCAAAACTGGATCGTTTCCTAAACTTGCTGGGTAAGGGGGAGCTATTTATTAAAATATGCCTATTTACTTCAAGTATTGATCTTAAAAACCAGAAAAAACTAATTAGGTATTTTTCTCACCTTACATGGACATTGGATATTTGCAAAGCAAATCACAATTCAAAAATTCCCGGCTTGACCCGTTTTTAGCGAATTTCCCCTATAGGGAAGAAGCTATTACCGTAGGTCTCATGGTAAGACCTAAGCCCAAGACCATGATAACTTTTCGTTTTGGGGCCCCCAGAAGCAAAAAACACCATTCGTTCAAATTTCTAGATATATATATATATATATATATATATATATATATGTGTGTGTGTGTGTGTCTGTAAGCATGATAGCGCTGGACTGCACAGTCTGCGCTGTAAGCATGAAGACTGGAAGGGGGGGTAAAGGGGTTTTTTTGGGGTTTTCACATATATAAATAATCCAATTTTAGTTAGCACCATTGAATTCAGCTCGAAAAAACAAACAATTTAGTATTTTGAATCATTGCTCTATGCCTGTTGGTAATTAGACATAAGGTTATTAGAAAATTACGGATGTTTAAAGATTTAATAAAAATTGTTTTTTTATTAAATCTTTAAACAATCGTAATTTTTTAACGGATGGTCCTTTTTGAATGCGGTTTGCGGCATTCTTCTTTGCTTAAAAAGCTCTTTAAAATGATATAAAAAATGATAAAAATTAAAATGATAAAAATTGTTTGTATTCAAAGAAATTGGTATTTATTTGAATCTTTGAACAGCTGCCATTTTGTACCGGGTCAACCTTTTTGAGTGCGGTTTGCGGCGTTGTATTCTACAAAAATAGACCTTTAATTTGATGTGCATATCAATCTATGCTTACATTTAAGATTTTCTCCTGACTCCTGGTGGGCCGTCCCCCTGAGGAGGTAGCGGATCACTGGATATGTGTTAAGATAGATTTATATGCCTTATAACTTGATTCCAAGTTTTGTAGGTCTACGTTTATTATTTTTCAAAATATTAAGCCGTACCCAGACTTTTCAATCACCCTGTATATGAATGTATGTTGTATGTAAGTAACTAGAGCAACTAAGGAACAGGGAAAGGAGCAGGCGGGCATTGTGCAAGTGAAATCACAAAATGTGGACACTAGGAAAATCAAAACGTAAAGCAAATTTCAGCCTTTGTAGCTATTGTTTGCCACTGACCACCTGTTTGGGATCTATATACTAATGTACTTTTTATGTGTTCTAGAGAACTCAAACGTTCGTCAGAATATCACCAAACTGAATGGTGTGATTGATAAAGCAAATGAACTTTTCCCACAAGGTAAGAAGTTCCCTAGAACTTATACTTGCTTTAAGATGCTATGATTGTAAGCTAATGCAATACGGTACTAAGTTGTTAATACCTACAGGCCTATGAATCTTTTACATTTTTTTATTTCTCAAAGAAATTACATTTAAGGCCTTTGACTAGAGTCTACCTTACCAGATATTTACATTATTAATATCACATGTATGTTATTTTTATATTAAGTTGTTTTAAAATAAAATACGAGTTTGGTTATGTGATGATTAATCCTGAAGATAATTTGTCTTGTCACTGTAAAAAAATTGTAAATCTGTGGGAGCCTCCAGTCAGGCATGGCCTTGGAGGCAAAAATTATTTTCCAAAATAAAAAGTAAAACGTGTATAATCATTTTATGTGTTTCATGGTCAGCCTGGCTAAAAGATTGCTATTTGTGAATGTAATGTATTTCTTGTTTTATATGGAATGCATGTACTGCACTGTACATTTGGGGAGTAAAGAATTTATTTATTTAATTTAACACTCAAGAAAGATTAGATAACATAGATAAAAAAGTCGAACTTTAATTTATAGGCCTTTTAACTGATTTAATCCTTTGTATAGTAAATATTATTTTACATAATTAGGTTTATTTCATACTTTGTGTATGTTGGTAGCAGTTTGGATTTATGAAATTTGATTTAAACATCGCCATCCCCAGTTAAGAAAACATATTCATGATAGGACCGAGTTACTCATATTATTTTATTCCTCCCCATTCAACCACTTTTTAAGTAGCACAATTAAAATGTAAATTTCTATCAGTTGTATTGAAAGCTACTCATAAATCTAATTTATACTTTACCCATCGAAATAACAACAAAAATTAACAACTTACTTTTCAGAACATAAGTCTATTGCAACAAGCGAGAGTTTCATTCATCAAACTGCGCTTGAAATGTTGGATCAACAGCCAGAATGTTAATTTAAAAGAACATGTTCTGCGGATGGTACGGAGCAATCTCATTTTGGAATGCTTAGAGGCACACCTCTTACAGTACGTCCTGAGTGCACGCCGGTTCCGATTCCGATTCAGTTTAAGATTATCGGCGCCTGTTTAGGCTGAATCAGATTTTTTGTAGGTGGCCATAGTAGAGGCTTGAAAGGCTTCGCCGACTCGGCGAGCAGGCAATAGAGTTGCCAATGCTGTGTACATTATTTCACCATTGATTGTACCTACAGCTAATGTAATAAATACCTAATTTAATAAATGTCATTAATTACTTTACACGGCATATTGGTAATTTAGGAGGCCTCTGAGGAAAAGATCGGGGAGTGGTAAAAAAAACACTAAACAATTAATTGTTTTATAATGGTAAACGGCAGCAAAGCAAGCTTAACAATAACAAAGATAATTTATGCTTGTAACTTCGACATAGTCAGGATTTAATTTGTGTACTTTATCTCAAGTCTTTCTAGTTCTTGGAAATCAAGAAAAAATATATTTAGATAGTGCAACGAGCAGATAAGGAAACAACAATGGATTTACAAAAAATGGGAGGCGCGTATAAGGAATATTTTAACTCTCATTTTAGCTGATAACCTATCATTTCAAATTTGACCTTAAGTTCCTGTGACTTGAATCAGACCATTATACTTTCTTTTAAGTTTGAATAAGCTGTTTTATTTGTAAGAAAATTCTTATTTTGTCTTATCTACTAGGCCTACAGTCATTGAACATAAAAGTGTATGAATGATCTTGCACAAATAGGTTGTTTTACTAACCTACAACACCGGGCTCCAATGAAATTTCTTTCTAACATTTATCTATTATATCTCTGTTTGAATATGCTATGAGTGTTTAATCCCAGATTGGTGGTTTTCTTACACTATGAGAGATTATAGCTGGTAAATCTATTAAACTGCTGAATTAATTAGATTCCAAAATTAAATGTTGCTATTAAAAATGGCGGCTGGAGCAATCGGAAATTGGAATCCGCAACCGGAATGAATAATACATTCCGGTGAGCAGGCACCTGCGCGCAAGCTCTGCTTCCGGCTGCCACAATGGCCACTTTCGTTAAAATACAAGTGTCATTCCTGACGCCGAAAATCTGAATCTGAGTCGGAATCGGAACCAGCGTGTACTCAGGACGTACCGTTATTATGCAGTTTACTATTAAAAAGCTGATTGCTTACTGTAGGATTGCCCACTTGTGTTTTTAATTCTAAATTTAACTTACCATGTCATTCACCAAAAACGATATAAACTTGAATTTACACTAACGATTCCAGTTTAAATGTTAAATAATTTAACGTAAATTTGGACGAAAAGTTTTCTATTCTTAGACCTACAAAAATTATGAAATCCTGCCCAAGTAACAGCCCTGCACCAGACACTGGACAAAGCCAAAATCTAAAACCACGAATTGTCCGGGAAAACCAGAATGTCTGGTACCCATACTTATGATATATCTTATATTTTTATAAAGTGATTAATTGTATTTGTTTGATCACAGTGAAAAAGCCAAGCCAGTTGTATTGGGATGCCAAAGTATTACACTGCTCTGCCATCACATTAGAAGACACATGCAACAATGTAGATGTTGGAGAAGGCAACTTTAAACTGTTCACTTTTGCTGAACAGTTGGTATGTGTGGCCAAGTAGACGTACATAAATTTAAAATTTCTTTTTCAGTAAGCACACTGTAGTTTATTAGCACATATTCTATGGATATTAAGCTATTTTCATGACCCAGCGTAAGTCCAAGACACATCCTTGTACCTTGTACCTATTGATGCCTCCGTCTGGCCACTGCGGCATTCGAGTTGTCAAGTGCCCGGTGCAAGCGGGACACTATATTGATGATTGATGGTTGATGGTGGAATTGATGGTAGTTTTTAGTAGTGGCTGACATGTTAAAGAAGGGGGCTTTCTTACAATGCTGTGCTGTAATTAAAAGAGAAAAATTCTTCCAAATAAAAGGCTTGTTGAACTAACATTTTTTTTGTACTAAGAAATTAATAGACTGAACAAGAGTATAACTAAATATAAAAAGACATGAAAACATAATTAAGGGTTTGCAAATTTAAATAGGTCACAAATTATTGTCCTTTAAGCTAAAAAATTACACACTTATTGCTGAAACTAAGGTGTCAGGGTATCGACAGTGTCGAGGTACCAGGAGTCGAGTTAGTGAGATTCCCTTATCCAAAAAATTAAATACGAAGGGAATATTCACATAATCAATGTTCTTGACAATCGGTCATGAAATAAACAAGACTTTTTATAGGACAGTGGGATTTAAAAACATAAATTTGCAAAACCATAAACTTTTGAAGAAACTGAATGGTACGATTTGCACTCTGCAGTACCTTGTATTTGCACTTATACAAATCTTTAAGGATGAACAGGATCTAAAAGACGAAGAACTTTTTGAGAAAATTAATATCCTGTCTGTCAGGTAGGGATTACCCTTACTCATAAAATAGACAAAATCAATTTACCAATTGTGGTCAATCAGTTGAAGGAAATTTGCAAATGATGCAAACGACTATGAAAGACAGTCACACTTTTTATCATCTGCGATTATTGGCTGCTTAATTCCCTTTCCTAGTTAAATTTTTCATTTCACCGCGGCAGCTCTTTTCAGATATAATTTGGACATAACTGGTATTTGGATAGTTGACATTCTACTGTAGGCCTACTACAAACTAGACTATCTCCTTGGCCAGAGCATTAAAGAATTTCAAATTTATGAATCCTAATATGGGATTACACAGCTGATGAAGTCTCCCTTCATTGAAATGTTTTTCAATCTTGTTTGTTTGGAAATGTCATTTCATATTTTTCATAGTTTGACAAATATCTTTTATAAAACTTAAAATTTGCAGAAGGCGAAGTCATTTAATGGGAGTCAATACTCGTGGGAAGTTTTTGCAGCTGCAGCCCAGCCTGTAGTTCATAACTCCTTGCCTTGTTGGTCTCCTCTCCTTGGATCTTTTGAGTATCAAGCCCAAGTGCCTTTGTCGCAAAAACAGAAAGAAAAGAAATCTCGTGCTCAAAAAGATGAAATTGCAGAAAAAAAAGAACCAGAAAAGGTAATTATTGCATTAGTATAAAATTTTATGATTTTTCCATAGTGTGTGGTCCAAAAAATACTGCCCAGTTATTATTTAGCTATTGCTCAGATTTTTTTTAGGAGATAGATTCTTTCAGGAATGATTTCTTATTTAATGCCATTTTTAGTAACACCAATGGTTAAAACAATCCAGCTTTCCTAACAAAAGCAGCATACAATTTAAATTATTGTGTGAATTCCGAACAATGTATGTTTGGACTGAAAATTAACAGGTAAATATTGCAAAATTACTGGTAATATTGCTAGCTTATGTTATTTTCATTTATGGATTTGACATCCTTCATAGACCGTCATCCATGCAAGTTACTATTTTACATCATACTGACACAGAAAAACATTTCTTTTTTTTCTTTTTTTATTCCCCCAGAGTTGATTATTTTTCTGAATATATAATACATATCACTTATGTAATAGCCTGAAGGTATCAATAGTATATTACGTTACTAGGATGGAAAGTACTGTTTTCCCAGACGAGCATGCAGGATTTTCATGCAAGTAAGGTAAAACTTACTAACCGTGTGACGTACAATACTTTTCACCATACTACCCAGAAAAAAAATTTAATCATAACACATTCCTTGCATAAACCACGACACTTCCTATTGCTGCCAGTGCTGCCATCACATTCCTCTAACAAGTAACCTATAAACATGCATTAAACGTCGGTTTGCTGCAAATCAGCTTATTTCATGTAATCCGTAGCGGGCTGTTCTTTGGAACAGTTGCACTACCCGTCGACATGTCAACAAACTCAACTGACTTTATTTACATTAAACATATGAACATGATTTGAAAAAGTTCTTAAGGTTAACCACAGATTGCAGCACTTGTCATTTATATCCCCAGCAAAGTCGGGATCTCCCAAGTTCCATAGAATATATACACACATTTATCAAACATTTAACCCAAAAATATAAACAACTCATGATTTCATGAAGAGACCGAAAAAGTTTAGCTCATCTGAGATAGATTCTTCATCTGCTGGCTCAAAAATGTACCTTGGTCATTCAGAGACTTTTTCTTGTATAGCTGTTAAAGTTAAATGGCAGAAAAGACTTAGAAGTCTTAACTTGGCATTTTTCATTTCATAGCAGTTGCAGTAATGTGAGAACATTCAGCCCTGCATTAACACATTCACTGCGGAAAAAAAATGGTGAACCTTCCCCAGGTGCTGAACATTTTTTTCCATAATATCTTGCCTTTATATAAGGTGAGTTAAAAACTGTGGTGCAAAAATTCCTCTGAAGTATTTATGACGTCAAATGGTGACGTCAAAGTTATGGGTCAGTACTGACCCACCCGCATTATGTTACGGACAAATTAAAAAAATTCTCATATTATACAAAAAATTGTTGTATTACACTTTAAACTTAACTTCATGCAAGTGTACATAAAGGTAAAAAAGTTTACATGGGTGAAAAAATTCCCCGGAAGTATGTATGACGTCATTTAGTGTCGTCAAGGTCATGGGTCAGTAATGACCCACAGGAATATCAGAATGGAAAAAGTTGAAAAATCCACTAATCACATAAAAAATGTTTATATTATTCTATCAAACTATTTATTAAATATATAATTTAATATATAATAATGATATAATATATGTGTCATGACGATAGTACCAAGGAATGGGTTAGTACTGACCCAGCCACGTGAGCAAAAATGTGACGCGGGAACTGAACCACCTGAAGTTGCACTGTTTCATACACAGTGCGGTAACGCAGTACAGGTCCGTCTCCGCCACACGCTCGGTGCACACGGAGCCATTGACTAAGCCGGGGCCCCGTGGGTCAGTACTGACCCACCCGCAGCGAATGTGTTAAGCAAATGAAAGAGGGGGTGCTGATGTAATTAATGATCACAAGGATATTAATTTCATTAAGGTCTCATCTAATTTGTGCCATAAGGAAAATGCTCATAGACAGCCAAAGAACACTTTAATTTTATTCTTTTTATTGATATCTAATTAACTACTTTCTCTTTGTTGCAGTTAAAAAGCGTTGACAAGACACATGAAGGAATAGCAGAAACCATTCAGAACATTTATTCAAAGCTCAATAGATATTATAAACGTAATGGGAAAAAACCCATTAGCTATTATAAATTTGTGACCAATCCTAATTCCTTTTCATCAACTGTAGAGAATATTTTTCACGTGTCATTCCTTGTAAATGATGGTGTCGTCAAAATGGAACTAGGTAAGTGAGTGATTTTTGCATATTTGAAAATTTCTTTTTCTATTGTACATAGGTCGTACTTATTCCGGAATTTTTATGATTAAATTTGTTGATTCTTCAATTTAATTTCATTAAAACCTGCTATTATGAAAATTATTTTTGTTTTGAATCTCGTTTTCTTCCGTTTTGGAAATGAATCTTATTGATACCTACAGTGTACAAGCTTATAATGTAAATAATTTAGCCAAACTTAGTAGGCTTACACAAAACTAATTGTTTGCTGCATGGTTCTTGAGGAAATTTGATTGCTTTTCGATGTGTTTCATCCGGAGGTACCTGTTTTCATTGATAATTGGATTATTAATTAATGAACCTGGCAAATGGATCATCAGGTCTTAGGAGCAAAGCTTTCATGTCATCTATTCTACACTCTCCTTCCAAATCACCAGTATGTCTTATACTGGTGGTCACCATCTTAGATAAACTAATCGAAATCCAATTGGTTTGCTCTACTCCCTTTACGATTTGTGATGTAGGCTTACAAAAAATGAATTGTTTGTTGCATGGTCCTTGAATAAATATGATTGCTTTTTGATGTGTTTTATCCGGAGCTTCTAGTTTTTATTGATAATTGGGTTATTAACACGTTAACTGCCACGCCGACCCGATCGGGTCGGCATAGATAAGTCCGGCGGAGCAACCTGCCGACCCAATCGGGTCGGCAACTGGAGTAGTGCAGCGTTTGACCGAATCGCTGATAGATGTCTCTGGTAGGCACCTAGCGGAACTAATATGACGTAGTACATCCCAAGCCTTCTAGATAGCGTTGCAGCAGTTTTCTAAACCTACTGGAAGTGACTCAAGTATTCGCATCAATTTCGCCAATCCGATCGGGTCGGCATCGTTTCCTAGCAACATTTCTCATTATTAAAAACTGTTTAATATCGTTGAATACCCCTAATATATCATTGTTCTTGAGTTGATCTTATCTTTTGTTTGCTCAAAAATCGTTTACAAAGCATTTTACTGGTATATAGCATTGTTTTCATAGTTTCTAATTTTGCTGTGTCGATCCGATCGGGTCGGCACGTCAAAATATCATTGAATATTTCTTTAAAAAAATTAATGCCGACCCGATCGGTCACCAATTTGTTTACATGTATTTTTATTTATTTCATTAAAAGTCATCATAACTAACCTCGAAAAGTACAAAAAAACACACAACTAGAATTTCAACAAAAAATGTGCGTGGCACTACGGTATTCAGCACAAAAATATGCGTGGCAGCTAACGTGTTACTTAATGAACCTGGCAAATGGATCATCAGGTCTCAGGAGCGGGTTATTAATTAATGAACCTGGCAAATGGATCATCAGGTCTCAGGAGCAAAGCTTTCATGTCATCTATTCTACACTCTCCTTTCATATCATGAGTATGTCTTATACTGGTGGTCACCATCTTAGATAAACTAATCTAAATCCAATTGGTTTGCTATACCCCCTTTACGGTTTTTGTGACTTTCGGGTAAAAGAGTCACTACCAAGTGGACAATCAAAAGACACTTCAAGAACAATAAAATCAAACAAATATTCCAAACAACACTACAAACAAACAACAAAAAGTCATACAACAATACAACAAATAAACAAAATCAAAACAAATAATAGGAAAGTGGGGGTTTGTGAATAGTGATTTCACAAACCCCCACTCGACTCAAGCCGAGCCGAGTGAGCTTTTTAAAATTTTCGAGCTTGAGCTTTTTCAATCCAAGCTTTTTATTATTATTGTTTTTATTATTATCTTAATTTATTATTATTATTAACAATCACCAAACATTTTTATTATCAAGCAAAAATACAATAAACTAGTTTTTATGTGCCTAAAGTGAACACCAGCTCCAAATAAAACAAGCTTACCACCAAACCAAGTTAATGATCTGAGAGGTTCATCAATATTTTGTGTTGTTACATAATTTAATAAAACTGGCTTGAAAATAAAAATAATAACCCATTTACAAATCGCATTTATTTTTAGATTTCCCAAGTCTAAAATACTTTCAAGTTAAAAATAAATAGTTAAAATTAGATAATTAGACCAGTAATACTATAACATTGATTTCAATTGCTGAAAGGAGGTTCAGATGAAAAAGTCTTTAAATAGCTAGGTAAAAATTTACATACAGTACACCTTGGGTTGTCCGGACTAGTCTATCCAAGAAATTAAAATAATTAAAATCACAGCAAAAACATGATTTAGCCAGTTTACTTGTGAAATGTGCCTTCTAAAAGTAAAATGCAAATGTAATACATTACTGTACGAATTTTGAATCACAATAATTGAAGGATTACAGTACACTACAGCATTTACGTGAACATAGTTTTCTGGATTGCTACTTGGGGCGCTAGCAGTAATCAACAAAGGCATAGCCTATGGCAATTTTGTGAGTTTGTTTATTGCTGTCATTTGATTTGTTACGTTATTTCTTAGGAAGAGTTACTGTGGTAAGTTATGAGTTACTTTAGGTTTTGTCATGATTATTTCAAGTTTGAATTATTTTGAGCTATGATTATTTAATCTTAATAAATTTAACATTTTAATCTGGCGTTTTATTCCAAACCTAAACCGTAAGTACGGCAAAATTCAACATTATATTCGTATGCTTGATAATTTAGTTTAAATTGTTTAATATAGTTCTTAAATGGTTTTCAAAATTTAACCCCCTTAACATGTTTTACTGTCTTGACACGCCGTTCGCAGCATCAATTTAGCAGGGGCTAAGGTGCGCGATCGATATTTTGGGCATTATTGTAATGACCTCAGATTATCCGGATTTTTTTTTATCCGGATCGGTGTTCTGCCACATTAATCCGTATAATCTGAGTTATACTGTACCTCCACTAAGTCAAATACCAGATTGTTTTCCTTCATAAAGTTCATAAACTAAAGAAGATTATAAAAGTAGCAGTCTCGATTGTGGCATAATATTCATAACTAAATTTATTATTTTGAAAATCAACAATAATTTATTTTCATCCCAAAATTAGTTGTATTTTAAAACTTTAGTGAACAAATTAATTTAGGGTACTGTTTAAAAAATGTATGAAGATAGAGGCAAAAACCAAAAACTTTATTTTCTCCCTATATTATTAAAATGGAACACATTTGAATATGACTAGTGGCTTGAAGGGGGCTAAAAGCCCCTAATGAGGGAGAATTCACACAATCCTAATTTATTATATAGTACAAAATACCTTAATAGCAAACTGAATCTACCTTATATTGATATCTATTGATGGATTTTCTTAACGAGTCCATGCGCAGAAAATTTCCGCGCATGTAGTTGAAGTAAAACTCCTCCCATTATTCCCCTTCTCCCTTCTAACTAAGGAATGGGGTAGAAAAACTATTCCTTTTTCATAAGCAACCGCTACTAAAAAACATATTTACAATGTTTCCTATTATTTTACCGTGTTCATTTGGAACAGTTTCTTTTCACTGTTTTTTATGCATAGTCAGCTGTGCAACATTGTTTGCGTTTGTCATTTAGGTCAGCGGATGAAAATTACGAAAACGAATCTACGGCATTTTCTTGTCTTGACACAATTAACTGTTTTTTTACAAGAGCGTTCTGAATTTAACTAAAGTATTTTTTATGTTATGTTAATTCAGTGTTTGTTAGTTCTATTTTTTCATTGTTTCTTTTTAATAAAATGTGTGATATTCCTGGAACCAGTTCATCATTCACGGGCAGAGCGTTAAATGGACAAGCTAAGGAAATCGTATTCATTGTTTATAAATATTTAGAGGGCTTATGAACAGAATACGACTTGAACCCATTTAATTTACTGAATGAGGTTTCTAAAGCAACAGGCATGAGTAATAATACTGTCCAAAGAGTTGCCAAAGAAGGACGAAAAAGTGTCTCCGGCCTTCCGAAATTTAAAACGTCTAATATAAACATGATTGATTCCTCAGCTCGTACTTAATCATGGCACAGGACGGGATGGGACGTGTGGGTTCGAGACTTTATCGCCATAGGAAAGTTTTTGCATGGAGATTCCTTAAAACAAGGCCGTCTCAACATAAGTTGAGGCAGGCTACCTGACCGAAGGGTTGACCAGGACAACGGCCGGGCCGGCCCTGCGAGTACATCGCAATGTCCCGGGCGGCCCGGCTGTTGCATTGTCCTGGTCAACCCCTCCGTCAGGTAGCCTGCCTCAACTTATGTTGAGACAGCCTCCAACCCAAATCTCAACAGTTATTATTAACAGCCTGACAACGAACGGTTTAAAGAATTAAATTTCAAAAATCTGTAAGCCTAATAATGAATTAGCAAGAAACATCATGTGAAATAAATCTCTATAACATATTAAAAACTTTGTTTTGGCCTTAGACAAGTAGAAGCAAAATGTTTGTTTCAATATAAGCAAAGGTTTTAAAATCAACCTGGTTTTGAAAAGGCGAACATTTTCTAAAATATTTTTTGCACTTTATTCCAAATTTCTTGTAGGGATAATGTCACTCTTCCCGAGGTGACATTCAATTTCAGACCTCATTCATCATCTTACGAATTCTTGAACACCTAAAATGTTAACTAAGATTAACTTACATTATTATACATGCTGGAATCATTGTAGCCATTCCAAATACAAAACTTAAAAACGCTATTAATTAGGTTACGTTCTGAATTGTTTTCATAATAATTTATCCTAAAGCAGATAATTTTATACTGAATATTCTTATTTTTATTCCACATTTTGAGGCAAATTATGTTTTTACAGGAAATTATGTTTTAAATAAATTATTATTCGGCCTTTGTCCTTTCTTTTTTACTTATACAGTAGTCTTCATTTATAATGTCATCAACAGTTTTATTTATCATCAGACAAAAAAAAAACAGCGTACATTTTTGCTCACCTTTTGCTCTCACATATCTCTACTTCTAATCTTAACAAAAAGTAGCTCTTGTGATAAAAAGTAGACGGTTGTCAGCTTCACTTGTCCTGTGATCCTGATTGTATACAGGATGCCATTTTTCAGATGAACCCTGACCTTGACGATATTTTGACTTTTTCCTCTGAAAATTACGAAGTAAATATAGGAAAGTGCAAAATGCACGCTCTCAGTGGCAGTGGTGTAGAGGTAACCACTGGCAGCCAGAGTTTGGTCATTTGTAAAGAGGTCAAAACTCTAGGAGTCGTCTTGGACTCTGACCTCTCTTTTTCAGACCATTTTTCCCAAGCTATTCACATGCCATTGGTAGGCTGAGGGGTCTTTATCGATTCAGGATTTTGTTGCCAGAAGCTGTTAAATTACAGCTCATGCAGTCTTTGGTCCTATCAGTATTTTATTAAAGCTATCCTGCATATGGAAACAGCATCACGATGCTTGAAGCACCGAGAATTCAAAAGATACAGAACTCCTCATTAGGGTATGTTTTCTTACTGACGCATGAAGACCATGCGTCTCTGTAGCATGATGCTGATGGAATGCTCTGCATGGGGTTTTCTGTAAGTTGATGACCAACAGAATGATTTACAAATTCTCTGCACTCAGGGAGCCCCAGTATCTGAGCGATGGCTTCATCTAGATGAGATCTAATGTATTTTAGTCTAAAATCCCCGAAATTTCCATTTTTGTGGCAGCAAACCTGCATAATCATTCCCCATGTTATCCTTATGGCAAATAAAAAAATTCTATATCTTCCTTATTTTTTAACATTTCTTGATAAAACTTAGTATATGCTTCTTCTAGTTAAGATCTACTAAATAATGAATTACAGTAGAACCTCGCTAATCCGTCACCTGCAGGACCGAGGGCATGGTCGGACCACAAAAAGGTCGGATTATCGGATGAACTAATTTTATTGACATGAAAACGTACAAAAACTGTATTTCGATCAGAAAAATTGCATTAAGAGTGTTTCACAAGCTACCGTACTATAAAAAACGACATTAGGACCAAAAAAAGCTAACCGCACCAAATGTTATTGCTCTACTGAACGATATACGCACTCCCAATGAGTAATACATAGTTTGTGCGTGTGCTGGTGTGAGTGGGTATGAATCTGACTGGTGTGTATGTGTGTGCGAGTGAATGTGTGAATGTGTGGTTGAGTGGGGAGGGGGTATGTGCGGTTGTCGTTGTGTCCAGACGTCTTTGTTATTTATATTTCATTATCCATTGTAAATGAGATTGCCTGGCCTGACTCATGGTGCATGTATGCTTAAATTATTATTATTATTTTTTTTTTAATATCTATTATTGTATTGGATTTTTTATTATTTTTAATTTTGCTGTATATTGTCGAGTGAACAAGTGAAAAATCTTTGAAGCAAGACATTTAGACTGAACTGAAGGAACTCGTTCCCCACCCACAAGCTTAAGCTCATGTGGGGAACATTCCATGCTTTATTTATTTATTCATGTCAATATTTTGTTTTCCTGAAAAAAAAAACAAATATTTCATTTCATTTTTCATTTAATTTCATTTCAAATACGTCATCGACAGGAGCCAACCTGAACGGAGGAATGCACCGGAAATGTAAACAAACATCAATTTCTGATTGCTTGGTCGGACTAACCGATGAGAAAACCCCGCTGAGGGCGAACTAGCGGAGGCCTATTTTCCCCGGCGGCATGGTCGGACTATCGGAGGTCGGACTAGCGAGGTTCTACTGTAAAACCAACCAGTTTTACCAAACCTGTTGCAGCAAACCTGCATACTCATTCCCCATTATGTTCTTTTGGAGATTACAAATTCGCTGAGTATGCAGGTCTGCTGCAACGGGGGTATTTTAATTTATTATTTAAATGGTGTATATTTTACATTATTTCACATTTATTTCCTGGCAAACTTAGAGCGATTTCAGTATTTTTCCAGATTCCCCGGTATAAGACTTTCATTTTGAGCCCTCTCCCATTATCCTGCAACTTGCCAAACTCACAAAAAATTCTTTTACATAATTATATGTATGTGTATAGATAGGTACAAAACTCATTATTATTGCAACAGATTTAAATTGTAAATATTAATTTTTAATTTTAATTTTCTTGAACTTTTACCAGACTGGCTCTGTTAGCTGTAACAACAAGTAAAAGTAGGGAGTAAGGGTACAATGTTTTTATCAATTTTTTTTCATCACTTGATTTGTATAATTTAGAGAAACAGTAGTTTAGTAGTTCTCTACTCTATAGTGTTGAGTGGAGTGCACGAAATAGGGTAGGTGGCAAAAACTGTAAACTTATAAAATTGTCAGCTGAAATTACTAAATTAAATGTTTATTCTTTGTTTGAAATTCATTGTTGGTGATGGTGATCAGTGATGGCAAATGTCCGCAAAAATCCAAATCAGAAATGTTTATGTTGAACTGTCAAAACTTTTTTTCCGTTTTTTGGGGCCTTTCACATGTAAATTTGTGATTACTTTAACATATGATCATATAGTTGATCAACTACCTATCAAAAATAATATTTGATAGTTTCGCCAGCAGCTTTCACCCGCCATATTTGGTGCCTGCGATTATAGTGTAGCTGCAAATATTTGTTTACAAATATAAAGCCTACAGGTTAATTGGTCCAGTAGTTGTTAATTTGTGTTATTTCTCATTTTCTGGTCAATGTTGGGAATACTGGTATTTTCCCCAAGTCTTGGGATCTTTAATTTGAATCCTCTCCCATCATCCTGAAATTTGCCAAATATCCGCAATTTTGATGAAATCTTTTTCTTACATATGTCTATTGAGAGATAGATAGCTAATTTTATATGTGTCTAGTGTCTATTCTAAAACCACTATTTACCTATGTTGAAAATAAAGCTTCTTAAATTACAATATTAAAATACAATATTTTAACTTTAGACAATATAATATATATGACTGTTAGTTCATTTTATTTACTTTTTTGTTCTCAGATAATGATGAGCCAGTCATTTCTCCAGTTTCGAGAGGCAAAGAAAATTCAAATCCAGAAACTGACCGTCAAACTAATGAACGACTGCAAAACATATTCTCGATTGATATGAAAACATGGAAGGTAATTTGGCCCATTAAATAAAAGTGTAATCACGAGCATTAAACTTAGTAGCAGTGTTTGAAAAATAAATTCAAAACTTCAATACCTTGTAAACTATACACTGTGATAAATCAAAAGCTAATCTTTAGTTTAACAGCACTAAACATGTTAAAGATACAAATAATACTTGTATCTTGTACAGTGGTAAAGAAAGATACCTAGTGAGGAACAAGGTGAACTTGGGTATTTACGTCAAACAAAATTACTAAAACCGGATTTTTGGGGGCTTAGGGAGAACAACTCATATTTATTTGCTATTTTACTGAACATTTGTCGAACCATGACAGTAATTAATTGTCCTTCCAAATTAAAGATTCGGGTCAAAACGCTTTTGTTTGACAACATCCAAGCTTCACCATGTTCCTCACAATGAACATGTGTTGTTGTGCCGTATGCTGCATAGACATTTACCATATTGAAACATATCAAAACTGTAAAACCAAGAGGTGTCCGTTTTAGAAACAATGGCTAATGCACATGGCATGTGGGTGCGGTGCCGCAAGGTAGCCCCAGCTGTGGTGGGGAAGCAGTGCCGTCGCCCGCTTGTTTTCCACACCATCCTGCCACCTGAGTCAGCAAACTCAGTGTTTTATGTATATCTATAAGAGCACCTCGCACCTGGTCTTTAATGGCACCTGGAGCAACACACCACATGGCAAATGTCCATAAAATTCTAATTAGTAGCACAAACTCAACAATCAGTAGTTAAGAAAATATTTGCTTAATACTTTTCAAAAATTGATCAACCAACCATAGCTAGAAAACCTTTATTTCCCAAATAATTGATACCTTGTTCAATGTAAAATTTAAAATGCAGTGGCCCAGTTAAACAACGTGTTTATTTTGAAATTTTTTAGTTTGGGACAGTTCATTTCTAGTTGATTTGTCACTTACAATCTGATATAAGACGATTTGAGCGCATAATTTTTCCCTTTGTGTAAGCTTTGACAAGAAACAGTTCAAATTCAGAGTCAATGGTGTAAGATATATAAACATTTACGAAAAGTGTTTTTAACATTCTCACTATGTGTAACATGAAAAAAAAGTAAGAATACTTATAACTTGATGAAATATTTATGTTAATTTAAGACCATTTTGATTTATATTATTGATCCTTTGATCCTTCCTATTTTTATTTTGCAGATAATTATACAAAAACTTATATGATACAGTAAAAATCAAAAATTTACAATAAAAGTTAAAAAGAATTCTCTAAAAAATAAAAAACCTGATTCAGAAAAAAATAACCAAGGCAAAAAATACAAATAACCCGTTACGAGCCTCATGTACTAAGAATGGTATATTTAATAAATTAATCCTTTTTTATTTTTTATTTCAGGCAGTAATTATTGCGCATGGTTTGGAAACTGCAATGATCTAAACTTACAAAACGGAACACCTATTTAAATGTTAAATTAGCCTATAATGTTTAGCAAATGTTACAGTAATAGTTAGGTCTAAAATTATTCACTGCTTAGGTTTAAAAATTACGTTGAGAAAACAATAGTTTTCTAGTTTCTTCTCTTGTCTTGATCATTTACAAGGTGAGTCTTCTTGTAAAAAATGTTCAAAAACACTTTCTGCGTTCCAAACTTAATTTGTTGAAGTTTGTTCTAAATATTAAGACTTAAGTTGAAAAAGATATCCTGCTCTTCATGTTTAACGTCTTTATTATAATCACTATTAATTGGCTTTGTTAATTTTGTTAGCAATTAACAAAACACGTCTGTGTGTTTAGGACTATTTTTTACAAAAACACTTTGTACTTAAAGTGGAACTTGTTTAATTGCATGGATAAATAATTCTGTACATTTTTCATGTATTATTAATTTGTAAGTGCTATTTTTAAAACTCGATTTATGTTGTGTTTATTACTAATTTTTAAGTGATTGTTCAGTTGAGTAAGCATTACTTAGCTGTTGAAGCTATATAAAATAACCAAAGCAATTAATTTTAAGAGGGGTCAAATTGAACAAGTTTAGATTTAGGTTTCTGTAATTTCCTTGCTATCATATCATGTATTGTGCTTGTGAGAGTTAGTTTTATATATGAATCAAATTCAAATTTTTTAAGACAGTATATTTAATCTTCAGCATCATTGGCGTCAAATGATAATGGAATTGACCAAATGTTACGGATTTCACCTTTTAAGTCATTAATTAAGTCCAGTATAGTTTGCACTAGAGGTGTGCGGATATCCGAAAATTCGGATCGGATTCGGATCGGATCGGATATCCGAATCCGATCCGAGGGTTTTATAACTATCCGGTAAGACTGGCCAGATATCCGACTCTATAGGATAGACTGCATATTTTGGTGTAAATTTTAAAGAAGGATCAAATTTTAAAGTTTGGAAGGTCTTCCAAACAAAACAAGTCACTGCCGACGAAAGAACAGTAGTGACAAGCAGATAACATCGCGGAGCAAAAACGACGCTTTGAAATTCGACGTTGCGATTGCGGCTTGGACTTGGACAACGCCTCAATACGATGCGATTATATAGTGGTATGCATCAAGCGATGTATTTCGGTAGATGATATTGCGACTCGTGATTAGATCGAGATCGTTATATACGATCAGAGTATTGCGCAATACCCGACGCGATAACGATCATTTTCTTAAGATAAATTCTTCTATCGTAGCATTAAATCAGTTAACAAATAATCGTACATCCTTTATTAGATCTGTCTCGATCAGTATCCGTTACCGACGAAACATCGATTGATACGAGAGAAAATCGCAATCAAGACTAATCCGAGTTCGCCAATAATGACCGACAGTGACCACGTGACCACAGTCGTCTTCAGTTACCAAAACGAAATATCCCGTAAATTCCCCTTAAATAAATAGTCGTGTTGCTGTTTCGTACGACTATTTCAGGCCGTAAATATCTTAAGCGGCCTGTTAATACGATGAAATAAAAAGCCTACAATAATTTTGGGCTGCCAAAGGGTTGGCGAACCTGATCACTGTTTGTCTTTATCTCACTTTGGTTTTTTATGTCGACTTCTGCCGTCTGCTTAAAAACTGAATTGACTTAAAGGACGTGTTTCTTTAAATCACCGGATTATTTTATTTTTCATTTAAGCAATTTCCTACCTAGAAATGAAAATTTGAACGATCAAAAATAACTTTTTATTTTGTTGAAATATTAATCTTTGACGAATGAAGCCGAGTCAAAGCCGACCGGCCGTAATTTCAATACGTGATAAATATGGACATTCTTAGATAACAACAGTATAATGCTGAATTGACAACCTACGCCTTAGCCTTATGATAATAGTTAGTGAGTTTGCTTGTTGTTTATTATTTAAAACAAATAGACCTTTGATCTAAATTAAATGACCAAGTTTTAATACTGAAACCTACAACATTTGAAACTTATCTTGAAATTTAGGTTAAGTTTACTGCTCAGACTTATTATTTTACTGAATTATTTTGTAGTGGATCTAAATCTTGGTTGTCAGGCATTAATGCATAAATAAAAATGTAAAGCTTTCTTCAAATATGAAGTGATTGGTGAATCAAGTTTTATATTTAATTCTTTTGTTTAATCACTTAGGCCTAGTCACTGATCAAATAATTTATTGATTTGTGAAAAGGAAAAGAACAAAAAATACAGAGGTCTGAAAGTAAATAAATTTAGGTTGCATTGAAAAAGGAGTTTTTAAGTAGCCTAATCTTGAAATTGATATAGGCATAATAAGCTTATTCAATCAAATACTGCCTATGCTTAATGGAAATCAATAAATTTCTAAACTCTTAACAGATAATTAGTTGTACCTTTGCATACTTTAATAATTGACATTTGGCCTATATTAGAAACAATAAATCACAACAATCAACAACTCAAGCCTATCAAGGCAAACCTTACCTTACACATGAGGATAATATGGTAGTTCCTTGCAATTACCTTAGGCTCATGAGAAAACTTTAAAATCTGCTCATTACGCCGCATTGTAAATATCCGAATCCGGTATTATCCGATCCGAACCTGTTGTTATCAGATCCGAAACCAATCCGAACATAAGCTATCCGATCCAAATCCGATCCGATCCAAAAATTCACTATCCGCACACCTCTAGTTTGCACATTATATCTCCGGCTATGACAGTGTCAGCTGGTTGCAAGGCGCGGGGGGGAGAGGGGGTACTTTTCTGAAAACATTGTTCTACAGTGCCGCTGTATATCAAATGCTGTGTTTTCCAAAATCATATGTTTAAAGTATCATATGATATGGTTAATAGCGTACTAGTCATAGCCAGAGATATAATGCGCGAACTGTACCTGTTTGACTGAGCCTTATTCGGTATTATCTCATGTTTATCAGTTCATCCCGTCAATATAAAATATTTCAGTGCCATAATATTTATAAATACTTTTTTATTACTCCATGCAATTTTTATCCCATGCTGAATTTCTCCTAGGTAACTGTAGTTTGCAAACAGCTACTATGATTACTTTATTTGGTTTTGCTTTCATTGTTTATTTCGTTGCTAGGATGGCTACTCATAAGATCCAATGTTAGTTAAATTTTGTAGACCATAAAATTCTTTTTATTTGGTTATTAGATTTTCTCTGGCCAAGTAACCTCCTTAGAAAACGTTTTTGAGTAAGAAATTTAAGTTCAGCATTTGAAGAAAATCCTCAGGGCCATTTTGAAATAATTGTGCTAGAAAATGTTCAAACTAACATTGCTCATATAGGAGTATAGGATAACAAAATGTATAGTTAAACATTATTATATTTTTTACTGTCCTTTTTTTTGATAACATCTTTAAAATGAGAAACTCTTGGTCAGTGGCGAGGCGTGCGGTCATCTACAGATTCGCCGATGACTAACTCAATTTTAAAAGTAAATATTTTAAAACTACAAATAACATAATGATAGAAGCCTAAATGTCTATTATTTTCAAAAGAAAATCATAAATTTTCGGAGTATCAGGTTATTTTTATGCACGGCGTTTCGCTTTGCGCGACAGATGTGCCGCGTCCCTAGTTCTCTATCCGAACCGATTCGCCAGAGTTTGGAGAATCCGATCTAGTGGAGCGCCCACCTCCCCGCGTCCATCCCCACCACTCATACCGCTGTTGTGTAGAGGCGGCCAACTCATATCTGTCGCTAAAGAATCGGTTGGCGTTCGGCTCCCTTCGGCTGTACTCGGCAAGCTTTGCCACGTAGCGAGCGATTCTCGACTTCGTTGTCGCTGTCAGTGTTATGTTTGTTTCTCGCGCCCTGCATAGTGCTTGTTTACTTTGCAGTAGTTTAATCATTAAATGTTTAACATGCTTTTATTTAATCGATGAGCTCAACAATGACTGAAGAAGGTGATATAATTGTTGAACTGAAACAATGACAAAAATAAAACTAAACTGATTAAAAAATTATAAAAATGAAATTATAAAACTAAACTGTTTAATAAAATAGCCAGCTGCATTTTTCAATGTTAAACTTTCATCCCAGAGCTTTTAAGTATCAGTATTAATCCATTCGCCTTTTCAGTAGAGTCGTGGGGCCTATGAATGACGCTGGGGGACGGATATCCGGGCCGGTCAAGTGCAGGACTGTCGCGACTGTTCTATAAATAGCAATATAGCCGTTTTGCCGCACGGTGCCTGCGCGGCGCAGTCCTGTGTACTCCTACACTATCAGTGATGACCATGCAAAAATGTCACGCGTCGCCACTGCTCTTGGTTAATATTGATAGGATGCTTTGCAGTACATTAAATATGACAGAAAAATGCATAAATTTCCATTAATGCAGTATTTTTGAGGTTGGTTGGTTGAGTCGTCAGGATTGGTGATAAAGTAGTACTTATAATAAATAATGACTTCACAGTATAACTAATAAAATGGAAATTACTGAATTTTACTGTGTTGAGCCCTCGTTAATGGGGAGTGGTGTACCACATAGCAGCTCTAGCATTATGCTATTGTTGTGCTATCTCTCACACAAATGTAAGCTCTTTCTGTTATCAGGCTGTGGTAGACTTCCTCTTATTCGGCCACCTTTCATCCGGCTGTAACTTTTCACTATTTTCATCCTGCGGAAGTGACTTTTAATCAGCCAAATTTAACTAGCACAGTTAAGAGTGCTTTGACTAGCTGAGATTGGTAGGAAGTGGACAATATCGATGATTCCTGAGGGAAATACCAAAGATTAATTATAAAAATGTAACTTTTTTCATTAGAATAATCAGTATATGATTTAATCACAGGGTGTCTACCAGTCGGGAATTCGGGAAAATTCGGGAAAATGTCGGGGATTTTGTAAGGTGGGAATAGTCAGGGAAAAGTAATGAATTTCGACTTTTGGTCGGGAAATTTGAATTTGGCTACAAAACAAAACGAAATAGCCATTTTCTTCGTTATTGTCATTGTCTCGGCCGGCAAATCTCCCGAACGAATTGGGGCAGACAAATTTTTAGCTATAGCACGACCAGAAAAGCTGTCGCTTACTTCGCTGCCGCAAGTTTCTCGGTCCTAATACAGCTGTAAAAACGCTCACTCGTTTCGCGGCCGACAAGTCTCTCGCTCTTTACGCGGCCGACAAGTCTCGCTCATTACGCGGCCGACAAACCTCGCTCTTTACGCGGCCGACAAGTATCTCGCTCTTTACGTGGCCGACAAGTCTCTCGCTCTTTACGCGGCCGACAAGTCTCTCGCTCTTTACGCGGCCGACAAGTCTCTCGCTCTTTACGCGGCCGACAAGGCTCTCGCTCTTTACGCGGTCGACAAGTCTCTCGCTCTTTACGCGGCCGACAAGACTCTCGCTCTTTACGCGGCCGACAAGTCTCTCGCTCTTTACGCGGCCGACAAGTCTCTCGCTCTTTACGCGGCCGACAAGTCTCTCGCTCTTTACGCGACCGATAAGTCTCTCGCTCTTTACGCGGCCGACGTCTCGCTCTTTACGCGGCCGACGTCTCGCTCTTTACGCGGCCGACAAGTCTCTCACTCTTTACGCGGCCGACAAGTCTCTCGCTCTTTACGCGGCCGATAAGTCTCTCGCTCTTTACGCGGCCGACGTCTCGCTCTTTACGCGGCCGACGTCTCGCTCTTTACGCGGCCGACAAGTCTCTCACTCTTTACGCGGCCGACAAGTCTCTCGCTCTTTACGCGGCCGACAAGTCTCTTGCTCTTTACGCGGACGACACATCTCTCGTTAGTAATGCTACCTTAAAATCGTGTGCTCTTTTCGTGGCTATCACATCTATTGGCCACGTGAAGGCCAGAATATCTATAACCCGGCCGGCAAATTCCTCTGTTGTTTTGGGGTCAACAAACCTCTTGGTAACATTGGAGCCGTCAGATATCTCGCTCTCTTTGCGGCCGTCAAATCTGCCGCTCTTTTCGCGGCCATCACATCTTTTGCTTTTATTGCGGCCGGAAATAGCATTACCGGCATTGGTCACATTTCGGCCGATGACTTCATCCCTCTTTTCGTGAGCATTAGACCTCTCGGTTGTATTGCGGCCAGAAAATCGCTCACTCATTTTGGGACCAAAACATTTTTCGGTCGTCTCGTGGTAGACAAATTTTTTGATCTTTTCGTGGCCGTCACATCTCTCAGTCGTATTGCGATAAGAAAATCGCTCAATCTTTTTGCGGACGGAATATCTATCATTTATACCGTAGCCGACAAGGTTTTCGGTCTCGTTGCGATCGGAAATCTTTCGCTTGATTTGCGGCAGGTAAATCTCTTGGTCGCATCGCGGCCGATGACCTTACTCATTTCGCGGCCATTAGACCTCGGGCATATTGCGGCCGGAAAGTCGCTCACTCGTTTTAGGAATGAAACATTTTTCGGTCGATTCGCGGCAGACGAGTTCCTTGCTCTTTTAGTGGCCGTTATGTCTCTCGGTCGTATTGCGACAAGAAAATCGCTATTTTTTTCGAGGCTAGAGATATTGTAGTTTACAACATGGCTGGCAAATCTTTTGGACTTATTGCGGCCGGAAATCTTTCGCTTGTTTTTCGGTGGTCGGGTGGCCGATTGGTTCTTGATCGTATTGTGTCGCTTACTCTTTTCATAGCCGTTACATGATTCGGTCGTATTGCGGCCGGTAAATCTCTCTGTCACATCGTGGCTGTCAAATCTCGGTCGTTTATACCACGGCCGGAAAATCTCTTGGTCACAACGCGGCCGGAAAATCGCTCGTTCTTTCTGCAGCCGGAAATCTCGGTCGCATTACGGCTGGCAAATATATTGGGCTTATCGCAGTCATCTTGCTCATCTTTTGGCAATCTTTCGCTTGCATTGTAACCGTCTAAATGTATTTATTTACAAATATCGTTCTCAATATTCGTTATATGAGGCAATGGTCATGTTTCCTATGGTCGGGAATTTTTTTAATTTGTCGGGAAAAGTCGGGAAAAAGTCGGGATTTTCATATATGAAATTTGGTAGACACCCTGAATCAGCATATAGATCACATCGGTTTAACCAGCCAAATTGTTATCAAGCTGGATTCTGGTTACTAAGTGGCCAAATGAGAGAGCAAGTCTACTGTAGTTCAGTTTCAAAAACACATCATAGAAAAAAGTTAACTTGCTTAACAAACACACATATTTTGCTTAAAACAGATCAATTTTCTAAATGTAATCTCCTACACATCTTTTTCAGGGTCTTGTAGCAGAATTGAAAATTACTGAAGCAACCATTTGATGTCTTATCTTTCAAATTACTTCCTTTAGATGACAACATTAATATAAAATGTTTTTTATTGTTATTTAGTTTTTAATGACCCCTTTTCAATGTTTCCTTCCTCCTTTGTTTGTAATCATAAAAAAATTTAAACATGTTTGAAAAAAAGTGTTCTCTCTCTTTTCAAGCTCTGTTTTTAACCAATGACATTTTTTAGCGGGACTGTTCTGTGGTAGAGTTCTATAATTATCATGTGGATTTAAACCATTAAAAAAAATTTTAATAGCTATGTAATAAAACACAAGTCTAAAGAATGACTATTCAGAAATAATACCAATAATTTAGTTGTTGAATTTCTAGATTAATCATTGTGGGATTTGATCCATTTTCCATATATTTTTAAAGCTATGTAACCAAATGCAAGGTACCAGGATAATGATATTTACTCGGTGAAGAGAAATAACCTGAATACTTGAAGCAGCTATTTTGGTCCATATAAACGATAACATGGGCACTTCAGGAGGCTGTAGGACGGAAACCAGATTTTCCCCAGTCTTGTGGCCCAGCTCCAACAGGTTCCTCTTGGCTAGATCTGAACATATAAGGGGTGGCACCACCGGCGCCGACTCCATGGGGCCCAAGGGGCTCGAGCCCCCCCAATGTTGAGGGAAGGGGGCTCAGCCCCCCCAATAATGGAAGGAGAGCTCACCAGAGTAAAGTTAGATTCTTATTATGAAAAACTATCAAGGAAGTGTTAAGTCAAATCTTTTCATAAATAATTTAAATAAAGGTAAAATGAATAAAATTTCTTAAAACACTATTTGAAGACGATTTAAAGCTACTTAGGTTTCGTATGTAGGATACATTCTACACTCGACCTAGGAACGACTTTGTTATTCCCACGCAGGCGAGTGCCGAAAGTAGTGCATGCGACGTAGTAATAGCACTTAGTCCATCCAGAGGCGTAAAAGGTTTTTTCGGGCCCCCCGTAAACTTATTTTTTGGGCCCCCCATGAGTTTATTTTGAACCACCGGACACAACCTAAGCCGTTTTGTCAGTAAATGATGGTTGATGATGCGTGAAAAAAGCGTGTTTACTATTTCGATTATGTTACGATAAAGTTAAATCACTACATCACGAGCGTGTGCCACCTTCAAATGGGCAAGAAATAACAGGGGATTAAATGTCGTATAAGGTTGATAGCAGCAGGGCTGCCGAGAGGCCATATCAATCAAGTCTGAAACTAAACTAGAGGCCCGTGACGAGCAGGATTTTTTTAGTTTGGGATTCGTAGGCCTTAAACGACAGGTTCATAACAACTTTAAAGAAATAAAATTATACAGCGAAAAATTTACATTTCAAACGGCTACAAGTGAAAATCATTGCAAGGTAAAACAAACATACTTTTTGGTTGTTTGACTGTGGTACTTGTCACTGACTAGACTGTAAACTCTAGGGCACAATGTTTTTCACGTTATGAAATATAAAATCCCTCTTCATGAAGCCCGCCTTTTCATACCTCAACAGTTTTTTTGCTAGCATTAAAAAAATACATAGATAAAAATGCCTACGCGGCGTGATACAATATGAATGGAACAGAAGTTTTTTTGGGGCACATCAGTTAAAGGCTAGGTTAAAGGTACTTGAGTCTAATTATTGGTAAAATTTGTTAAAGGCCATAAAACAGCTGTGTTTTCCGATCGCTAGGGTAAATGACGAGTGTAAAACGTATCAAATTAAACGAATAGCTGAAGAAAAGAGATGCACGTATTACCGATCGAAGAGAGCTGCAAAAATATTGTAGCTTGGTGAATGAACGGCCGAAAAAGACAATCCATTTTTTAGGTCTACCAATAGTGGGTGAATGAGAGGATTTTTCAAAAACATGATTAACGGTTGGAAGAATCGTGCAAGTTCACCGACAGAAGTAGCTTTGCAAATGATAGACATTCAAATTATTTTGTTGTGCAAATGGTGCTCTAAAAAAATTGTCTTATAGGCTTAGTCAAAATTTTCCTAAATCCCAAAAAATAAGGAAAATTTGTCTCTTAATTCATACAAATTTGTGGAGTTCCTTTGTATGTTTTTATTCCTGTAGACCACGGTAACTCTATAGAGTCACTGAAAAAACTCTATGGTAATAGGAATATGTAAGATGGGTAAAATCAACCAAACACTACGGTCACTATTTGACCAACCAAACTACAGTTGTTTTTACCCATAACTTAAGGTTGAATTTTTTATGGTAGTAATAACTGTAATAAAGTACCTGTTACCTTAGTATAGTTATTTTAGTTTACCATATCAGTCCCCTAAGGCAATGGTTACCTTACTTAAGGTTACCTTTAAGGTTGATTTTACCTATTTTGAGGTTAAGTTATGGTTTCAATTACCTTACATACTATTACATATTTTGGCATGTTTAACCATAAAAGGAATCATTTAACTGTCAAAACTCGTCAAAAAATTAATAAATTTATAAATAAATATATAATATTAGCCTTACATTTGATTTTCATGAATAAAAAATTTGGCGACTCCGCTGGGATTCGAACCCTGGACCTCTCACTCTATCGACCCTGCGCCTACATCCTAACCTAACCTAACCTAACCTAGCCTACGCCTTTAACCACTCAGCCAATTCGACTTGTGGGTGACACGGCATAACTTGGGATGTAAAACTGATTGGGAACGCTGTTACTCTTAATCAATGATATTAGTGGTTTTACTGTCCAGTCAATAATATAACCCACGGGTACTAGAAAAAAAATCATTAACTATGGTATTCATAATCAAACCTGAAATAATTGAACTTAGAGTGTTAAACGTGTTTCATTATTACAATTTTAAAGTGGTCAATACTGTAACTTACAAATAAATAAAGTACGGTAGTTATATTCACTGAGCTCTAATCTGGAGTCGCCAGTCTGTGTTAAAAAAACGTGCCGCTGACTCCGCTGTGTTTTTAATTGTTTTGTTGGTGGGACAGTGATAATACAGTAGAGCGCCGATAATCCAAAGTAATTGGGGACAAGGGGTGTTCGGATAACTGAATATTCGGATAATCGAACATGAAAAGACAAAATTTAAAAATTATATATGTAATGTAATTTTTACTAGTAAAAAGGCTAAAAAATGATCAAACAAAACCTATTCATATAATTTATTATGAAATCGATCAGAATACATGGGTATAAATTTTTAAAGAACAATTTATCACACATAGATACAGTACATTGTATACTTATTATTTAGAAAAAAAGTCCAATATTTGTGTTTGGTTTAGCCCTGACACTTTTTTTGGCGCGCAAATTTGGATTGCTTGAGAATCATGTTCAAAATATGAATTTATGGCGTTCGGTTAACCGACGGTTCGGATGACCGACGTTCGGATAATCGGCGCTCTACTGTATTCATAATTTAAGTCAATGTTAATTTTGAGAGATTTCCTTTTCAGTTCTATTATCATTGTTTTAAAGTACATTACAAGTTAAAACCAGGTGTCAAACGTAACTTTTAAATCTTGGGTGATGTTTTTATGAGAAGTAACTATTTTTTTAAGTGGTATAGAAAAAAAGGGCTAAATGTCATTAAAGATAAATTTGGTTATTTAATAATTATGGTATAATTCCATCGCATTGTGTGGAACGAAATCGTTGCTACAAACGTGAATCATAAAACACGATTGCAACACTGAAAAGAGTCACTTTCGCTCCTAGTGATGAATTGAATAGGTACTACTAATGAATCAATAATGAAATTTATTATAAACCATTTAAAGTCTTTGTAATTAATTTTTCAAGCTTAAAGTAGTCTATACTTGAACATACAAATAAAGTAGTAATTACTATATTACTTTCCATTAATATCATGGAATTTGTAAAAACAACCTCAAGTGTTTGGTTATCAATACCACAATTTCATTCTACAGTAGTCATTACCTTATTACGGTACTTATTACCTTATTAAATTAACTTTAAGGAATGTGTAAAAACAACCGTAACTTTGTGGTAACATGTACAGATATTTCATTGTTATTGTACAAATAACTTAACCTTAAAAATATTGTAAAATCAACCATAGAGTTTTTTCCGTGTATACCTAAAATGCTATTTAGGTCTTATTTTACAAATTCTGTGGGGAGACCGCCGCACATTGCATGTTGCAAGCCAAATATTTTTTCATTACTCTGTTATCTTCTTTCAGTCAAGATAACTTAAATCTTACTGTACATTTAGAGGTAAAAAATGTAATTTTAGGTTTTTTGTTTGGATTACTTTACATCCATTTTGGGTTATGCTGTATATTTGCAGATCGTATAATGCTCAATCGGCTGTAAATTCACTTATGATAGGCAATTTTTTGTAAGATTATATTCTATTCTTCCCGTATGTGAAACAGATATGACAAGAGCTTAATAGTTGCAAGGACAGCCAGGGTAATCTGGGCAAAATATTGAAATACCTACCTGTATCCCCTCCGTCAATAACATCTTAAGCCCCCCCAATATTTTTTAAAAGTCAGCGCCCATGGGTGGCACATCTATCTTTGTACATAGTAAATTTCAGTCCAGGTTTTGCGATGTTAGTAGGTTCTGTAGAGTTAACCTTTGAAGCATTACCAAGTTAGTGAATATTTTTAAATAAATAATTTACTTAATACATCAACTTGAATTTTGAAAGGAGATGTCTACAATTGATGCTCTGGACAACCTCATTTGGCAAATTCATCAATCTTTTGAAAACAAGGCCTTTGCTCAGGGAACCTTCTGTGATCTGAGCAAGGCATTTGACTGTGTCGATTTTAACATTCTTACCAACAAATTAAAACTATCTCGATTTCATGGCTCTTCCTTAACATTTTCTCAATAACCGTGATCAAATTGTTTCTATTAGGGCTAAACATCCCTGAAAAAGTTGTGTTTCTGGCCCGATAGATAGCAGCACCTCAGTGGCAAATTTAAAGTAAAGATAATTTGCATAGTTATTGACTGATTTTTGTTTTGTAAGTTTTGTTGTAAATAACATGAACTAGAAATATACGCTATTTGGGTAAACAATTTTTTAGTTATTTAATAAAAATATTATTATTATTATTATTATTATTATTATTTAGCTGAAATGGCGACCTACCCAGGTAGGTATTTTAAGCCAAGTATGAATGACAGATGAGTGAAGGATGATTGTGGCGCGATCTTGTGGTCTTGTTACTGACTATTTTAGAGAAGAATACGATTATCATCATTTTTTTAAATCGCAGGTAGTCATTTTGTAAACAAAAATTTTAAAATAATTTTGGCGTTTTCAGATATGAAATCGGTCAAATGGTCGCATCGGAATCGTTTTTTAAAGATACTACCATTATTTCTCTCACGCCCGCGCCGCCCCCCCCCCCCCCCCCGCGCCATCATACTGCCCGGCCGCTCTGACGTGCGGCGCTACTACTTAGTATCGTTCGTAAACTCAGTAGTCGCATTCGCATTGTGGCCGGGTGCACTAGCCTAGACTACTAATTACTAATAACACCTTGTAATTAATCCTCTGATTACAAGAAAGAGGATTTATGTAATTATCTACGGGTCCATTGTTCAATATTAACATTGTTAATATTAATTAAGTTAGTTACTACTAATTTTAATAATATTTATTAGTAAAATAATAATAAAATGAATTCATTCTCCCAGTGCTTGCTCTTCAGTACCGTTTATTTGTATACACGTGTGCCTTCAAACCAGGAAACAGGACTTTTCTCTTCTTTCCTGAATAATTACTTAACTTAAAAAATAGTTGCTTTTCATAAAAACATCACCCAAGATTTAAAAGTTACGTTTGACACCGTAATGTACTTTAACAAAATGATAATAGAACTGAAAAGGAAATCTCTCTAAATTAACATTGACTTAAATTATGAATATTATCACTGTCCCACCAACAAAACAATTAAAAACATAGCGGAGTCAGCGGCACGTTTTTTAAACACAGATTGGCGACTCCAGATTACGAGCTCAGTGAATATAACTACTTAATTTATTTGTAAGTTACAGTATTGACCACTTTACACTTGTAATAATGAAACACGTTTAACACTCTAAAAGTTCAATATCAGGTTTGATTATGAATACTATAGTTAATGATTATTTTTTAGCGAATTTCCCCTATAGGGAAGAAGCTGTTACCGTAGTACTCATGGTAAGACCTAAGCCCGAGACCATGATAACTTTTCGTTTTGGGGCCCCCAGAAACAAAAAACACTATTCGTTCATTTTCATAAATATATATATATCTATGTGTCTTTAAGCACGATGACTCGCGTAAAAATGGTCCAATCTTAATGAAATTTGGCATGGATGTGTAAAGTAGTAATTATTCGGACGAGTTCGCAATCCAGCCCAATCCGACTACCGGAAGGGGGGTAAAGGGGGGTAAACCCCCCCAAAAATGGGTTTTTTGAGTTTTTTACATAGAAAAATAAAAATAATCTAATTTTTGTTGGCACCATTGAATTCAGCTCAAAAAACAAACAATTTAGTATTTTGAATCACTGCTCTATGTCCATTGGTTACCGAGATATTGAAAGTGGTACGTTGTCAACACAGTACGTTGTCCCAATGTTAACCTTATGGGAAATAAGTAAAATTCTATATCTCGCTTATTTCTCAACACATCTTGATAAAACTTGGAAAGTGGCTTCTTCTAGTTCAGATCTACTAAATATTAAATTAAAACCACCCAGTTTTAATATACCCGCAGCAGCAAACCTGCACACTCAATCCCCATATTAATCTTATGGAGCTTTCAAAAACCTGTAAAATCTCGCTATGTTGGATTGAAATATGTTGTTTTGTACTGGAAATTCGCTGAGTATGCAGGTCTGCTGCAACGTGGGTATTTCATAGTACCCGTGGGTTTTATTACTGACTGAACAGTATAACCACTAATATCATTAAGAGTAATAGCGTTCCCAATCAGTTTTACATCCTAAGTTCAAAAACAAAAACAGGTTTTTTTTCGATTATGAGCTCTCTCTTATTTTTGGTTTCCATAAACGATCTTTCCGATATAATTCCAGAAAGCAACCTGTTTATTTTTGCTGACGATACCACAATCGTCACCAAGAATAAAAACATCAATAACTTAGAAATAGATTCGATGATCAAAATTAATGAAGCGGCCCAGTTTTTCAGCGAAAACAAATTGAAATTAAATCTGGACAAAACCCAATATGTTTGCATCCAAACATACCAAAAACAAATGTAAAAATTGTCAAAAACTCCAACCATCACAATTGATGACACAGAAATTTTTTGTGCTGATGTGGTTGACTTTCTGGGGGTGACGTTGAACGGTGGTTTAAGCTGGGGCGAGCAGTTGGACAGGATTGAGGGAAAACTTGCCAGGGGAACTTTTGTTCTTAAAAACCTGGCTAAGTACCAAAACTTGGAGCTACTCAAGACTGTCTACTACTGCTTGCTCCAGTCTCACATCTCCTACTCAATTATTCTATGGGGGGCTGCAGAGTCAAATCTCAAAAGAATTTTTGTTTGGCAAAAAAAGCTCTTAGGAGCATGTTAAAGCTTCCTTACATACTTACTTACTTCTTACTTCTTCCGGTTGTCCCGTAGACCACGTCGTGGCATGAGACCCGTCATGTCCCTATACTAGGTCATTTCCTCTTCCTGTTCGCCAGAACCAGGTCATAAGAAGGAGGGTTTGTTAGGTTAGGCCAGGTTAGGAGGGAAGTGGTAAATCATAATAACATTGATGAATAAGGTAATTATATAGATTTAACTTAAATTTTTTAACACAAGGAAGTTCTCTTAATTCTACAGGCAGAGTCGCAAAAAGCTTAAGTCCTACGTATGCTGGCTTCTGTTCAAAAAGTTTCAGATTATGTTGGATAGATGGATTAAGGTCCCTGTTTCTAGTATTGTACCCATGATTGTGAGGTGTAACAAGATTATTTTCCTTAACATACAATACAGCATCAAAGAAAAAAAGAGATGGGACAGTTAATATTTCTAAACTTCTAAAATATTCAAAACAAGATTCGGTTGGTTTAAGACCAATAATACTTCTGATAGCACGTTTCTGTATAATAAAAATACGTTGGAGATTTTGTTTGCTTGAGTTGCCCCAAAGCACTATTGAGTATCTGATATGACTTTCAATCAAACTATGGTATACTATTTTGGAAAGTTTGATATTACCTAGCCTAGCAACGTTTCTAAGTAGGCCTACAAAAAGATTTTTTGACAGGATTTCAGAAAGTTTGTCTACATGCTCATTCCACCTCAGACCACCGTCCAACCTCACTCCCAAGTAGTCTACTGAGTTTGATTCCAAAATTTCTTTGTTATCAAGAAAAACAGAAGGGGGAAAAATGTTAGCTCTCACCGACTGTGCGGTTTTTTGAAGTGTTGAAAAATGCAAAAACTGAGTCTTGTCTGGATTGATTCTAAGATTGATTTCAGAAAAAAATTGAGACAAACTATTGAGTTTAACAAAAGTGTCGAGTTCTAAATCTGCAAGTTTTTTATTTCTTGTAAAAAGATTGGTGTCATCAGCAAATATTGTGAGATTACTTTCAGAAAGGAAATTGGAGATGCTATTTATATAAATTAAGAAAAGAATAGGCCCTAGGGTCGAGCCCTGGGGCACTCCTACTGTACAGAAACCAAGATTTGAAAAATATTTTTGTTTCCTACTAGATTTGTCCTTGTGATCAATAAAAGTGATTTGACGCCTATGGGAGAGATAGGATTTGAGCCATTTAAAAACTGTGCCCTGAATCCCGATTTCAAAAAGTTTTTCCTCTAAAACTGAGTGGTTAACACAATCGAACGCCTATCAAAAAAAAAAAGAAAAAAAAGCTCATTGCAAAGATCATTTTATTAGGTTAGGTTTGCTCACCGTTACATCTTTGTACATTTTTGAAGTTGCCATTTATATTAAATTACATACCGTAAAATACGTTAATACAGCCCATAGATATAATACTAGATTCAAACACAACTTTTCTATTCAACATAACTTGTCTTTGTTTGAAAAAATGCCAAAATATTCCGGTTTAAAGATTTTTCAACTCTTACCAGCTAACATTAGGCTACAGGAAAACTTCAATAAATTTAAAAGGGATTTAAAAACTTTTCTGGTACAAAATAGTTTTTATAGCTTGAGTGAGTTTTTTGAACTTTGTAGCCCTAACCTACGTTTTTCCCCCTCCAAAACCTAAAGCCTAAATTCACCAACTTCTAAATGTTGGCCTATGGCCACATTATGACGACGCCTCATGCAACTGCCAACGAGGCGAATCTCCAAGCATCCAAGTAAGTATCCAAGTAAGTTATGCCATGTCACCCATGAGTCGAATTGGCCGAGTGGGTGAAGGCGTAGGTTAGGTTAGGTTGTAGGCGTAGGGTCGATAGAGTGAAAGGTCCAGGGTTCGGATCTCAGCGGAGTCGCCATTTTTTTTGTTGATGAAAATCAAATATAAGGCTAATATTATATATTTATTTATCAATTTATTAAGTTGTTGAAGAGGTTTGACAGTTAAATAATCCCTTTTATGGTTATACCATACCACAATATGTATCAATATGTAAGGTATAACTTAACCTCAAAATAGGTAAAATCAACCTTAAAGGTAACCTTAAGTAAGGTAATCATTGCCTTAGGGGACTGATATGGTAAACGAAAGTAATCTGCTTCTTTATTACAGTTATTACTACCATAAAAAATTCAACCTTAAATTATGGGTAAAAACAACTGTAGTTTGGTTGGTCAAATAGTGACCGTAGTGTTTGGTTGATTTTACCCATCTTACATATTCCTATTACCATAGAGTTTTTTTCAGTGTATTGTCTACAAAATGACTACCTGCGATTGTTCACAAGGATATATGTTACGTGCTTAGGCTATTTGCCCACTGTTGTTTCGCCATTGATTGTGAATTCCGCAAGTGGAATTTGACGAATTTGTGGAATTGGAACAGGATGGTGGGACTATTTCTCTCCATGCACAACTATTTCTTGGAAACACATTTATAAATCTGCCCTATTATTTTACTGGTTACAATTGCAACAGTTTGTTTTCCCTATTTTTAAGTATAGCTCAGCTATGCAACACTGTTTTGGTTACAAAGTATTAGGTTCAGGAATTCTCGTAGAAGTAACAACAGCTGTTGATGCTTAGCTAAAAAAACAACAGCAGACGTGTTAAAATCCCAGTGCTTTTTAAATGGCAGATATTTTTCGTTATTTCTCATTTTCTAGTAGATTTTGACATAATCTGGTGTTTTTTACCGACCCCTGAAACTAGGACCTTTAATTTGAACCCTCTCCTATCATCCTGCGACCTGCCAAACTCTCACAATTTTTATTAAAAAATCGCTTATAGAATTAGTAATATAGATAGATAGATTGTCCAAGCATAAGCATACAAGCAAAAATTGCTCGTATAAGAGTAGGTTAACTTTCAACCTAAACTACACGTAATAAGTTTATTTCAAATTGAAACTAGCAACTGTAATGTGGTTGGAAGGTTAATCAGTTGAAAGCATAGTCAATGGAATTTGTATTTCAATTAGCTTGAAACAGCTGTTATTGCTTCTGCTCTTTAAAACTGCCTGAACCAAAATTATCCATCAGTGAAGCAACTAATCTGCTTCGATTATTGAACATGTAAACAGAACATCGTCCATTCGATTTGAAATAACTCCAAACGTTGTCTTTATTCCGTAAATTTTTTGTCTGTGTACAGTGACGTGATGGTTGTATAAATACAAGTAGATTTTCTACCTATTGTTTTTGACAGAGATTATTTGGTTTTGTTGGTGAATCAGTCGGTCTAGAAGTACACAAAATCATGATGTGTTTGTTATTTTCTATTATTATAATTTTAGAGGGAATATACCAATTTATATGAAAGACGAACTTGAAATATAGAACATAGTCAAATAAAACTACCCTATAGCCTTTTAAAGAGCAACACAGTTCTTCCGCAGTTTTAAAAGTAGTTTTTAACACATTTATTTATATATTTAAGCAAAGATAAACATACAATTTTCATATTTAGTATCAGAAATTTCAGAAAAAAATACTCTGAATGTGTTTACATTGATCACTTTAATTACTGCAGTACCCAATCTTAAATCTTTTTTCGTGTAAACTTCTTAAAGTTTACACGAACCAAGTTTCCTTGTGAGTTTCTGCCAAGTCTTAACTTGGCAGTTAGAACCCTAATGTTCCAAGCCCTCGAAATATCATGAAAGCTTAATAATAATAGATGTAACATATTTTAACAAGAAATTCAAATTTGTCAAGATTATTTTTTGAAACACGTGGGCCATGGAGAACATAAATTTTTAACAAAATAACGTTACCAATAACAATTAACAGGTGAAGAAAAAAACTCGTAAGAAGAATCATGGTAACTAATAACTGAGAGCACATGGATGGAAGAGCGCGAAGTCATCATCCACCACAAGGAGTGTTTGTACGACGAGCAACGGCTGAGCCGCGTGGTGGGGTAGAGCTACAGTGAGTCACCTCCGGCCCCTACCTATGGCCCTCACCGGGCGGGTCACCTATGGCCCTGCACTGCATCATTTCTTTGTCTCCCGCGCGCTAAATATCTCATTAAATGTATAAAAATTGATACCGATTGAACCACTCGGGCGATTTTAAATATTAAAATTTTAAAATTAATTAAAAATTATTGCCTACAAAATGACTACCTGCAATTTGCATATTTCTTTTTGTAACATGAATATATCTTATTATAATTTTTTTAACCAGCAATTGAATAAAAATTATGCCTCAGTAGCGTGAATTATAATCTTATTCTGTTTACAGATCAGTTTTTCAAATTAACATCGGACGAAAATTCCACCAATAAACTTTTTACTACAAAATTACTTCATTTTGGTGCTGCGACGTGGTGGCAGAATTTACAACTAATCCTGGGATGTTTAGCCTTAATGGAAAGTCTTCCCAAGTTAAAAAAGTTAATTGGGGGATTCCACAAGGATCGGTCCTTGGACTTTTCCTGTTTTAAATTTATATTAATGACTTACCTTAGGCTCTTAATACTAAAACTATTCTCTATGCTGATAATACAACTTTTTTTCATGTAAGCAGAAACCTAAATTAATTAGACAGATTTGTTGATCTGACAAAGCAAAGTGCATCTAATTGGTTTCATTCAAATGGATTTTTGTTTAATGAGGGAAGTTTTAAATGAGGGCAGCAAATTAAATGAGGGAAGAATGAGGGAAATCAATCAGAAACCTAAATTAATTAGACAGATTTTTTGATCTGACAAAGCAAAGTGCATCTAATTGGTTTCATTCAAATGGATTTTTGTTAAATGAGGGAAAAACTCAAAATATTCTTTTTACGTTAAAATACAACTGTGCTCAATCAAACAATAAAAGTAATGACAGCTAAATTTTTGGGTTTATATGTTGACAATCAACTCTCCTGGAATTTACACATTGACTATCTGTCCTCCAGGCTATCTCGTGTTATTTAGGTATCTCTTAAGACGACTTAAAAATCAAATCCCAATAAACTACCTTAAAACAGCATATTTTGCCTATTTTCAATCAATAATGAGCTACGGTTTGATTTTTTGGGGTGTAAGTGGGAGGATAAAAGAAATTCGAATTCTTCAAAAGAAAGCCATGAGAGCCATGAATGGGTCTAATCCAAGAGAGCACTGTAAACCTCTTTTCATCAATTGGCAGATTCAAACAGTAGTAAATCTATTTATTTTTTATCTTAACATTAAGATTAAAAAAATTCCAATTACTTAAAAATTAACAACTACAGTCATAATGCATGATTAAAAAATAATGCCATGATACAACCCCACCGCCTAAGTAAAACTGGTAACAGTCACGTCGTCCTATCAGTTAAAATATACAATATTCAAAGAAGCTCTATAAGTGCTCATCCTGAAAAGGAATTCAAAACTTTACAATTGGCTACTGGAAAACCCTTTTTATGATCTGGATGACTTTTTTATTTGTGAAAACGATCCTTTTTACTTTTAATTTACATTGGTTACTGTCCCCTGCTGCTTATTTATTTTCTAAATAATTTAGCAACTGTAACATATCTCTGTGTTTTTTGTTAGAAGCAAACTAAATTTTCTTGTTTTGTTGTAGTAAACCTTTTCTTAAATGTTACTTTCTAGGGGGGAGAAAGTAACATTTTACAGCATACCTGATAAAGCAAAGTGCATCAGGCAGTAGCATTTTATCAGCATCAACTGATATTAAGTATCAAATATGTATACTTATTATTACTATGTATAGGGGGGATACATAGTATATGGAGAAAGTATTGTTTTCGTCAAAATTTTAGAATTTGAGTTGTTAGTGGATGTATTCGTTTTAGTGCTCCCTGAATCCAAAAAAGTGGTTTTTGGCGTGGTGTCTGTCTGTGTCTGTGTGTGTGTGTGTGTGTGTGTGTGTGTGTGTGTGTGTGTGTGTGTGTGTGTGTGTGTGTGTGTGTGTGTGTGTGTGTGTGTGTGTGTGTGTGGATGTAAACAAAGCTAGAGACGACACCAGTGGTCCGATTTTCATGAAATTTGGCATGTAGGTATAAAGCCGTGGTATCTCCAGGCGTATTTTTCATTTTTTTGAATTTTTGATTTTTAAGGGTATTTACCCCATAAAAAACCATAAAAAATGACAAAAATCCAAATTTCTCAAAAACGGCTCAAACGATTTTGATAAAAATTTCATGGTTTTTAGTGCTTAAGATGACAAACAAAATGACACCACTCGCATGTCTGTAAAAATTCAGGTTCAGAAGTTACAGGGGTTTAAGTTTTAAAAAAATTCATATTTTTCAAATTTCACAAAATCTGTGACCTCTAAAGAAAATATACTTGCAACCATTAAATTTAACTTGAAAAACTAAATAATCTAGTATTTTGAATCATTAGTTTACGTCAACTGGTTGCGGAGATAATTGATATTTTAGTTTGGCGGTAAACGCAGTACGCTGTCCAATGTTATTCTTATGGCAAATATTTAAAAACCGATATCTCCGTTATTTACTAACCGATTTTGATAACATCTGGTATATATTTGTGTGATAATTAATTGTTAATTTGTTTTATTTCACTAAATATGTTTTCTGGTTTTAAATGACTTGAAGGGAGAAAGTATGTGTCAGTTTCCTGATACCGTTTATTTTTTAGTACTAAGGCCTTTTGACTTTGTTTTCTACACTGTAATTCTGTCATTTTGCCAAAGATATATAATGTATCCTTACGACAAATAAAGATTTATTATTATTATTATAACCAATCCCACATAAACAAAAACCAACAAAAAATCCTTCGACAAAAAAATTTGCCCTTAAAACGGTACTTGTTTAAGAGGATAAATAACTAGCCCACTTAAATAAGGGGTATCAGAAATATAACCAAGAATTGGGTGGTCAAATGATTTATTAAAAATTAATTTTACACTTAATATATCCTACAATATAACAATTAAAAAATAATAATAATTATTATAATTGTCCTTTTGTTTTGTTTCTTTAAAAAAAAAAAAAAAATTTAACTAAAAATGCCAGAACTGATTGTTCAAGCAACAAAATCCAAGGGTCTGTTGAAGCCACCTTTTCTGTTCATGTACTGACGGTATTTTCTTCTGAGAATAACATGTACGGCTCCTTCTTCATTATTTTCAACTTTTTTGCCTTTAGTAGTGTCAAAGGAACAAAAACCCATCAATTTCATCATTTCTTGCTCATCAACTGATTTACCTTCAAGATCCGCATCTAAAACAGCCGTAAGGAAATAATGAATTTTTAAGGAAAAAGAAAACAAAACTTACATATTATCTCATCTTCTCAGATTTTAGAATCGTAAGAAATGTTTTTCACATGGTAAGGACCTAATTTCAAGGGTTAGTCAAAGGAAATAGTCTCACACTAAGACCTCGGTTACAAGGTTACATGTGTGGGTGACATGTGCCATTGAAAACAAGGGATCCTTTTGTTGGCCCTAAGTCTTACCACTGTGTAAATCAGGCCTAAGCAAATTTATGAGACAATTTAAATAACTTTAAATAATAGCTATCTACGATATTATTTCTGTGATTATATTTAAGGCAACAAAAAAATGTTTTTTTGGGGGGGGGGGATTTTCATCATAGTAGTCACTCAAAACTAATTTTTCAATTCCCGATTTTATCCTGGTTTTTAAGGTATTTTTATTTTTGTACATATTCCCGGTGGCATTTTACTTCCCTAACAATAATCAACAATTTATTTTACAGATATAGTATTATCATATAAAAAAAATGTTGCTGTCGCGTATTGCTTCATTACATGAGCCACAAAAATTGGGAATCCCAGCTAGAACTTTGAAACTTTGCCCAGCGCTAGTCAGATAAGTGTGTTAATTCACAGATCAGAATGCATCAATTATGTGGAACAAAATATCATTCGCCTAACTAATAATTTACAGAGTTTAAATGCTAGAGGCAAGTTTCCATTAGCCTCTTATAAAACAAGGTAGGTGACAGTACTGCCATCATTCGCCCTTTCTTCCTCGCCGTGCCCCTCGCCCACCTGCAGTCCCCCCCCCCCGCCCTGCCGCAATGACGCAATCTGTAATCTGTACCACACACCCTGCGCAGACACAGACTCAAACTATTGGGCCACACTCAAGTTATTTTGTTCAAAGAATTGCCGCAATTATATTAGAGTATATTAGAGGGGTTGGCGGCCCTGGAGCCAACTGGCTTATACACTTCTGTCGGCACTCTTCAGTTTTTAACAGTTATATTACAGTTTTACTTAATTTTCAGTTTTGAAACTACTATCCATGTAATATTTTAACTTCAGTGATCAGTTTTTTGCATAAATTTCAGTATGTCACACCGTTTTTTATTAGTGTAATTCAGCTTTGAAGATTTAGAATTTGGGAGGAAGACCTGAATAGCCATCTTGATGCCTTTCGCTTTCTTCTTGAAGCTTCCAGCCAATGAGATGCGTACACGCTCGACCAGCCAGCCAATCAGGTGTCCTCTCTCGGCGTCCCTTCCAATTTTCATGTCAATTCCTCACTTCTCTTCCCGACATTTTTGTATAAGTTAGTTGATTCTATCTAAATTTCTTATGATTAGTTAATACAACCTCTAAATTGTGAACCCAATTCGGCGGCCCCGACCTCTTTAGTCTAAAAAAGTAAATAAAAAGCCTCAATATGTCTGAATTAGACTTAGAACTTATTCTGTGTGGACAGTGCGACTTGCCCATAAATGACAAAGAAAGTGATTCTATTATGTGCGATGTTTGTCATGCCTGGCTGCATGCGAAGCGAGCTAACTTAAAGAAAACTATTTTTAAACTCCTTAAGAAAGTAGATTGGGCTTGTCCTAAATGTATAGATTTTGGCAAGAAATGTATCTCTCATGGTAAAGCAGACATAGGGCTAGGCTTAGATGGACTTAAAAAAGAAATCAAGGAAGTTAGGGATCATAATTTCACATTATTTGAAGAAAACAAGAAACTGACATCAAAAGTAGCTGACTTAAGAAAAATAATTTCATCTTTGAAAACCTCAATTAAGAAACTTAGTAAAGCAAAAAATTCAGGCTGTGATAGTAATGTTAGTGTTTTTGACTGTGATAGTAATATTAGGTGCAACCTCAGCAATGTTAGTAAAATTAGTAATGACAGCAATGTAATAGATGTAAGTTTAAGCTCTGAGTCAAACATGAAGCAAACCGATGATAGGCCTAGGGCAGACATTGTGAATGAGCCTTTATTGGAAAGTAAACCTTCTGAGGCGAGTAAAGTTAAAGTTGATAAAGTAAAGTTTTTTGCCGACAGTCATGGTAGGGAATTGAGAAAACTTGTTCAATCTAAAGTGATAACTGAGGTTGGAATGGAATTTTACCCATCAGCTCCAATGCACTATTATATTTCAAATCTTGTATCTGAGGTTAAGACTAGGCCTATGCAAAATGTCAATGTAATTATTGGTGGGGTGAATGATACAAGTGAAAAAAGCGTGGAAACTAGTATTTCTATCCTTGATAAGAATTCAGATCTTTTGAGTAATTTAGTGATAGTTGAAACTCCATTTAGATTTGATCAAGTAAACTTAAATATGTCGATAAAAAAGCAGAATGATAGGCTTAAGGAACTTTGCAAAAAAAAGAACTGGAGGTTTGTCCCACTCAATTTTGCATTGTGTAGAGAACATTTTAACCATCACGGCTTGCACCTGAACTTGAAAGGTAAGAGACTCATTAGTCAACTGATTTCCGATGCTTTGTTGAGCTTGGATTTTTTAAATTAGATTCTAAGTTAGATTGTAAGTCGCCAAATGTCCCACAGATTTTAGTTTTAGATTATAACTTGTCTGATGATTTTAATATTTCTAATGTTTTTAATATGTCAAATGTTGTAGAATTTAATGTGTCAGATGTTTTAAAATCTCCGGGGGATGGTTTATTAAATGGTAGTGTGGAATCAAATAATGTTTTGCCGCAATATGTAAATCCTGTTTCAATTTCCGGTACTAGTAGTTCTGAATCAAACATAAATTCAAATGTTAAGGTCTCTCAAGGTGAATATAATTTTGTCAATCCCAGTAAAAGTAATAGTCTTAAGATTTTGCATCTGAATGTTCAGAGAGGATTGAGTAGCAGGAAGGAACAACTAGAGGTTTTCTTAGATGAGGAAACACCTGACATCTTTTGTGTTTCTGAACACGGGCTTACTAATGATTCAATAGTTAATGCTCATCTTGAAAACTACTCTCTTAAAAATCATTTTTGCAGAACTGATGCACTTTGGGGAGGTGTGGCAATTTTTGTTCGGAACGATGTTTCTTTTTGCCTTGTAGATTTTACTACTCAAAATAGTTTCAGCAATGAGTTAATCTGTGAAATATCAGAAATTAGATTTATTATCAATAATGTATGTAATGTATGTGTTTGCTCAGTAATTTACAGACCCTCAGACAATTCTAACTTCAACTCTTTTTTTGAGTGTTTTGAATCATATCTGGACGCTACAGTAAAGGGCCAAAGATCAGTAATCATAACCGGCGATTTTAATATTGACAAAGATAAGCACACTTTTGAATTTGCAATTTTTAAAGACTTGATCACTTCATATGGCTTAGAGTTAAAGATCGATTCTCCCACTAGAATTTCTGAACAATCAGATTCTTGTTTGGATAACTTTTTGACTAATGTTCAATTCACAACCAGTTCTGTTTTACAACCTTGCATTTCTGACCATCTTGCAATTTCACTTGAGATTCCCATTAATAATAATTTTAAGTCTAATGAAATAATTGAATACAGGGACATGTCCCAGCAGAGCATTTTAGAATTAAAAACACACCTTCAATGGGAAGATTGGGCAGATGTCTACTCTGCTAACTCAGTAGATGGCATGTATGATAATTTTGTTTCAACAATTGTATATAACTATGAGGTTTCCTGTCCTTTAAAAAGAACTAAAAAGAGGGGAACTAAAAGATTGAATTGGGTCTCTGATGAGATCAAAAGAATGAAAATTCAAGTACAAAACTCTTATTCGGAGTGGGCATTGACCAGGTGTAATGAAAAAAAGAGAGAATACAATAGGCTAAAGAAGGAGTATAGAAATAAGATCTTGGAAGCTAAATCTGAACATATCTTTGAGGAAATAAAGAGTTCAAACAATCCCAGCAAAACTTCTTGGAAAATAATTAACAAATTTAGACAGAATGAATCAACTTTCAATGAACCCAACATTCGTTTGCAACTTGATGATGTTTCAATTCAAGATCCAAAGGAAATTTGTAACACCTTTAATAGTTTTTTTCTTACTTGTAACACAAACACTTCTAAACCTGTTAATTCCTGCGTAGATTCCGCTTTTGAAATAAACACCTTTTATCCTTTGAGTTTAAAAGATCTTAGGTATATTCTGACTTCGGTTAAAAGTAAAAATTCCGCAGGTCATGACGGAATTTCAAGTAAGATAATCAAGGCTTGTTCTAGTGAGATAGAGGAACCTTTATTGCATTTGGTGAATGCCTCTCTGCGGGAGGGAGTGTTTCCTGATAGTGGAAAATTAGCCTGGGTAAAACCATTATATAAAAAGGACAGTAGACTTCTCCCCCAGAACTATCGGCCAGTCTCACTCCTACCCACAGTATCTAAAATACTTGAAAAAGCAGTTTGTCTAAAATTAGTTCAGTTTTTGCATGATCATAGTTTACTTTTTTCACAACAATTCGGATATCAGAAAAATAAATCAACTAAGTCAGCTCTCATAGATTTTGTAAGTAAGTGCATCGACGCCTTGGAGGGTGGTGAGGTGGCGGTTGGCTGCTTCATTGACCTCTCTAAGGCGTTTGATTGCTTGGATCATAGCATTTTGATGCAGAAACTTAGTAATTTGGGAGTGAGGGGGGCGGCGTTGGGTTGGCTGGAGTCTTATCTCAGCAATAGAAGGCAACAAACGACTATTAACTTCACTTCTCAGTCTGGAAATAAAGAACGTTATTTTTCCGAAGTAGCACAAAACACACTAGGTGTTCCGCAAGGGTCGATTTTAGGCCCGATCCTTTTCTTAGTATACATTAACGACATTTCAACAGCAATATCAGCACCAGAAAAATCTTTGACAATTTTTGCAGATGACACTTCTCTTTTCACTTGTAATTCCAGTATCCCAGAACTTGAAAGAGAGACTTTCGGCAGGCTCAACGCTGTCTCCCAATATTTCTCCGACATCAATCTGAATATAAATTCCAAGAAAACAAATTGGATGTTTATTTCAACAGATCAGAAAAGAAAATGTCTAGAGCGAGCTGGCTTATCACTTCCGTCTGTTATTTTAGACGAGGAGATTTTGGAAGAGTCACATTGTGTGGATTATTTAGGAGTGAGGCTGGACGATGGTCTGGGGTGGTCACAACATGTTGACAAACTTGTAGCAATATTGAATTCAAATATTTTTATTCTCAGGAATCTTGTTGCTCTTAATAACTTAGCTCTTTGTAAATTAGTTTGTTTAATTGAAAGCTACTTACGATATTCAATAGTGCTTTGGGGTTTTTCCAGTAAAAAGAATTTAAATAGAATATTTGTTATCCAGAAAAAGGCCATTAGATGTATCTCTAGGCTTAGGCCTAGGGATTCTTGCAAAGATAAATTCAAAGAATTACAAATTTTGACAGTTCCGTCCCTTTTTGTATATGAAGCAGTTATTTATGTTAAGGAAAATAATCTAATACAGGCTCATCAACATCCATATCTCACAAGAAATAGAAATTTAAATCCATCAATTCAACACAGTCTGAGACTCTTTGAAACAAAGCCCAGTTACATAGGCACCAAATATTTTTCATCATTACCTTTAGAATTAAGACAAGTAGACAACATAAAGAAATTTAAGAAGGCCCTAATGTCACATTTGATTGAACAATGTTATTATGACCTGCCTAATTTTTCCTAAAATTCCATCCACCACACTGCCATTTTCCAACCCAAACCTGATTGACAAAGTCGAATGACTGCTGGTAGAAAATAAGAAAATTGAAGAGAAATATTGTAGAAGTAAGAAGAATGACGGGTCTCATGCCAGTATGGTCTGCGGGACGTACTTCGGAGGTAACAGGTAACAGGTATATTATCCTCAATGTTTTAAGGTAACCGTTTTTATTACTTGCAAAATAGAACAATGAATTATAAAAGCTTTTTTCACTATTATCAATTTTGTATCATAAATATTTTAGTCTTTATGCTCTTACAAAGTGCAATTGATAAGGGTATTATGTGGCATCTTATTTGAAAATGATTTTATAAATCAATTTATTTATGACAAAAACAAGCCTTTGAGAAATTAGAATAAGCTTAACATTCCAAGACATAAAGCATTACATAAACACAATAAATAACATAATAAAATAATAAACTTATCATATCACAGGTCATATAGTCTTCAAAAGAGTAAAATACATTTTCTTCAGAACATTTTTCAATTATACTACCTTGATTTTGATTAAAAGTTACACTCCAAGGCTCTCAAGATAATTTATTAAATATTTTCATAAATCGTTTTGTGATAATATGGCTGCTGTTAATCTTTTCTAATTTTGTTAGAGGTCGTTCTAATTGGTGATTTTATCTCTTAAGATACTTAAATACTTCCTTACTCCCTTTTAAACAATCGAGACATTCTTTGACACTAATCAAACAACATTGTACATATAAACTTGGTATGGTCACCATATAGTTTTTTTTTTTTTAATTTAGCACATGATCCCCTAACCAGTAAATTGTTTTTTACCACACTTTGACGTAATCATCAGCTTTACAAATGTCATACGGAGACCGAAACCAGCTCTTCTGCCTTAGGGCCGAAAGTCAGCTGATTGCCTATTTGCTTGAAACGTGTGAATATCACACAACTAATGACATTCAATAGGTTTCAAAGGGCAGGCTTCTTGCGATCATATTATTTTCATTGCTGTTTTTGCTTGGTAACTATGATAACGAAGTTTAGCACCGTTCATGACCTCAAAGTTTTGTTTTCAAGTTTGTCAGATAAAAAATCAGATTTTTAATGTTATTTAGGGTTTGTTTCATTGTGAAGTGTGGTGAAAAACAATGTTTGCAACTCAGCCGAAACGGTTTTGCAGGTCTCAATCGTGTCAAATTTTTAACTCCGATCTCGAGCCAAAAAATCCAATTTTCGGCCCTAGTTGCGAAATACACTATATTGCTCTAAGGGCATTCCTCTGCCACAAAAAATGCTCTCTTTGAGAATGACAACTGTTGCCTCATAATGTAATACCTACCCATTGGCCTTGCATCACGGAACTGTTCCGTGACAGCTGACATGAGCCCAAATTTCGCTTCACGGAACTGTTCCGTGATACGTTTCCGCCTGCCGCTGCGCTGTTCCGTCAGATGCTGCTACCTATCGGGGAAATCCGCAAACATCTGGCCTAGTTGTACACTGGTTTGCTGCTAGGGTCGGCTGTAGGCTTTATGCGCCAATCGTTCTCCAGGCCAACCGTGGTAATGTGGCTCAATCGGTTGCGGCGTTATACTGACGAGTATAGCGTTGAGGCCATTCTGAGGTGCGTGGGTTTGAATCCCGACCATGCGCAATCCCTATTAGGCTTGCAAATGTGTGGCTTAGTTGGTGGGAGGGCCCACCTAAAATAAACGGTGACTGGCTTGGGTGGAAGTTGACGGCATTTGTACGTTTAATAGGGACTGCAGTGGACACCTGTTTTGCTTCTTTTTACCCTTGTATAGAGGAGGACGTTTTTTTTATTTTTCATTAATTAATTCAGCATAAATAGGGCATAATCAGACAAAATAAACATATTACAATTAAAAATTGAGAAAAAACAGAGAAATTGGCACGTTAAAGGATTAATAGGATAAACCAGTGATGCCCATATGCACAGTAATTAAAAGGCCACTGGTTTAACTGGGTTAAAAAAACTGGTGATCAACGGTCGTGTTGATATTGTCGTCGTGTACAGTGATAGTATTAGCTAAACAGAACAATGTCTGAGAAACCTCTTGATGGTGATTTTAAGATAACGCGATTAAAAGAATATCCGACAAAAGATTAATCGTATGTAGCCTATTGCTAAAGAATTCAATATTCTGTCATCACCACTCCACACAATTCAAAAAAACTCATCATCAATTTTTTCCATGGTTTATAAACTCATTAAATGGTATAACTTATTTTCAGGAAAAAATAACACTTAAACTACCGTAGCCTAACTATGCTTGTTTTTAACCAACATTTTAGTGAGAGCTGTTCTAAAACTCCCCTATTGAGTTTCCAAAGATTGTAGTAACCTTGATAATGGGACTGTTAGCACAAACAACCTTGATGTCACGATCCTCAGCAAAAGCCCCTGATAAGAAGAATGTTTTACAAATCTCTTTGAGAGTTGTCTTATCAAAGTACTACTGTAATTCAGTCATAAACTTCACCTGTTACTGGCGGTCGGTTTGGTAAAAGCTTGCTTGTCTTGTTCCGATTTCTTTCATTTGACCGCGATCTAGACCTCGATCTTGACCAGGAACGGTCATCTCGTCGCCGTTCATCTCTTCTACGATCGTGATCTCTGTCTGTTGACCTGAAAATGTTTAGCCAATTAATATACCCCTTGTAACAAATAAACAACCTGAGAAAAAAGAAGAGAAATCACTAGTTTTACAAATCTTATTACATTATGAATTAGAAAAATTGACAAGTTTTTATGTGAAGTCAGTCTGGTGTATATGCCTATGAAAAAAGAATAAACTTTTATAGGCCTACCAGAATAACTATCAAAGACAGTATAAGAAGGGCCTGATTCATCTTCTATGGCCCCTAGGCTCATTACGTTATACGGGTCTCACTCCCGCTGGAGATAGTTCTAGATAACAAGATCCTGAAGATCACCCTCCAGATTAGGATTTTCAATATGAAAGCTCTTGAAAAAAATTCAACATAAACTACACTAGTCTTACAAATTGTATTTAAAAAAATTAAGTTATGATTCAAATTTAAATTTTGTTTATTTCCAAAAGAATACATTATAATAGACATTTCATTTAGATTATATTTCAAAACAATTTATTTTTATACCTAGTTACCAGTACGATTAGTATAAACTTCTTTTTGCTTAGTAAGGTAAACAACCGAAATTCCGGTCGCCTGCCTAATACCGGTCGCTGATCGTCACTATTCAATCATTTAAACATGATAAAATCTTAGTCTGTCCTATTTGGTAATGCCTTGAGCTGACGTAAACAGCGATTTTCAAGCTACCATAGACTATGAAAACGTTTAAAATCAGCTGACGCAACACTCAGAAAGCTATGAAGAGATGAGTTAGTCATTTCTGTTGGACGACTGCTGCCTCCTTTTGCGAATCCGTTAGAAGCGAGGTTAAGTTAATTAAGCTTTAAAATGCTAAACAGTACTAATTGTGTCTAACAAAAAGATTAAACTTAAAAAAAATTAGTTTCTTTATTTATTACATGAATAAAATTAAGGTTTTAAATTATTTTAACCCTTAAGTCTTTGCGACCGTAATTGGGACGGTAATTTATACATTTTTCCTAATTACGGTTATTGATAATTTTTAAGTTTATTCTTTACAAATTCACTACAGTAATTGATGTTTTATTTTTATTTGTCCTTTGAAGACAAAACTCATTACCTTTTGGATACATACGTGTTTTATCGACTACACCCGTATTTCGTCATAAAAAATAAACAAATAGAAACTAACACAACTGAACAACACCCAATTCTTTAATGATGAAATTATAATCTTACGACATCATATTTGTATTGTTGGCTCATCTGCGTCGGGAGGAGTAGGGTAGAGATATTGCAATTAGTAGACTTGGCGGCGGAGGGGAATCGCATTGTTTTGAGGACACAAAAATTGATTATTTCTACAACTACTACTTTTAATAGACGGCTCTGCAATCAAACTAAAAATAATTAAAATCAAAGTTATCCATTTATAGAAACTAGAATCAAGCACGTTCTATACTGTAATAAATCATTAGTGCCTTTAGTCATGAATCGAACACCAAGGCAATAGAGATTTCTCTATGTTATTTTTATCCATATTCGAACCACTGCAATTCTGTAGGTAATGTTAAAAGTTTATCTTAGTTCATCATATTTTATATTTCACTATGTAATACACACGTCAGTCCACATATACCTTTCAATTAAATCCATTTTACTTTGAAAATTAACTTATAAAATGTCGATCTGGCCGCGACCGTAATTGAGCCTGCAAAAGTCAAAGTGGTATAAGTCATGTTTTTCTTGTTTTGAGAAACAAAGGGGTTGAAATTTTAATTTTTTTAAAGTTAAAAGAAGAAATTTTTAAAAAGTTGACTTATACCACTTTGGCTTTCACAGGCTCAATTAGGCTTGTGAAAACCGGTATTAGGAATGCAGCAACCGGTATTAGAGATTTAGATTGGATAACTATGTCTTCATTAAACAATGTTTTACTAAATAATATAATTTATTTCTGTGGCATAAATATACTATTCGAAATTTCAAATGAATTCTAAAGTATAATTAGCCAAGATAAATTTAGCATGAGCAGGTGGTTCAAATTCATAGACAATTTTAACTCTGTCTTACCTTAACCGGCCGGAATTTGGGTTGTTTAACTTACCTTAGTTGTGGTATTGAATGAAGTTAACATTTTATGTATTCCCATATATAGTATGAATCATCATATTATGGATTTCCATTACAAAATACACTTAGCCTAAGTATCAATCGTACCGATCCTCAGATAGGTATTAAATTGTAACTGAGGACTATAGTTTAGAAACAAATAAATAATTATTATGGATTTTGGTTTTAATCTTACCCTGATTTTACTCCAGTCAATGAGTCAAAACAGGGCCGGCCCTAGCCGTTGCGGGGCCCTGGGCCGATCTGAGTTGAAAGGCCTTTTAAAGCCGTTGTGTAGGCGAGTCGGCAGTGAGTGCGAAAGTTGCAGGCCTACAGCGCTTACCGCTTCAGTCTACATTCTCATGGATTGTTTTATTGCGTTGGTGCTAATCTTGTAATTTTTTTAATAATTGAAGGGGTCCCCCGTAAAACGTTCTAAGCGACAAAATTTCAAAATTGGAGATATTCAGTGAAAAAGGTTCTCCAGGACATGAGCTACACCGTGGTATATTTTGTTTTGAAGATATTTGAGTTGGTAGCCCTGATTTCGTCTCTCAAAGTTTGCGTGCTTCGCGAGACTGCACGGACATTCTGGGTAATAACGTTCTATTCGCCGAAAGATGGAATCCCCGCCGGTCGTTGCGCTGTCACCCAAGGACCAAAATCGCGTAAATAAAAATAAAAGACGTGAAGTAAATATTGGAAAGTGGAAGGATAAGACCAGGACTGAATATAGAAAAGTTGGATTACCCTATGTTTCAAAAAATAAGAAGCCAAGGCCTGGAAATTGCCCCCAAAAGAGGTGGGTAGAATAACGTTTTAAGCACCACATGTGGATAACTTTAGCAAAATGACGTATCACGTTTTATTAACAACATTACGTTTTTGTACTTTTATATCAATAAAATTGTTTTATATTCAGTTTTATTTTTGTTTCTGTTGGTATTCCTACTCTCCCTCATGTTTTCTTCCAAAGTAGAAAAGCAGTCCGTCAGAAAACGTTCCAAGCGCCAGTCATTTAGAACGTTATAACCCCTAAAAAAACACGTAAAATGTTTTAAAATGCTTGATGGCAAGTACAAATTCAATATAATGCTACATTATGATGTTATAAATAGGGTGTTAAAAGATTATACATGATTATAAGTTCTAACCTTAAAAAAACCGTAAATTTTAGAATTCAACTTTCAACCCTTGATTACTCAAAACTAGGTTTTTGTCGTTTAGAACGTTTTACGGGGGACCCCTTCAATTAATCTAATAACTAGAAAATAAGGTAATTATGCAGTTTACGGTACTCCTCCCGAAATTGAAAAACATTTTTTTCAAAATGTAGGAAATAACGCCCTGATTCCGGAAATGATAGTTTTTTCCCGCGGAAAACGTCGGAAAATACCGAAAAATCGGAAAAACTAAAAAAATTTTTTGCTCGGAAATGGGTCATGTGGGTACTCTAATTATTCGGGAGAGTGAGCTGAAGAAGAATATGGAAGAATTTTGAAGATCCGATCGATATTAACGGAGATACAGCCGGAAAAGTGCCGGAAATGTCATAGATTTGCACAAAATGGGTTTGTTTTAGGTGAGTTAGCTAAACTGTGGGATTTAGATTAGGTTAGGATAGGTTAGGTTAGGTTAGGTTAGTTTAGGATAGGTTAGGTTAGTTTAGGATAGGTTAGGCTATGTTAGGTTTGGTTTGATTAGGTTAGATTAGGTTTGGTTAGGTTATATTGGATTTGGTTAGGTTATATTAGGTTTGGTTGAGTTAAATTAGGTTTGGTATTCTTAGATTAGGATTATAATATCACATTCTTACTTTACCAACCTTATCCCTAACTAACTTAAGGTACCCAATCCTAGTGTAACCTAAAACAATGCAACTGATCATAACCTAACATAACCTAACCTAACCAAACCAAATACAACCTAAACTAACATAACCAATCCCTATCTAATTTATTCCAGCCAAATCCATCATCAAATAACTTAAACAAAAGTCGCTTTATCAATTGTTTATGATTTTTGGCTTTATCTCGACTACTGTACGTCAGATCATGAAAATTATTTCAGAATGCTGTTCAGCGTGCAATTTCCTTTAATTTGAGTACCCACATGATATGTTTCAGACAAAGTTTGTTTTTGGCTTTTCCGACGCTTTTCCGGCCGTATCTCCGTTACTATCCGTCGGATCTTGAAAATTCTTGCATATTCTTGTTCACCTCGTTCTGCCGATTAATTTGATTACCCATATGACCTATTTCTATAAAAACAGATTTTTCCCAGTTTTTCCGATTTTCCGGCATTTTCCGACGTTTTCCGCGGAAAAAAATTATCATTTCCGGAATCAGGGCGTTATTTCCTACATTTTGAAAAAAAATTGTCAATTTCGGGAGGAGTACTGTAAACTGCATAATTACCGAAAAGGATACAAAATTTGAAAGTATATAGAAAAAATTATTGGGATTCATTGTTATCGGGCACTATGAGCTGCTTCGGCTGCCTTGTTCAATTGTGACCAAAAAACAACAGACAAAAGTATTATAGGGACCTCATTTTTGGCCCTTGTTGCGAAATGTGATACTGATAGTCAAATCAAAACAGACAGACGACAACATCGCGCGCAGGCGCAAACCACCTGCCACTCAGCGCTCAGCCGCAGCAGACAACTGAAGTTGTTTCCCGAAATTTTTACAGCCCGTCGTCTACCGAAGTGCTAACATAAGAAAGGGCCCACCATTGCTAATCCAATTATATTCGTATATCTGAATTTGCACTTTTTGAGTTATCAACGTTTTTAATCACGTTTTGAAACAGATAAAATATCATCCATTATTTTAAGTAAATCATGAAGATTTTTCGTATGGGGTTCTCAAAAGCGCGGGGCCCTGGGCAGCTGCCCCGCTTGCCCCTGCCTGGGGCCGGCCCTGAGTTAAAAGTTGCGACTTTGCGGATACTTGTCTGAAAAGTTGTGGTCAAATTACTGATTTTTTGATTAAGTTGAAATTAAGTCATGAGTTTTACCTCATGTATTACATATTATACCGTAGGCCTAACTTACTGCACATACGAAACATGATTTTTATATACGGTAGATTATAAGCTTATAATTTTCACTTTTTACTTAGGTTTTTGTTATTGGCTTTGAAGCTGGCCAAGAGCCTAAAAACGCTGTCAATTTAAATTATTTAGGCCTATCTTGTACACACGCTGCTCAGCAGCTTTTATAAATGTAAGTGTTAAAATCATATTTATTTTATTTTTTATATCCAATGATTAATATTTTGGATGAGTAAGAACTTTACCTGGGGCGTCTTGAGTTCTCCCTTTAGAACCTTCATAAATCTGTATTCCTGCACAACTTCACGCTAAGCTCTTTGGTTCCAACGACACACAAATTATTAATATCTGTTGAGAACTGCATTAACTTGTTATTATGTTAGATAATTCGACAACTTATTTAAGCATAAACTTTGTTTTATTACTTTAAAATGTGCACGTAAATTAACAGAAATTAAATTAAATTACACAATAATTACGCTTTTTAACTAGGTACAATGAATTAATTAATTTCATATTAAACTTATCCACACATATTTTAGCCTACACCACGAAATTGTTCACTTTACGGTACTCCTCCAAAAATTGAATTTTTTTCAAAATGTAGAAAATGGTGAGCTTATTCTGAAAATGATACACTGGAAAACATCGGAAAATCAAAAAAAACGGAAAATACTTTTATTGGAAATAGGTCATGTGGGTAGGATACTCAAATTAATCAGTAAGAACAAGCAGAAGGAAGAATTTTCAAGATCCAATGTATATTGCTACAAAACAATATCCAATTGCAACAAAATGATAAACAATTGGAGGGCTACGGGCTGGAAGAAGAACAAAGCCCTTTAAACATACCCTTAACTCAAGCATTTCATCTGACTCCCACAACATCGAAAGAAGTAAATCAAATAATACATAGCCTAAAGAACAAATCCTCCTGTGGCATAGACGAATTCTCATCAAAAACCGTAAAGTATTGTGCAGAAGAACTATCTAACCCTCTAACATCCATCATAAATAAATCTTTCTCCTTAGGGCAGTTCCCAACCAAGCTGAAGGTCTCCAAGGTATATCCCAAACACAAGAAAGGGCCAAAAACTGATCTAAAAAATTACAGACCCATATCATTGATCTCAACATTTTCTAAAATTATAGAAAAAATAGTCCTAAAAAGGTTAATGACCCACCTCAAACAACAAGCTTTAATTACTGACTGTCAACACGGATTCCAAAAGGGAAAATCAACTAATTCTGCAATCATAGGCCTTGTTGAGTCTGTCATTGGCAGCATTGATAAAGGGCAATTTGTGACAGCCTTATTCTTAGACTACAGCAAGGCTTTCGATTGTTTAGGACATGACCTCTAGAAAACTAACAACCTTGGGAGTAAGAGGCTTAGAAAACAAATGGTTTGTCAGCTACCTAAAAGGGAGATCCCAAGTTGTGGATATCCAACATACTACATTAGGCCTCACTACTACGTTCAGATCAGATCCTAAACCAATCACAAGGGGAGTCCCTCAGGGATCCGTGCTGGGACCTGTTCTGTTCATTTTGTTTACTAACGACTTCCCAGCTCTAATTCAAAATTACAATACCAGCTGCATAATGTATGCACTCTCCTTCTAACAAATGACAACTCTGCTGCATCTCTACAAAAAGCCATAGACTACAGTAAACAAAATGACTTGGCAATAAACCCTGACAAGACAACACAAGTACATTTTAGCAGGAAAAGAGATCTACCCACTAGTATCCCCAACATAACAGTAGCCAACCAGATTAAATTTCTAGGATTAACTCTAGACAAAGATCTTACATGGACAGATCATGTAAATAACATTTGCAGTAAAATTAGCACTGGTGTCTATGTTGTTAGACGCATCACATGGGTTGGCACGCTGGAAGCAGCAAAAATGGCCTACTATGCGCTAATAGAATCTCATATTAGATACGGCCTTACAATCTGGGGAAGCTCCGCGGGAAATCTCAAGAGAATACTTGTACTGCAAAAGAAGGCTATAAGGACCATTGCAAACCTGAAGCCACGGGAAAGTTGTCGACAAGCCTATCAGACCTTGGGCATACTCACAGTACCTGCACTGTACATCTACGAAGCAATTTTATATGTTGACAAACTAAACCTGCAAACTCACATGGACCTTCATAACTACTCCACACACCATGCCTCCAGATTCATCCTACCTCAACATAGAACAGCCCTCTACGAGAAAAAACCACCATACATAGGCCAAAAGCTGAAAAACCTCCTTCCTGACCACCTACGGAACCTGACTGGCAACAAACTGAAGAGGAGATTCCTGCTGAAGAATCCTGTATACACCATAGAAGAATTCCTGGAAGCTATGAACAATATCACTCCTTGAGTTTAATTATTGTGATTTGACAAATTACTGTTCTTAATGTTCATGTAATAAATAAATATAAGTAAATAAAAATAAAAATATTAACAGAGATATGGTAGGAAAAGCGTCAGAAAAGCCATAAATGAACTTTGTCTAAAAAATATCATGTGATTGTTCAAATTAACAAAAATTGCAAGCAGAACAACAATGAGGAAGAATGTTCATCTAATCTGAAATATTTTTCTAATTTTTCAGTAGCCTATTTCAAAACGCTTTCCACAGAAAAAAATCATTCCCAGAATCAACGCTTATTTCCTACAATTTGAAAAATAAATTCAATTTTGAAAGGAGTAGGGCCAGCCCGTAAAGTGAACAATTAGGCCTAACTGCATAATATTCTTTCTCATCGTATTCAGTCTTGACAAGGTGTGAACCACTCATGTTGAGAATCTTAAAAAATCCAAGTGAGGCCATTTTGGGCATAGGCTAATTGAGCAGTGTGGGTAAAGTCCTACTGAAAAGAACCGAGCAAGACCGAACCAAATCGTGAGTACGCCCTGCTGAATACCAGTAAATGAGGTTAAAAGAATCTCAATTCCTAGATTCAGTACTAACCAAGAAGGTATGGCTCTTCACTCTTCAGTTTTATATTAGAAGGCCTAGGCCTATCTGTGCCATACTGGAAGGTAGATTCCTACTTTAGTTATGAACTGAATAAACAATCACAGCCTTTATAAATGAATATTTAAGAAAACTTTAAAGTTGAATATATTTATTAAACTCTAAAATAGGTCTCTATAATTCATGAGTGGTAAGTATCTCCCCTTACCTACGTCTCCTTTCACGATCTCTTGAGCGAGATCTCCGTCTTCTTCTATCCCTTTCGGCTCTATCCCTCTCTCTCGACTTACTTCTCCGTCTTCTAGGTGGAGAAGGAGTTCTTCCCATTGCGGTTTAACTTTTTAATTCAGGGAAAATATAGTGAATTAAATAATATTTAATTAACTAAATTACTCATATATTATATGATTGACGTTTAATTTGTAGCTAAGTGACACTGTGACACTGTTTCTGTTTAGCAACAATTTAATTTAACCTTATTTCTTATTTGATTTATACAGCACGCTATGCAGGGAACCATGTAGCCTCTAAATACATCGATTGTGGTTACTTCGTTAGACATGGTTATACATCGAGTAATATGCGCTGAGTTCATCTGAAATTATTGTTTATTTGTGTTATGATGTTTCGTTTGAATCTTCTCATCTGTGCAACCGCTACTTCCAAGTTATAGTATGCAGAATACTTTCTAGACTCGTTCCGTAGTTATATCCCCCTCCCCATCACCTGGACGACCTTCTAATCGTAGAAAATGCCGAGGAGAAGTTAGCAGTATTTTTGACGTAACCGTTCCACCGACTAGGCGGAACTGTATTAGTCCTTGCCGAGTACCGATGCCGTTCCGTTCCGGTTCCTTGCAAAGCTAACTTAGTAGACTGAAGACTATAATGATAGAAGGTGAAGGGAAGAACCTATCTCATCTCTCCCTACCCTGAATCCTGTATAAGGAGAAAGAATTTTACCATCGGAAGTTTTGTATTAAACTATGTTAATATTCAAACTCTGGATTATTAGTTATCATTTTTTTAAATCCTGTTTAATAATTCATTATTACGGAAATTTTTTTAAAGGAATGGAAACTTCTACAAATATTTAATAGTAGCTTACATAAACTAACTCAGTGTAACGCCAGTTGGCCTAGGCCTAATACAGTAATCCAATTATGGACTGTTTTGAAATACAATGTTAGTTTAATCTAAAGGTAAACCAAGATTACTGTCAAGATAATCAAACACTATTCACACACTAGTAATAATAAGAATAATGTGTTGAGTTCCTCTAGCTAATCAAAACACGGCACCATTTCGAAAGAAACCCATAAGACCATAACAAAACAACAACGACATCAACTTAACAATTGAAGGGGTCCCCCGTAAAACGTTCTAAACGACAAAAACCTAGTTTTGAGTAATCAAGGGTTGAAAGTTGAATTCTAAAATTTACGGGTTTTTAAGGTTAGAACTTATAATCATGTATAATCTTTTAACACCCTATTTATAACATCATAATGTAGCATTATATTGAATTTGTACTTGCCATCAAGCATTTTAAAACATTTTACGTGTTTTTTTAGGGGTTGTAACGTTCTAAATGACTGGCGCTTGGAACGTTTTCTGACGGACTGCTCTTCTACTTTGGAAGAAAACATGAGGGAGAGTAGGAATACCAATAGATACAAAAATAAAACTAAATATAAAACAATTTTATTGATGTAAAAGTACAAAAACGTAATGTTGTTAATAAAACGTGATACGTCATTTTGCTAAAGTTATCCACATGTGGTGCTTAAAACGTTATTCTACCCACCTCTTTTGGGGGCAATTTCCAGGCCTTGGCTTCTTATTTTTTGAAACATAGGGTAATCCAACTTTTCTATATTCAATCCTGGTCTTATCCTTCCACTTTCCAATATTTACTTCACGTCTTTTATTTTTATTTACGCGATTTTGGTCCTTGGGTGACAGCGCAACGACCGGCGGGGATTCCATCTTTCGGCGAATAGAACGTTATTACCCAGAAAGCCCGTGCAGTCTCGCAAAGCACGCAAACTTTGACAGACGAAACCAGGGCTACCAACTCAAATATCTTCAAAACAAAATATACCACGGTGTAGCTCATGTCCTGGAGAACCTTTTTCACTGAATATCTTCGATTTTGAAATTTTGTCGTATAGAACGTTTTACGGGGGACCCCTTCATTTAATTAATTTAACAAAACAACATTTTGTAGCAAATCGTTCTAACTTAAGTGTCGCAAGAGATAAGGAAAGGAAAGAAAGAAATTGCGGCACTCTAATCGAAATAATCAGAATCGCGGCGTCAGTCAACTGTGATCTATTACTAGCAAGTAACTGGAACTTCGGATCAATTTAACTGCTCCTTTGGATGTAACAGATACATGACAATGACGCTACTGCGCATGCGCAACCGTTGCGGCATTTTCTACGATTAGAAGGTCGTATCACCTGATCACCCCCTTGGAAAAAGTACGATGGACGCCCATGCCATTGAGTAATAATGCCCATGCCTCCTGCTCCTATACACCGGTCTGAGGCCTTGTTTGCACGACGACCAGACAGTAGGACAGTAGAAAAAAATTCTTTTGTTCTCTTTTGTTTAAAGGTGTTACTGTCCACCGTACTGGGCGTCGTGCAAACAGGCCCTCACACTTAAATGGAGCCAAGTGGTAAGCTTATTGGAGCGGGTTAGTTCGATGCACTTTATTCAGATGGCGTTGTAAAAACATGACTTTCTTCTTCTTCACTGATTCAGCCAATCAGAACGACGATAACGATCTGCTAACTTCCCGTTCCGTTTCCCCTGATTTTCTGTCACGACGCGACGTGTACACAACCATAACGAGTTGGAATTAATTTGAGTGTGGGAAAATACCTAAAGTACGTTTGCAGAAAGTTGTTCTAGTGTAAGTTGTTTCGCGAAATACTGTACTGCGTGATTCATGTTGTGCTTAAAGCTATTGATGGAAAATAAATACGTAGATGTTTACATATCTAGTTATTTACATCTAGTCAACTTAGTTAATTTTTATTAAGTGCTTTTATGTAAACATCTACGTATTTATTTTCTATCAATCGCTTTAAGCACAATAAGAATCACTCAGTACAGTATTTCGCGAAACAACTTGCACTAGCGGCAAACGCACTTAATCTAAACAAACCGGTAAAGTAATTAAAATTGAAAGTCTAGCAAACAAAACAAGAAAACGAAAATATAAACAAAGCAGACGACGACGATCGATATGTCGCATCGACGACGATCGATATGTCGCATCGACGACGATCGATATGTCGCATCGACGACCATCGATATATCGCATCGATCTTTTTAGTTCGTAGCACTTTATTCAGATAGCGCTGCTGTTCCCTTACCACCGAGTTAACATGGGAGCATAGATAAAAACGGATGTTTTATCTATGATGGGAGTGCCATCTCTTTACGAAGTTCATTATTACTCTATGTCCTATATTCAAAGTTACCCGAGGATTCCAATCTGGCATCCGCCATATTCTTGTTCAGTACATCAAGATTCAATAGAATAAATCATGAAATTTGAGTCGGACGCCACTTCAAGGTTCATGCCTAATTTCTTATTTAGCGACTTGACTATGACGTAGAAAGAGATCTCGGAACACCGTTCCGCCGCAAATTAAGCTATGATTAAAAATATCAAGTTACGAACCTGTATGGTATGAACTACAGGTAGCTACTTCTTAATAATAAAAATGACGAAGATGTCATCCGATTAGTAATAAAAATAAATTACGTCATCCGAAAAAGGGAAGAGTGGTCCAGATTAAAAATAACAGTAGGATCATAGATAAAAAATACCCAGCAGTTACTGCTGGGTATTTTTTAGCGAATTTCCCATATAGGGAAGAAGCTATTACCGTAGGTCTCATGGTAAGACTTAAGCTCGGGACCATTGTAACTTTTCGTTTTGGGGCCCCCAGAAGCAAAAAACACCATTCGTTCGAATTTTAGCGAATTTTCCCCTATAGGGAAGAAGCTATTACCGTAGGTCTCATGTTAAGACCTAAGCTCGGGACCACTATAACTTTTCGTTTTGGGGCCCCCAGAAGCAAAAATCACTATTCCTTCGAATTTATATATATATATATATATGTATGTATATGTGTCTGTTAGCACGATAACGAAAGCGGCCGCAAAAATGGTCCGATCTTTATGAAATTTTGTACGGACGTAAAGTGGTTATCAATTGGACGAGTTCGTGAACCAGCCCGATCGGACCACCGGAAGGAAGGGTAAAGGGGAATAAACCCCCCCAAAAATGGGTTTTTTGAGTTTTTTACATAGAAAAATAAAATTTATCGAATTTTTGTGGGCATTATTGAATTCAGCTCAAAAAAAACTATTTCGTATCTCAAATCACTGCTCTATGTCCATTGGTTACCGAGATATTGAAAGTGGTATAGTTATTTGTGCAACTAGTGAGCAAAGTGAGCAATTGCCTCACTCGAGAGAAATCCTTACTCACGAGCCGTAGGCGAGTGAGGAATGGTTTCTCGAGTGAGGCAATTGCACTTTGCACTCGAGTTGCACATTATATTTTTCCTACAGTTACCATAAAACAAATAAATTGGTAAAGAAACGTATCATATTTTTACACAGAAGTGAAATTTTAATATGACATTTAATGTGAAAGTAGCATTAATAAATCAGAAACAAAATGATAAAACAAAAAATAATCTCCTTAAAAATGAACACAAACACCCTAAAAGAATTGTTAACCAAAGAATTACTTATAGAAAGACAAATAACACAAGCAAAACTAACCTTCAATGTTTACAAATGGCAAATCAATAAAATGGTGGCTTCTGCCGTGACCGGAAGTGTTGTGACAAATACAACAGTACAACAGCTGACCAGCTGATTTACAGCCAGTGCTGCCAACGTATTTCGCGCGCATAAGACCTGCTTGTCTGCATGTTATGCGCTCACTATTTCGTGCCTTCACGTTGCAAATCTGGAGTGAGACAAAGTAATTTGAGTGAGACAAAGTTAACTTTGTCTCACTGATGAGCGAATTGGCCACTTTGCTTTCTCAAATCAGTGAGAGAACATGTACATTGTTAGGTAACTGTAGGAAAAACACATTACGTTGTCCCAATGTTAACCTTATGGGAAATAAGTAAAATTCTATATCTCGCTTACTTCTCAATATATCTTAATAAAACTTGGTTTGTGGCTTCATCTAGATAATATATAATGTGTTTCAGTCTAAAACCCCCACAATTTCCATTTTTATAGCAGCAAACCTGCATACCTATTTCCCATGTTATCCTTATGGGAAATAAAAAAATTCTATATCTTCCTTATTTTTTGACTTATCTTGATAAAAGTTGGTATATGGTTTCTCCTAATTCAGATCTACGAAATATTGAATTAAAACCACCCAGTTTTAACGGACCTGTTGCAGCAAACCTGCATACCATTCTCCATATTATTCTTATGGAGCTTACAAATACATATTAAATTTCAATACCTTATATTGAAATATGTTCTTTTGCATTTGAAATTAGCTGAGTATGCAGGTCTGCTGCAACAGGGGTATTTTTAACTACGTTGGCAACACTGCTACCGGTTCAGCTGTTTCCCAACACGAGCGGAAAGGGAAAGTGTGCGCTGCTTTCATTGTTGACAATCGGGGGGGGGGGGGTTGATAAAGGGTAATAACTTTCATACGTTCACCTTCAAGATATTACAAGATTTTTATCGCCGAAAAAATATAAACCAACTTTATTTTGATCATAACTCGCTTAATTTTTACGATAATAACTTTTCCAAAAAACTAAATTAAAAGTCTTTTAATGATCTTTAAAAAATATTCTGTAAGTTTTCCTCGAAAAACTTTTAGATTTTTAGTTATTTCACATTTAAATTGTGCGTTTTGGCGTTCGACGAATTAAAACCACTCTTAAACAAGCTATAACTTGGCTCCAACTGGGTTTACAGACTTCACAAGCCCACCATTTTCTTTGTTTTTTATAAGCTACAATTTATTTCACTATAACTTTTTCACTAAACCTCTTAGTTTTTGAGTTATTTGTGGAAAACCATTTGAAAAAGTGTTTTTTTCTTGGGGGAAAATCGCCAATTTCAATCGTGAATATCTCGAAAAGTTTTGACTTTAAGAAAAAACTTTATAGAACAAAATTTGCTTAGAATCGGTGGGCTTAGTTTCAATGTAACAATTTTCACCACCTAGAAGGGGTGGCACCCACCCCCTGGGAAAAAGCAACCCTTAAAACATTTTTAACTTTGAAGTAGGGGGTAAGTAGAATCTAAATCCAAATTTTCATGCAAATCGGTGCTGACCGAGAAAATTCCCCAGTTTCGCCGTTTTTTACCTTCAATTACTGGACTATAGTGGCAAACGTACTTAATCAATTTAATCTAAACAAATCGGTAAAGCCATTAAAATTGAAAGTCTAGCAAACAAAACAAGAAAACGAAAATATAAACAAAGCAGACGACTACGACGATCGATATATTGCATCGACGACGATCGATATATCGCATCGATATTTTTAGTTCGTTGCACCTTTATCAGACAGCGCTACTGTTCCCTTACCACCGAGTTAACATGGAAGTGACAACTCTTTAAGAAGTTCATTATACGTTCTACACCTGGACGTTATGGAATGCTCCCTAAAAATACCACATAAACTAAGTGACAAAAACAAAAGAAATTGCTGCTGTCATAATGGGAACACATCTTGAACTTCAAGGAGCTGATATTATCATGTTCCTTTTGGTTCCCTAAATCTCTTGAGTTTCTGGCATGCAATAGTTAAGTACAGTTATATATAGGCATTTAGGGGTATTCAGACTTTCGTATTCAACTAAATACTGGGCATGCAAATAAAGTCTCCATACATGCTTGAACAATTTGCCAAATGTGTTGACAGCAAGTTCGGGATCGGAGCTGCTCGATGTACGTACTGAACCTCCAACCAAAACAACAAGAAACATAAGGACACCATAGAATATTTTGGTAAATAATTGGGGGCCGTCCATAGATTATGTCATCTGAATTTAAAGGCAAAGGGTCCAGATTGGAAATGACGGTAGGATTATGTGCATGGTGGGGAGAGAAGATGTTGAGATAACGTCTTTTTAGCGAATTTCCCCTATAGGGAAGAAGCTATTACCGTGGGTCTCATGGTAAGACTTAAGCCCAAGACCATGATAACTTTTCATTTTGGAGCCCCCAGAAGCAAAAAACACCATTTGTTCAAATATCTAGTTCTAAGTTCCAAAATAATTTTAAATTGTTTTGTAAATTGACATTATCTAGCACTATTTTGCAGTACTGGATTTACCACTAGGCCCACAAGCCTCGGCTTAGAGCCGTGTCTCAAGACAAAAATCTGTAACATTATTCTAGGGTATAAATAAAAATCATCTTAAGGTAAACAGCCCAAATTCCGGCCGGTTAACCCGCGAGGGGAGACGGACTCAAGGAACGAGAGGTACCCTTATTTTTTGTGCCAGAGTTACAGAACCTCTGGCCTGGACTGTGGGCACGAGGGTCTGGAACTATCCAGAGAGAGGTGACTCACCGAAAGAGGAAGGGGGAGGGGCGCTGGGGTACGTGAGAAGACGCTGGAATGCTGACCGGATTTGCTAGGTAAGTTCCATTGAACCACCCCAAATCACCCTTGTTTAAGTGGATATGAATGGTACAGGAAGTAACAAGTGGTATGAATATTAGACATGAAACAATATTTAAATTTTCTTTGGCAGCAAACATTCGTACTACAATTAATTAAATAGCACCTGCGCTTGTGGAGCGTTGATGGCATTTTGATTTTTCCCATGTTATCCTTAAGGAGAAAAAAATTCTATATCTTCCTTACATATTTTAATAAAACTTGGTGTATGGCTTCTTATAGTTCAGATTTGCTAAATTTTGAATTTAAACCGCCCACTTTTAATATACTTTTTCCTGCAAAACTGCATACTCATTTATAACATGCACACCCCATGTTACTATTATAGACATTACAAAAACATTTCATATCTTGGTATGTTGGATTGAAATGTTTGTATGCATTTGAAATTCACTGAGTATATAGATCTGCTGCAACGGGAGTATTTAAATACTGTGTGCATATAATCCTTATTTTCCTTAATATACTTTATTTTTTTGCAACAGCATGAGTTTGTATAGCAATCACAAATGTTTTTAACGGAATCGCTTTTAAAATTAAAACTACGATTTGGATTAAAATTAATGTATTTTGATTTTTCTACGTTGACTTGCATTTTTTAAACACATGCCGAGTTCGGTAGCTTTAAATGATCTCTATTTTCTTTTTAAATGAACTTCTATATTTTTCAGAGTAAAAATAGGGCAACGTTGTTGAGAAAAGCGCAGATTCATTCATGGAAGTGAGCTCAGGAAGCACAATCAGACGTAAAGTCATTTTTGTTAAGATGAAATTTTTTGTGAGCCTTTAGTTGACGTATATAAATCAAACAAGAACGTTTTTCTATAAAAAAGTCAATCAGGGGAAAAATATGCAAACACTTATTAACCTTTCATCCCTCCATCAATCCTATACTCTTATACGAGAAATGTTATCTTGTATGCTTGGTTGCACAAAAATCTAAAAAACGGCTCCGTGGATTTCCTTCCGATTTTGGAAATGATTTATTTTTGGCACAAAAACGTGCTTATGCAGTCTACTCCACCTAAAAAAATCTAATTACATAAGAAAGTTAATTTGAAAGTAGTAAAATGTTAACATGGGTTCGTATGGTAACAAAAATGGAAACGAAATAACGATGAAACAGTAAACAGCAGTTTTCAAGTTATAAAGCAGCTGATTACAAACAGACCTTGAACCGCTAAGGCGCATAGAGAAAGACATGAACAGATAGCTCCGAATAAAAATTGAGCAAAGAGTATTAATGTATTTATTTAGTGTATTTTCATCGGCCAGTGGAAAAACATTATTGCACATTTTAGACAATAAGGCCTGTAGTTTGAGGATATAACGTAGTTATTTAAAATTTTTTATCTATGCTGTTCTCCACAAATAAACCAAGCAACGCTTTTATCGTGTGCAAATGAATGAAATTAAAAATATGTTTGGGGTTAGCGTCACTGATATGTCCTCACGCGCTAAAATATGGTTTGTTGTTATTACTATAGCAATGGCTTTTTCTTTCATCTTTAATTGATTTCATTCCTATGGAAATATTAGTTCAAAGTAAAATGAAGCATGTTGTTCCGCGGATAGTGAAGGCCATTGAGTAGCAATTACATATAAGCTGTTAAAAATTATACCCATTTAAATAAATTTAATTACTTTACTTTAGTGCTGATGTATATTTTATGACTGAACTTTCTATGCTCAAACCCAGGAAGAAGACTACGACCCACCTTAGTTGACATCAATAATTTAACGTTATTTGTAGGCCTAAAAGAGTAATCTGTTTATTGCTGCTAGAGGAAATAAGAGGTACTTTCTCACACAATAGTCTCTTATGTTAAGATTCGAACCAAACATTTAATTTTGGCTCAGTTTTATACAGTGTGTAAAAAAAGTCTGTCCCCCCTCCTTAATTTTTTTGTTTGTTACAACAAACAATTAACCTTTGGAGAATGATGCTAACTCACCCCTAATTATTTTTTGATGTTACCAAAAATTTTGAGTGTCCCCCAAAAATGGGGGATTTTGGGGGCAACTCAAAATTTTCAAATGCAAACCCCTTTTGAGTGACCCCTCATTTTAAAGAGCTTTCAAAAAGTAGATGAATGGTGAAAATTGGAGGTCTCTAACGTGTTTCTATCCAAATTGACAGCTTGTCAAAGTTTTGAATACATCACATCCTTGAAACCTGGCGTCTAGGGCATTTGAAGTTTTAATTCACCTTTGGTGACATGAAAATGAAACGAGCCTAGGAAGAATTTTACTAAAAGAAAAAGTAGTCTCTTTTGGTGGTATTTAAATTTTTGAGTGTCCCCCAAAAAATGGGGAATTATGGGGGCGACTCAAAATTTTCAAATGCAAACCCCTTTCGAGTGACCCCTCATTTTAAAGAGCTTTCAAAAAGTAGATGAATGGTGAAAATTGGAGGTCTCTAACGTGTTTCTATCCAAATTGACAGCTTGTCAAAGTTTTTTTGGAGTCGTATTCAAACTTTGACAAGCTGCCAATTTTGATAGAAACACGTTAGAGACCTCCAACCTTCACCAATCGCCAATGTTTTAAAGCTCTTTAAAATGAGGGGTCACTCGAAAGGGGTTTGCATTTGAAAATTTTGAGTTGCCCCCAAAAATCCCCCATTTTTGGGGGACACTCAAAATTTTAAATTTCACCAAAAGAGACTACTTTTTCATTTAATAACATTTTTCCCAGGCTCGTTTCATTTTTACATCACCATAGGTGAATTAAAACTCCAAACGTCCTAGACGCCAGGTTTCAAGGATGTGATGTATTCAAAACTTTGACAAGCTGTCAATTTGGATAGAAACACGTTAGAGACCTCCAATTTTCACCATTCATCTACTTTTTGAAAGCTCTTTAAAATGAGGGGTCACTCAAAAGGGGTTTGCATTTGAAAATTTTGAGTTGCCCCCAAAATCCCCCATTTTTGGGGGACACTCAAAAATTTTGGTAACGTCAAAAAATAATTAGGGTTGAGTTAGTATCATTCCCCAAAGGTTAATCGTTTGTCTTAACAAACAAAAAAATTAAGGAGGGGGGGACAGACTTTTTTTACACACTGTATCTCAATGTTATAGAAATATTAATTTGCAATACTTATAAATACTTCGTTTTCATAAATGCCAGATGTTTTTTCCATTTAAACGTGGCTCTCAAATTATCATTCTCGTGTTCAACATTAGTTTTACTTCAATATGAGAAGAATTTTAAATAAATACCTACGGAAATTATAGACAAATTTTATTATTTAAACGAACTCTTTCGTTAAGGTTATTAAAAATATATTTGATTTTAAAATTATTTTGGTTTATCTTTGAAACGTATTAAACACAATTACTTATTCCTTAAAATAAATGCCCGTTATGCAATAAAAACATTGTTAATAAACAACTATTTTAAAACATTCTTCAGTATTGCAACGAGCGAGGCTCGATCCTCCTGGTACTAACATTTTAAGTCCCCCACGATTTAAAACAAAATTAAAGTCGGCGCCCATGAATTTGCCTTAAAACGACAGAACATTATAAAAATAAGTAACTATTTGGGTCTTGCCTTTGATTGTGGATTCCAACCAAAATGTACAAATTTTTAAGAAGTAGGCCTATTTTTTAAAATTAATTTTGTGAAGATCAGAGTAAGCCCTGCATACGTAAATTGATTTATTTTTACCTTTTAGCGAATTTCCCCTATAGGGAAGAGGCTATTACCGTAGGTCTCATGGTAAGACCTAAGCCCGAGACCATGATAACTTTTCGTTTTGGGGCCCCCAGAAGCAAAAAACACCATTCGTTCAAATTTCTAGATAAATATATATATATATATCTATATATATATCTATATATATATGTGTCTGTAAGCACGATAGCGCTCGCAAAAATGGTCCAATTGGAATGAAATTTGGCACAGGCGTGTAAAGTAGTAATTATTCGGATGAGTTCGTGAACTAGCCCGATCGGACCTTCGGAAGGGGGGGTAAAGGGGGATAAACCCCCTCAAAAATAGGTTTTTTGAGTTTTTTACATAGAAAAATAAAATTTATCCAATTTTTGTTGGCACCATTGAATTCAGCTCAAAAAAACAAACAATTTAGTATACTGAATCACTGCTCTATGTCCATTGGTTACCGAGATATTGAAAGTGGTAAACACAGTACGTTGTCCCAATGTTAACCTTATGGGAAATAAGTAAAATTCTATATCTTGGTTATTTCTCAACATATCTTGATAAAACTTGTTAAATAGCTTCTTCTAGTTGAGATCTACTAATTATTGAATCAAAACCATCCAGTTTTAATATACCTGTAGCAGCAGACCTGCATACTCATTCCCCATGTTATTCTTATGGAGCTAACCAAAACATGTCAAATCTCGCTATGTTGGATTGAAATACGTTGTTTTGCATTTGAAATTCGCTGAGTATGCAGGTCTGCTGCAACGGGGGTATTTTGTTTGATGTAACCGTAATACAATACATTGGTTCATATTCACGGTCTTTGAATGATAAATTATTGCATTTATTCAAAAGTAATTGCGATTGATTTTAGCTATATATTTATGATTTTGAACGATTGAGCTGTAAGGAACACAAAGATATTCTGTTTTATTCATATATTTTTTTACTTCTTTAGTTAGCATTTGATTTCGCTTTCATAATCATTCGTTCAATCATTTTTTGTTTGTATCCATTTGCTGTTGCAATATTCATTATGGTTCTTTTTTCTTTGTTGAACCATTTGGATTCATTGGTACTTTTAATAGTCGGTTGATCAACGAATGAATAATTTTTATTAATTTATTTTCATTTTTATTTGTGTACAGGATACATAAAAAATGAATAGTTTTATTTTTATTAATGTATATTTTAATGTTTATCTGTATTTGTTTTAAGACAGGGCTTGTAATGGGATTATTTTTTTTTTCGAGTCTTCCGTTCTGTTTATTTCTGAGTTTATGTTTATTTGTATTTTTATCAGGGCTTGTAATGGGTTTATTTTTTTCGAGTACAGTACACCTCGGATTATCCGGATTAATGTGGCGGAACACCGATCCGGATAAAAAAAAATCCGGATAATCCGAGGTGATTACAATATCGCCTGAATAGCGATGGCGTACCATAGCCCCTGCTAAATTAATGCTGCAAACGGCGTGTCAAGACTGTACAAGTCTTTCAAGCTGTACAGTCTTGAAAAACTTGTACCATTTTTACCTATTTTACCAGTTTACGCATACCATTTTTCTAACTGCCCTCGATTCTTCCTCCAGTCACTAACTGTGCTTGACCCAACACCCAGTTCCTTTGCTAATTTTTACCTGATTTCCCCATCTTAAGTCTTTTGACAGCATTCAGTTTCTGTTCTAAAGTTAAAACCAATTTTTTTTCTTTTACAACCACTCACCTTCAAACTCAATATCAGTTCACACAAAGAGTTAACAACTATAAACATGTAGCCTAAATTGGCGGCAATAAACTTGCGAAATTGCCATGGGCTACGACTGCAGATTACAGCAAGAGCCCCAAGTAGCAAACCAAAAAACTTCGTCACGAAAATGATGTAATGTACTGTTTAGGCAATGTGGCTCCTTCAATTACGTATTGTGATTCCAATACACACATTGTATACACTAATGTATTGCATTTTTACATTTTACTTTTAGAAGGCGCATTTCACTCGTGAACTCGCTAAAATTACGTTTTTTCCGTGATTTTAATTTTTTAATTTCTTGGCTGGACCGGTCCGGATAATCCGGGATCCGGATAATGTGGGGTCCGGATAATCCGAGGTGTACTGTATTCACTTTTTATTTATTTCAGAGTTATTTATTTTTTATTTCCTTATATAATTGCAATCTATACCTATAAAAGGCAAAGCCCTCTCTCACTCACTCATTCACTCACTCACTCATCACTAATTCTCCAACTTCCCGATAACCCAGAAGGCTGAAATTTGGTTCATTGTTTCTTTAGGCATTAAATAGGAAAACTAAATGGTTTTCATCCTGATCTGACCCTCGGACTCCGCCATGGACCCTCTCAAAGATCCCATATTATCCTTATGGCAGAATACAAATTGGTGAAATGTTTACATTCAAACAGATGTAAAATGCAAGAAATTTAGTGGAATGTCAAACCAGCTGTCAGGAATAGAACATAAAATAAATCACTGACTAAAGATACTTATAAGACCTTTTTTCCCCGTAACAGCTGTTAATGAAAGAGCTAATTTAAACCATTTATTTTATCTACATCATTAGAAAAAATACTTTGCCTTTGTCTTTTAGAAAATTTCACTGATGGAATTATTACCATAGGTCTCACGGCAAGACCTAAGCGCGAGACCATGATAACTTTTCATTTTGGAGCTCCCAGAAGCAAAAAAACTATTCAAACTATTCAAAGCTGAAAACACAGTACATTGTCCCTATAGAAAAATTCTATATCTCGGTTATTACTCAACATATCTTGATAAAACTTGGTATGTGGTTTTTTTGGTTCAGATTCACCTGATATTGTTTTAAAACCACAAAATTTTTGAATGACTGTTGCAATAGACCTGCATACTCATTCCCCATTTTATTCTTATGGAAGAAATGAAATAAGGTCCTGCACGTAGTCTGGAGGTCTGCTGCAACGGGGGTATTTTTATGTTCAAGATAGACCCTAAAAACCTTAGAATTTTTTGACATTATCAAGGCAATTTCTACGTTTTACATACATAAACTTTCATGAAACAGAAAACTGCTTTAGGATTCTCTAAGTACGCAAGGTCTGCTGCGACGGAGATTTTATATTCCTGCTTAAGGGCCGCTATACAGTATACCATGCATGCGAGCAGATTCAACGATATTGGGCATAAGCCTTCCCAGGGCAGTTGCACCCTTGAGGCCTTTATCAGTGGGGTGCTGAATCTGCTCATATGTATAGTACAGGAAGGCAAAATAGAAATACCTCCTGCAGGGGGCAGCAATAGAATAACTCCAGTCGCAGCAGACCTGCGGACTTTGAGGATTCCTGAAAACATCTTTCTGGTTAATGAAAGTCCATCTTCTTTATATTTGTCCAATACCACTTACCTATCATTGCTCAGCCCAAACTACAAGACTTAGAACCTTGGACCTTTGCATGGACGATCTTAAGGGCGTAAGCATCCCCTAAGAACGGGTTTTTTAATTCAAAGTTTTAAGGGTTTTGGCGGGGTTGAAGTTTATAAATTTTCCTACGCAAGTGGAATGATCTTTTGTTTAATTTTCAATGTTCATTTAACAAGCAGGTGGTTCAGCTTCACATATGGATACGATTTTACAGCTGATCTATAATTTGGTTACTTTCATAATGGTTTTATAGTTGTTTCGTTGATTTTTTTGGTGATATGTACTATGTTAAATATATAAAAGTTAAATTTAGTTTAGTTAGTTAACTTAAAGTCGTCATTCGTTTTTGTACCTCATCTGTTTAATCATAAACTCAGTATATGGCCCTATCTTCATTTAGGCAGCGGGAGTTACAGTTTTTATCGTGAGCAAAGCCACGGGTAACTGCTAGTTAGTTATATTTCAATGTTTATATGTTTTTTTGTTTGTCAGGGCTTCTAATAGGTTTATTTTTTATTTTTTCGAGCCTTTACTTTTGATTTATTTTAGAGTTTGTTTATTATATTCTTTTATACAATTTCAATTATATAGTTATATTATTTAAATGTGTATTTTTTTGTATGTCAAGACTTGTAATAAGTTTATTTTTTATTTTTCGAGTTTTCACTTTTTATTTATTTCAGAATTTGTTCTTTGTTATTCTCTTACATAATTTCACAATCAGTTTATTTATTTTCTACGACAATTTTGAATTTTCATTCTTGTATTATGATATAAAAATTTTTTGTAAAGTGCATAGGTACCTATAGAAAATAAAATATATTCTTCAGACTATTGCTTTCTTTCGTCCGTAATTCCTCAATAACAAACATGTTTTCTAAGTCCATAAGCCTAACTAATTCTTATTTTGGAACAGGTAACATTTATTTGTGGTCGCCATAAAACAGGAAATCTTACCAGAAGCTCTTGTTAACTTTACCGCAGTAGTAAATTAAGGAGCTGAGGTCTTTTTTTAGTTATAAGTAAACAATTTTATGTGTTTAAGTTACCAGTGTTTAATATCTCTTCTTAACATTGCAAATACAAATCCAATTTTTAAGATATCGGTGTTTGAGTCAATATTCTTTTACCAATTAAATGTTGTTTATGAGTTATTCAGAACTTGCAAAGTTTGTGTTTGAGACTAAAGTATACGTAAAAAACGGTTAAAATCTACTTTCCAATGAACAACTGTTATGCAAAGTTTGGTAATCATTAATTTTCTTTAAACATACATCTTCCCTAACAGCCTAATAAAGATTGCTATACAAACCAAGGAATGTAAAAAAAACTTCGACGTTTTTACTTTTAAATTAGTTGTATACGTGATTAAGAACACTGAGAATTCCTACGCCATTGCTGCCATTTTGTAATTTTGTATATGTGACAAGAACACTGAGTATTCCTGTGCCATTGCTGCCATTTAGTAATTTTGTACTCGTCTTCATATTTATGAAAATAATAATTTTGGTATTGTACACCTAGAACTGACCCTTAATCAAATCATTTCCAATTATTCTTCTGCATTACGTTTATTTTGTATAGAAGTCCATAATTTATTTTATACTAAGACCTGTAGGCCTTAGCATCCATACGAAACACTATAAATTAAGATTGCCCCTTCTTTCCCTTTGGAAAATAAGTGACATAGAGAAAAATTGGTTTTTCTAGCAAGATTTGCAGTGTACCAATGACAGCGTATAAATCCTATTAGGTTTTCGAGCAGATTCCTGACCGAGTGTTGGCAAATGGTTCTTTCTAAGAAATGCAAAAATACATTCTCTCACACTCCCTTGTCCTTCCCTCCACCTACCGCCCCTTCACCACCCCCTCATTCTCTCTGAAGGCCCCCCCCCGTTCCTACACTCCTACCCTCAGAATTTGACAGTTTTACAACCCCGAGTGATAACGACTCAGGTAAACCCCCGTTCCTTGGGTCCTGCACTCACCCGCGAGAACTGACTTACCTGTCTAAAAGACCAGGTTAGTAGTTTTTTCGATAAAAATTATATTTTTTAGGTGTCAGCAGGGCTGGCCGTCACTATACCTTTTGTACGTATTTCTAGGAACATCATGACTCACTTTCCGTCATTCTATAACCCTTACAGTCAGTTCAATGAAAGTTTCTTTAGAGGTCTGGTATTTTTGACCTTGTGTCATGTAAAGCTTCATGTTACATATAAATATTTTTTTGCGCATATTTATTACATAACATATTTAAAACACTAATGTACAATACTTCTGTGGAGTTTTTGTCAGTATAAACACATTGTTTTACAACATACGGACGTTTTTAAGGCAATAACAGTAATTACTGAAGTACCTACTGCAATTCAAAATATATTATTTTAATATTATATAAAAAATTTGTATGAACAAATATTCTATATAAAGTAGTCACAAAACTAATGTAAAAGACTTCAGTGGAGTTTTTGTGCAAATAAACTCATAACTTTTCAATATACTAACTTTTATTTATAACCTGGTCTAAAAGACCGAGAGTCAGTCATCGTGTTTTCAAATTGAAGTCAGTTCTGCTGGGTTAAGGAAATTCAGGGCTAATACTACCTAAAAAAAATATTAATATGAAATTAAAATTATTGAATGAACTACCTATATTTTGGTTACTTAAATACTGTAAATAAATTTAGGTTCCAAATAATATATTAATGTAGCATAAATTAATCACAACAAGAGGTTTAAATTACCTGTATCCGTCAAGTGATCCTATTGTAGTTGGCAGACTACAGCTGTTTCATGTTGTAATTAACACATCTTCAGGTCCTCAGAACGCCGTTGCATTGATTTGCATATCCTTGGATATGGTCGTCATTTCGATAAAAGTTCACATAAAAACACGCACACGTACACGGGACACGGAACACTTAGGTACATTGTTGGCCAAACACAAAATTTAAAACGAACGGACACGTGCGGCGCCGGTAGTAGGTAGGTCATGACTGCCGTGTGCCGGAAGTGATAGCCCCCACCCTCTCTCCTCTGTTATCAGGACCTGTCCTTTTGTCATCTAAGATGCGTATGGCGGTATTGTAAATAATGTTTGACTCAAATGACAATTTTTCATTTAGGACACGATCGGGCTGTTTTTTAGAAGCATGATATATGTCAAACTCTTCTATCGTGTCCATGTATTTTCCTTTGTTACACAAGTGGAGGACGCTGAGATTGTTATGTATATCAGTATAATTGTGGTTGGAATTAATTAAGTGGTTGGAAAATGCTGACTTAGATGATATTTTAGGCCGGTGTTCTTGGAATCGGATGGCAAATGAACTCATCAAATGAAATCATCCTTAATCGACAAACTCATTCGTAAACACACCAACAAAACTAGGTCGATATCGGATGCAGAAAATAAAAAATATGTTAGTGCCGAATATGGTGTTGCTCTTAATAATACTTTAAGAAGCGAAATGAATAAGAGTGACGTAGTCGTGGCATTTAAAACTTCAAATAAACTTGACTCAATGCTTAAACCAAGGAAACAACAGGCAATCAACAAATTAAATAAAACAGGAGTTTATAAATTAACATGCAACGACTGTCCAAGTTTCTACATTTGCCAGACATCTCGTTCACTTGCCATCCGATTCCAAGAACACCGGCCTAAAATATCATCTAAGTCAGCATTTTCCAACCACTTAATTAATTCCAACCACAATTATACTGATATACATAACAATCTCAGCGTCCTCCACTTGTGTAACAAAGGAAAATACATGGACACGATAGAAGAGTTTGAAATATATCATGCTTCTAAAAAACAGCCCGATCATGTCCTAAATGAAAAATTGTCATTTGAGTCAAACATTATTTACAATACCGCCATACGCATCTTAGATGACAAAAGGACAGGTCCTGATAACAGAGGAGAGAGGGTGGGGGCTATCACTTCCGGCACACGGCAGTCATGACCTACCTACTACCGGCGCCGCACGTGTCCGTTCGTTTTAAATTTTGTGTTTGGCCAACAATGTACCTAAGTGTTCCGTGTCCTGTGTACGTGTGCGTGTTTTTATGTGAACTTTTATCGAAATGACGACCATATCCAAGGATATGCAAATCGATGCAACGGCGTTCTGAGGACCTGAAGATGTGTTAATTACAACACGAAACAGCTGTAGTCTGCCAACTACAACACGATCACTTGACGGATACAGGTAATTTAAACCTCTTGTTGTAAAAATCAGTGATCCAGAGGCTATACCATCAAAATAAATTAATCATATTTATATGTAAAATGCAATTTTATTTTAGAGCTATTCATCTAACTTAAATCCCTAATACCGGTCGTCACCGTCCCAATACTGGTTTTTGCAAGCCTAATTACGGTCGTGATTGTCAAGACGACACTATAACGTGATTTTTCCAGAGTTAACTAAGTTGAACTGAAATTTAATATTGACAGACATTTTTATTCCTTGGGAATGATAAACCTGCACCAACTTACAACGTCACCTTAGGGAAACAATATTGAGAAAAATCTTTTGCTAATCTGCTTTTGATGTAAAACACTATAGCCCATGACCGTTGGCTTGCTGTGGTAGAATGAGGTTATTTTTAATTTCTATATGATTCGAAACTTTTATTTTGTGTCAGTGGCGGTTCGTGCACAGGAGCACATGAGCACGTGAACCCCACAAATAAAAAATACCCCCATTGCAGCAGACCTGCATACTCAGCGAATTTCAAATGCAAAACAATACATTTTAATCTAACATAGCAAGATTTGACATGTTTTTGTAAGCTCCATAAGATTAACATGGGGAATGAGTATGCAGGTTTGCTGCTACAGGTATGTTTAAACTGGCTGGTTTTAATTCAATATTTAGTAGATCTGAACTAGAAGAAGCCATTTACCAAGTTTTATCAAGATATGTTGAGAAATAAACAAGATATAGAATTTTACTTATTTCCCATAAGGTTAACATTGGGACAACGTACTGTGTTTACCAATTTCAATATCTCGGTAACCAATGGACATAGAGCAGTGATTCAAATTACTAAATTGTTTGTTTTTTTGAGCTGAATTCAATGGTGCACACAAAAATTTGATAATTTTATTTTTCTATGTAAAAAGCTCAAAAAGCCCATTTTTGAGGGGGTTTATCCCCGGTTACCCCCCCTTCCGGTGGTCCGATCGGGCTGGTTCACAAACTCGTCCAATCGATTACCACTTTACATGTCTGTACCAAATTTCATCAAGATTGGACCATTTTTACGGCCGCTATTGTGCTACCAGACACACACATATATATATATATATATATATATCTCTAATTCAAACGAATGGTGTTTTTTGCTTCTGGGGGTTGCAAAACGAAAAGTTATCATGGTCTGAGGCTTAGGTCTTACCATGAGACCTACGGTAATAGCTTTTTCCCTATAGGGGAAATTCGCTAAAAGTGAAAAACCACAAATAAAGTTATTTATTAAAATATTTCTATTTAAACGCAGAATATCCCAAACAATTAAAAATGACAGTAATAAGCAACAGCGAAGAGCGCGCGTCGCCTTCGACGTTGTTACTAGAGCCAGTGAGGCGAGACTGAGTTTGGAGCATTGGAGCACTGTAGGCGTAGGACGAGTCCATTTGTGGAAGCAGCAGGGGAGGAACCATGATTGCATGGTGCCTTATGGAGCTTCCCTCGGAGCTGCTTCCTAGTGTGCCCATGTGCGTTTTAACGAGGCTTGACTCTTGTTGTTTTTTGGTTCGGATGATGTTAAAGTTTATTAATATAAATATTATGTGTTTTAATGTTGTTTTTAGTAATAAATATGTTTATTTCAGTGATGTAGTTTGGTGATTTATGATAAATTCTGATTATCAAAATAAAACAATTGGCGTAGTGGCCGCGCGATAGCTGACCGTCTACAAGAATATTTACTACACTCCTGACTAATGGTAATGACATATTTAATTTATTGCAAATGTATTGTTATTCGTGTCAAAACATAACTGGCTATGTAAAATTATATTTTTTAGGTAGGAATTAATTACAAATTGTTTAAAGATTTACGTTACTATTTAAACGGATAAAATTTACTAAAAGAGTCTACAATTATTTAAAACTTGCTAAAAAACTTGTATTACACTTTTTAAATGAATAAAATTTACTAAAACTTGTAACGAAATACTTTAGTTCAACAGTATGAAATAGAAGGAGTCAGTTTTGCGTGGCCGCAGCCGCATTTTCTTTCGCTAATCAAGGTATAGACGTAATTCATCATAGTAGTGAGGAAGGATAGCTATTTTTTTGGGGTAGAATATTAGGTTTCTGGCTACAACCATAAAACTTTGCAAAATCAATGATCATGCATTTTGGAACTAAATTCAGCCCAGACACCAAAAATTAGACATCTAATTTTCAAAATGGCGGCTAAAAAGTGTTGTAAGAGGACAAAATTCAACTATTTAGACCATGGGCCGCCAATATGAAACCCTCCCCCCCCGTAGGAGTTTTCGACATATGTATTTTTTTGTTGCTACTGACATGTACTTTAAGATTTTGCTTGTTTGTGACGTTTAAATTACATCATAACCCAGAAAAACATAAAATATCATTGATAAATCGTTGAAAAAAAAACATGGGATCTTTTTGAAAAAAGTCACCTGACTGCATTTTTACATGCATTTTTTGAGATATTGACTCGGGACCAACGCCTATCATTGTTGGGTGGCTAATTCTTTATTTTGAAATGATAAAAATTTTTGGCCGCCATCTTGGATATCAATTTATTTTTTTAAATGTAAAGATGGTGTTGCAGCACATCATTATGAACTAGATTTTTACGCTGATTACAGTGCTGAAATCCGTATTTGAAAATATGGATTCGTTAAAAAGATATGCACTAATAAAAATTTATCCCTATACATTTCTTATGGACGTTTCGTATTTTCAATATGTTTTTGGATTATGTTTCTTCTATCTCTCATTATAATAAAGATATGTAGTTAGTTTTAGTCTTAAAATACTCAGTGAAATACCGGCTTTAATTTGTGATATTAATGATCAACATTGGTTAAGTGACAGATGAGCTGTACGGCTCAATTTAACTTAAAAATCAATTTTTCAGAAATTGGTTTTTAGTCATGTATTAATATCTCCAGTTCTAAATTAGGTATTGAATTCATTTTGGTCTTAAATTACTCAGTAAATCATCAGCTTTCATGTAAGCTGACTTTCAATAAGATCAGAGTGAAGTTCATGTAACTTTTGAGTTTTCACTCAACATAAATTCGTTTTACTTGCATAATTTTACATTTCTTGAAGGATTTCTCTAGTTCCAAAGAAGACTCAGAAATCGTAAAGGTCTTAATTGACTTATTAGATTATTGGCTTTCATTTGAGTCATAAATTATTATTACATTTTGAGTTTCAGCTGAGTTGTGGTTCTAAATCCCACATAAAATTAATATTTTCAGACATTTTCGTTTATATAAAGACTGATATCTGCAGTTCTAGGAAAAGTCTGGAGTTCTGAATGTTTTTAAAAGATTCAGTAAAATATCAGCTTTCGTTTGAGACTGTGATAATTTAATTCAATCACGTTCGGGGTGAGTTATAATCCAAATGAAGAGTAAAATTTAAAAATAATTAAACTTTATATCGTAACGAGCCTTAAAATCTTTTTACAGCTAAACCGATTTTACATATCAATATTTTAAATAAAAGTCGACATATCACTGCAAATTTTAAGACCAAAATGAACTAAATACCAAATTTAGAACCAGAGATATACATACTTGATTAAAAAAAGTTTCTGAAAAATTGATTTTTAAGTTAAATTGAGCCTTATAGCTCATCTGTTACTTGTCCGATGTTGATGATTAATATCACAAATTAAAGCTGGTATTTCACTGAGTATTATATTATAAGACTAAAACAAACTACATATCTTTATTATAATGAGAGATAGAAGAAAAATAATAAAAAAATATTGAAAATACGAAACGTCCATAAGAAATGTATAGGGATAAATTTTTACAAGTGCATATGTTTTTAACGAATCCATATTTTCAAATAGGGATTTCAGCATTGTTATCAGCATAAAAATCTAGTTCATAATGATGTGCCACAACACCCTCTTTACATTTAAAAAAGTAAATTGATATCCAATAAGGCGGATCCAAGATGGCGGCCAAAAATTTTTATCCTGTCAAAATAAAGGATTAGCCACCCTACAATGATAGGCGTTGGTCCCGAGTCAATATCTCAAAAAATGCATGTAAAAAATGCACAGGTGACTTTTTTCAAAAGGAAAAAACGATGTATCAATGATATTTTTGTTTTTCTGGGTTATGATGTAATTTAAACGTCGCAAACAAGCAAAATCTTAAAGTACATGTCAGTTGCAACAAAAAAATACATGTGTCGAAAATTCCCAAGGGGGGGAGGGTTTCATATTGGCGGCCCATGGTCTAAATAGTTGAATTTTGTCCTCTTACAACAATTTTTAGCCGCCATTTTGAAAATTAGATGTCTAATTTTTGGGGTCTGGGCTGAATTTAGTTCCAAAATGCATGATCATTGATTATGCAAAGTTTTATACTGGTAGCCAGAAATCTAATATTTTCATACTAACCGACCTCACTATAAGTTAATGATTTTTATTTTCAAGGATTAATTAAGAAGAGTATTAATCAATGATGGAAGATAATAGTTGTAGGCCTCAGTTCACAGTTATTTATTTAAAAAAAAATTCGGTTTTTCGATTTATCGTCATACTATTAATTATCTCAGTATATTTCAGGATTACAGATTAATAATAAAATTGGTTTCAGTCATTAATTAATGTTGAACATTAACAGTGTAAGCCTTATTTATTTGTTCACTAATTCTCTTTATTTATATGTTTATTGCCTTATTTATATGTTTACTAATTCTCTTTTAAAATAAAATTATGGTTATATTTTTATTTGCAAGATTAAAAATAAAAATAACAGTCAATTAAAAATAGTGAAGATTTATCTAACGTTTCATTTTGGGATAATATGATATTAATGTGTAATAGTAGCAAAATACGATTCATAATCGTCAAAGGAAGGGTGGTGCCTTATTAAATTTAATACTTTAAGCATAACACTTGTGTATAACAACAGGTATCTCAAGAAATGCAGGCGCTGTGGCTTTTTAAGCGTCAAACGTAGGTACTTAAATACCGATTAGTTTAAGACAATAACTCTAAAAAATATATACATTGATATCATGTATATATTTTTTAACTGTGAACCCCCAGTACATAAACTCACGAGCCGCCACTGCTTTGTGTATTCATTCCTGTTCCTATTCTTTTACACGTAAAACAAGGCTACAATCGTTTGAACAAAAACTTATCAGTTCTTCATCTGATATAACGTAAATATTTTGGTTTATCACATTGTATTTGTCGACCACTTGAATAAATAATTTTAAAAATATATTTTTCTTCAAAGACTAAATCTGAATTCTTAACCAATAATGTATACGTATAAAATAAGAATAAACTTTGAAGTCATTGAAAACAGTAATTTGGACTATAAAAAACCATATTTGTCGTCGCTATTAATTACCAACCGTAATTAGGAAATACTTGAAATTTACCGTCTTAATTACGGTCGATAAAATATATGGGTAAAACAATGTAAAATCTCACTGAAATTTATGCACTTTAATTGAAAATTATTCTTTATAAAGTAGAAACACTTTTGCAAACACAATTTAGCAATATTTCGTAATTTTAAATCTTATTGACATCGCCTCAGTTCCAAGCCATTTAGACAAGGAAGCAGCAGGCGACCGCTCGAACCGGCCAAATCCACTGTTCACATCCTTCTAATTTCTTTGTCAGATTATTTCAAGTGTTTGTGCTCTATGGTAGATCGATGATCGCATTTTACGTTGTTACCGTAAGGTAGGTTATTGGGCTGACGGGGATGTTTTTATGTTTGGATGATTGAGAAGTGGCGATAGACGACCGGTATTAGGCAAGCGACCGTAATTTGGGCTACTTACTGTTATTGAACGTAAAGGCTGAAATCAAACACTTCTTATTAACAATATTATTAAATCTTTAATTACATGGATACCTTAATTATATAAGTACATTTTCAAAGTTTATAAATGTCAGTTATTTAATATAAAGGCTGAAATCAAACACTTGTGGATAACAGTATTATTAAGTCTATAATTACCTGTACGTTTTAATGATAAAAGATATTTTGTACAATTCGTACATGATAAAAAATATGAGATATTAAGGATCTAGACCATATCACACATTTTAAACAAAATCATCTAAATCACTACTAAAAGAATTGTCATCTTGATTTCTTCTTTTGCAGAGATGTTTTGAAGCTACTTGTATTTTTAGCAGCCCCATGCAAAACACTAGAAATCTTTTCTGCAGTGACTTTTTCCACCCCTTCTTTACCATCCCTAAAACAAAAATTTCATAAGTTTTGAGATATCTCTGGACAAGACTAGACTTTTAGACTGTAAGAAAAAAAGCTCCAGCGTTGCCGGCTAGCCACTTTTCCCTCAGGAATATTGTGCAATGTATTAGGAAGATCAGAATTCGCAGAAGATGGGAAATGTACGACATGGTCAGTCAGCCTCGTCCCTGAAGCTAGAGAGAATAATTTCCAACCCATCCCCAGGGCCGAACCAGGGATGACTCAACCTCAAACCTGAGACCCCCAAGCATTCCCAACAAGGACCCCCACCTGGGAGACTCTCACCTTCCAGACCGGCAGACCATAGGAGTTTGTTGGTAAGGGTCCCTCATGGACAAGCCAGGATGATCCCCTACTCTCTCCAGGGCTTGGACCTGAATAGGTATCCTTGCTCAGCTGGAAATAAAAGTCAAAGGCTGCTCTGTTCGATCTGCATTTAGGAGAAAATTGGACCCGCAAGGGAAAAAGCTAAGAATAAAGTGTTAAGTTCATTTCTTTAGCTACAACCTCATCAAGAGATAAGAATTACCTGACCAAAAAACAGATTAATTTTATTATTTTTCTTTTCAGTCTCAACTAGAAATGTCAAATTTAACACATAGGCTAATTATTATTAATCAAATATTGAAATTTAAAAAAACAGCATCAGGATTACAGGTTTGGTGGCAATAACTGTATCAATTTTCAAGATCTTATCTCATTCTTACGATAAAAATGATAAATCATATAAAACACAGAAAACCCCATTCAATAACCATTTCTACAGATTCTAAGGATATTTTTTGTTTCTATCTAAACCCAAATTGGTGTTGTAAGCGACAACTTTTATATTGCTTGCTTACATGGCCTGACCTTTCTATTATTATTCTGTGTTCAGTGGTATACTCATAATATCGAAATGAATACCTTCTAACTTTCATAAAAGAGAAAAATATTAAATTTTTTTATTATAATTGAATAAAAAATAAGGGAAAAACTATTTTTTCCTTTAATTGTGCATAAGTGTCAGTTTAAGCACCGAAAACCAATCGTAAAACCGCTGTTTACTGAGGAGCGAGCGACTGAGGAGCTACTGAGGAGCTTTTTTTTGCGCTTTAAAAAGTCTTTGGAGCGAGCGCAAAAGTCTTTTGCGCTTGCCACATGGTTACTTTCTCCCTCGCTAGCCGATTGCATTGTTACTCGGCGCGCTACAGCACTCCCTTCCGCTTCCAACTGAACTAAACTTGTTTATAACCTCAAACTGGCGCATTCAGCTACAATGGATGAACTAAGTGATGACGAATTCCTATTCCTATTATTTGTAAGCTGAAATTTGTATCCATTAAATCGTGTTTGTTCTCGTTAAAGTCTTTATTTTTACACAATGTTTATAACCTCAAAATCATAATGGCGCTTTCAGCTACATTGGATGTGAGAAACAGTGATTGTATTTATCGTATGGGAAATTAAAACTGCAGTTGTAGGAAAAATGTAGTATGTATTTCGCATGTAAAGCGTCTTTCTCGATTTTGCTAAAAATACCTGTAACTGTTTAGCTTAAGCGAGAAAGGTCTACTTTACGCTCTTAATACATAAATAACTATTGTGTTGCAGGCGTGGTTATTATAAATGATAATCCATTGCAGGGACCAGGTGACGCATATGAAGCAATTTTAAGACTCTAAAAAAAGTAATAAGAAGCAAAATAATTTGATTACTTTAAATTTTAGTTTAATTTTGGGCAAGTTGTTTTATTTAAATTAAAATTTTCTCATGTTCCGCCATTAATTTTAAACCTGTCATTCCATTCTGGGGGGAGAGGTAGTTCCTTTTCTTTCTTCTACAAAGAAAAACTAGACAGACATACTTGTGTTCCAAGGTGGCAAGTGTGTTAAAACTTACATTACAACTGTATTGCAATTGCTTTAAAAATATTGTCATTAACGTTTGTACTGAAAATAATTAATATATAAGTACCTTTCCTTTGCAGAAGAAAGCTCTGGGATGGTAGTATGGGTGGAGGAAGTAGAAATTACCACATTGTTATCTGTACCTCGTAAGAATCTATCACTGCTGAAAAAAATGATAGCATAATTTACAATAATAAAAAATTGTTAAAAGACATTACGAGAATTAAAATGAACAATTGTATTCATCTTTACCAGCTAGAGCCAATCATCTTTGGCTCTTGTTGGGTATTGAAAAAGAAATTGTGAGTCAATAGCCATCTTAAAATTGGGATTCACAGGTAACTCAAGCATGCAATGTATCAACTTGGCTTCATGCGTTTAAAAGAATTCCTCTGTCTAAGATATAAAAACTATGAAATCAGTATATTTTGCTTTCATACATTCTCATATCAATTTTGGTTTGACTGTATATGGTGGAAATTCAAGTGAAAATTTAAAGAAAATCTTATTACTACAAAAAAGAGCTATTAGAATAATTATATTAAATTAAAAATATTCTGAGTCTGACAAATAACATTTCCGAAGACAGGAAATTATGACTGTTTAGCCTATAGTTATAAACTAATTCTATTACTAAAAAGGAATTCTGATGATACATTTTCACCAGGATTTCATCATAATTACAACACCAGGCATAGAAACAATATGGTTTTGACATGCACAAGTAATAATTCTATGAAAAGAAAAGAAACTATCTCAAACCCATTTTTGAAACCACCCAGGATTCTTCTTCAAAACGGCATAGTTTTTACATGTAATCTTTATGACGTAATTTTTAACCTCTCAGCCCCCAGTCTATATCGTTTGTATGAGTTTTTTTGTAAGGAAAAGTTTATATATTTTTTATAGGATTAATGAATATTTTTTGTGTTATTTTTTGCAGCTGTACTCTAAGTGGTGTTGTTACTCAAATATATGTGACTCTGGATGCCATTCTAAACAAGTATTTAAAAAAAAGACAATTTTGATTTGAAATTTTTTTAGAATAAACAAAACATAACACAGGAAACATAAAACAAATAGTCGATAAATAAATACAGCCCAAATCCATCTCCTCAGATCTCTGCTTGTGTGTTTGTTGTATTCAACCTACGTTACAAATACATAAAACATGTAAGTGAACATGACTAAATATAAAAAGATAATTACTAAATACTGAAAAAGCCAAAAATAATAACTGAGACTAACTAAGCAGATAAACACTTATGATTTGAATAAGGCTTCAAACGTTTTTACCTTCCTGTAGATCCTTGATCTTTGGAACTCTCTTCAAGATCTGGGCCTTTAGGAACCTCAGGAACTTTAGAACCCTAGGGTACAAAGATGTTCAATTCAATAAACACATTTTTCTGCATTGAAAAAATGTTACCAGCATTAGCAAAGGCTATAAAAAATTGATTTAGTTATTGTTGTGAAAAATTATTGGGGACATCCCAAAAACTCTGGGTACAGAAACTCTATGTCTAATTTTAAATAAGGGTAGGATATTAACAGTTGAATGATTAATAAAAGAACATATAAGTAAAAAGTGCCAAATCTTTTTCAACAAAAAAAACATGAATAATTTGAAGAATAAGCTACACACAACTGCTGTTATCCTTGTCATTCTATTGTATTATTTCAAGAGGGCCCCTAGGACAGTCAATCAAAATTGGTCATTCCTATATAAATCCTACCATTGCCGGAGTTCAATAATGCTGATTAGATTTTATAGACAACAGAAAGTTTTGTAAAACTCTCACTACAGTTGCTAACAAAATACTCCTGTTGCAGCAGACCTACATACTCAGCGAATTTCAAATGCAAAGAAACATATTTCAAACCAACATAGCGAGATTTGTCAAGGTTGGTAAGCTCTATAAGAATAAGATGGGGAATGAGTATGCAGTTTGCTGCTACAAGTATATTAAAACTGGGTGGTTTTAATTCAATATTTAGTAGATCTTAACTAGAAGAAGCCATATACCAAGTTTTATCAAGATACGTTAAGAAATAAGGAAGATGTATCATTTTTTTAATTCCCTTAAGGATAACATGGGGAATAAGTATGCAGGTTTGCTGCCACAAAAATGGAAATATCGGGGATTTTAGACTAACATACATTGAATCTCATCTAGATAAAGCCACAAACCAAGTTTATTAAGATATGCTGAGAAATAATATACAAATTTACTTATTTCCCATAAGGTTAACATTGGAATAACGTACTGTGTTTACCACTTTCAGTATCTCGGTAACGAATGGACATAGAGAGCAATGATTCAAAATACTAAATTATTTGTTTTTTTTGAGCTGAATTTAATGGTGCTAACCAAAATTTGTTTATTTTTATTTTTCTATGTGAAAAACCCAAAAAAAATTTTTGGGGGTTTATCCCCCTTCCAGTCGTTTGATCGGGCTGGTTCACAAACTCGTCCAATTGATTACCACTTTACATGTCTGTACCAAATTTTATAAAGATCGGACCATTTTTACGGCCGCTATCGTGCTAACAGACACATAGATATAAAGATATATATAGGTCTAAAAATTCGAACGAATGGTGTTTTCCGCTTCTGGGGGCCGTGAAACGAAAAGTTATCATGGTCTAGGGCTTAGGTCTTACCATGAGACCTACGGTAATAGCTTCTTCCCTATAGGGGAAATTCGCTAAAACCAGCTCAATGGGACCAAAATAAAGGAAGAGGGAAGGACAGGGATTTTACACCCACAAATAAAAAGGAAATTCGTATTGAAAAGAAAAAAATAGTCCTATTTTTTGGCAACACTCAATTAAGCATAAAAAACTAACAATTCAGTTTAATGTCATTGATCTAGGCCTATTAGTGACTAAGATATTGTAAGCGGAATATAAGTGCTGTGCATTGTCTTTATGTAATAGGAAATCAATACATTTCTATATCTCACTAATTTATTGACATATCTTAATAACACATGATTCGTGGCCTCATGTAGTTGAGTTACATTGTATAAGTAGCCTACCCCCATTTTAAATTATCATGGCAGCAAACCTACAAACTCATTCCCAATGTTATCCTCAAGGGAAATAAATAAATATTTATACTCTTATCCTCTTTATTTCTGAACATATCTTGATAACACTTAATACATGGGTTCTTCTGTGTAGTTCTGATTTGAATACAGACTTACAACCACCCATTTTTACACACCTGTAGCAGTAAACCTTCACTCATTGCCCTCGTCATTCTTAAAGAGATTACAAAATTTCTGTGTGTTGGATTAAGGCGCCCGGGATTCTCTGAGTGATGCAGTGTCTGATATATTTTTACACGCATGTTATTAAGCTTTTGAACAATACTCAGCAAATAAAGCTTTTAACCCTTTGCACTCCGACGTCCGATATATCGGACGTCGCCGTTTCGGCCAAAAACTCCGCGGTCCGATATATCGGACGTTCGCGAAATATGCCAAAAACTCCGACGTCCGTTTTATCGGACGCCAGTAAAATCGATCGCACTGGCTTTATAAATGGTCCAAACGCGCTAATATTCCGATATACGTGTCAGAGAGAGTTGTGTTTTATTACTCTATGTCCTTTTTTCTTATTACGTAGTTGTTTGTTATTCACTAATCGTCTGTTTCGTGTGCTATGGCGCTGGCCAGCTGGCGCTATACTCGCTGTCTGTTGTTGTTGACAAGTTGCCGTCCGCTGATTGTTTTGTTGTTGATTGTGTAAAGGTTATGTTTACAGTTGTTTTTTATAAAGTAAACGTAAATCTTTAGTTTGTTTTGAGTTCAAAATGGGTGATTCCGACAGTTCTGAAGATGACGATCTTTATAATTGCCGACGACCAAGATCGCCGGTAAGTGAAAATACTTTATTCAGAAATGTGGTGGAATCTGGTGTTGGCGTTATTGACGACCTAAGTGATAGTTTTGTAGAAAACATATCCGAATCTGAAACCTCCGAAAGTGAACATGAAAGTGAAAGTGAAAGTGATGGAGTGTTGACTGGATTTGATGATGACACTGATGAAGACCCGGACTATGTTTTATCAGAGGAACCTAGTTCTGATGAAGAACCTAGGCCTACTGCTCCTACAAAATCTCGCCCAAAGCCTAAGCCTCCTAGTAGCTCCTTGGATGAAACTATTGAGTTTGTAATTTCAAATTCAGTTAGGCCTAATTTAGCTACAGCTAGTAGGCCTAATACCTCGGCTGACCAGCCACAACCAGGGCAAGATGTAAGTGTGCTCGAAAATAATGTAAATGTGCCCCTTTTGAACACTATTGACACTAATGAGCATATCATCAGAAATGCAGCTGACCTACCACAACCCGGCCTAGATGTAAGTAATCAAATCAATATCAATGATGACTTGGATGAAAATAATGATGTGGATATGCTCGAAAATAATGTGCCCCTTTTGAACTCTGTCGATGACACTATTGAGCACATCATCAGAAATGCAGCTGACCTACCACAACCCGGCCTAAATGTAAGTAATCAAATCAATATTAATGATGACTTGGATGAAAATAATGATGTGGATATGCTCGAAAATAATGTGCCCCTTTTGAACTCTGTCGATGACACTATTGAGCACATCATCAGAAATGCAGAACGCTGCGGCACGCCCGAACCAGACCCTACTATCCCACCAGATATGGACCCTGATGATGACCTATGGAAACCTGTCAATGAAGGTGATGATGAAGGATTTGAGCATGAAATTTTATTTTTCGAACAGCCCGGTCCAAAGCACTGTCCTCCTCGTGATTCAGAACCGATCGACTACTTTTATTTGTTTTTTACAGTAAGTATCCTTTCTAAATTTGTCAGAGAAACAAACAGGTACGCCAATCAGTATATCGAATCTCATCTTCAAAATTTAACGCCAAATTCTAGAGCCCATAAGTGGAGACCAGTGACACTATCAGAAATAAAAGCATTTATTGCAGTAATTTTGAATATGGGCCTCAACAGGAAACCAACAATTCAGAGCTATTGGGCAACCTCTGATTCTCAGTATACACCTTGGTATGGGAAGATGTTCAGTCGATCTCGCTTTGAAAGCATCATTCAATTTTTTCATATGGTAGATAACAGAAGTTTGCCTCGAATTGGAGAGCCAGGCTACGACCCTTGTGCAAAATTCTCCCCCCTTCTGGAAGCCGTGAACAGACTATTTAGATTGCATTACACCCCACACCGTGAGCTGTCTGTCGATGAAAGTTTGGTTGGGACAAAATCTAGGTCCCAGCTTTTGCAATACCTCCCGAACAAACACCACCATAAATGGGGTGTAAAGTTATGGATGCTTTGCGACTCTGTGTCAAGGTATTGCCTTGCGTTTTATTGCTACAAAGGCACCAAAAGTACTGGGCAAAAGACCACCGGCTTAGCATATAAAGTAGTGCATAAATTACTTGAAATTGGCCAATATCTCTACAAGGGCTATCATGTATTCATGGATAATTTTTTCACTATCATCCCTCTAGCTAAGAGTCTGTATGACAAACTAACATTTATTACAGGCACTGTACGAAGAAACAGAAAGGGAATACCATCTAACCTGAAAGAAAAATTTGAAATAGGCCAAAAAACCTACATGAGGAGTGACAATCTTTTGTTTCTAGGCTTCAGAGAGAAAAAATCACAGAAAAACCCAGTTATTTTACTGCCATCTAAACACACAGCTAAGTCTGTTGAAAAAATAAAAAAAGAACTAACGAAAATGTAGTAAAACAAATTCCTGAAATGATTGATGCATATAACCGTTTCATGGGTGGTGTCGATGGCAATGATCAGATGATGTATTGTTACTTGGATGAGAGACGCACCCTCAAATATTGGAAAAAAGTAACTTTCAACATATTTGCAAGGATATTACTGAATGCGTATATAATTTACTCTGAAAATACTAGTGGGAAAGTTATGTCGAGATACCATTTTACAATTTCAATCGTTGAGGCGTTATCTTCACAGTGGTATAGAGAAAAGGACTCTGGTAAATCTCCTCAAAATGGTGGTGGTGGTGGTGATGGACCCGGTAACAACCCTCGATTTGGCATCCAAAATTTACCCGGAAAACAAGAAAGGAACTGCTGTGTGTGCAGCCCTTTGAGCACCAAAGCAGGAGGCAAAAGAAAGAAGAGCCGGACTGCATGTATACGCTGCGGTAAAGGACTTCATGGCGTTTGTTACAACAAACATAAATGTGCATAAAGTTGCAAGATCCTGATTGTAAATTGTTATTATCATGTGGTTTTATGACATTTTATTGTGTAGTTTGTGTTTTTTTTCAAAACAGTTGTAAAATGTTATGATTTGTGTTACGGTGATGTAAATGTCCTATTTGATCGAGAACATGCCATTTTAGGGATGTGTTACAACAAACATAATTGTGCATAAAAATGCAAGAGTTTACTGTGTAGTTTTTGTGTATTTTTTTTAGAAAAGTTGAAAAATTTTATGATTTGTCTTACGGTGATGTAGCCTAAAAGCTCTATTTGATCGAGAACATACCATTTTCGGGATGTACTATAACAAACATAAATATGCATAAAGTTGCAAGATACTGTTTGTAAATTGTTATTTTTCACATGTGGTTCTATGACATTTTATTGTGTAGTTTTGTATTTTTTTCAAAACAGTTGAAAAATGATATGATTTGTGTTACAGCGAAGTAAAAGCCCTATTTGATTGAGAACATACCATTTTGAAATGTGCTACAACGAATATAAATGTGTATAAAGATGCAAGATCCTGTTTGTAAATATACAGTTATTTTTTTCATGTGATTTTATGACATTTTATTGTGTGGTTTGTGTGGTTTGTGTAGTTTGTGTAGTTTGTGTAGTTTTTGAAGTTTTTTTTTCCAAACAGGTGAAAAATGTTATGATTTGTGTTGCGGTGGTGGGAAATTCCTATATCATCGAGAACATGCCATTTTGGGGATTTCGCCAAAATTTACAAATTTGCTCATAACTTTTTTATTTTTCAAGGTAGGTACCTGAGATTTGTTGGGTTTTGTTTAGAACTAAGAAGGGAATTTGAGAATACAAATATTATATATGGGCTCAATGGTTTTTTTTAGTAATAAATGTTCAAAAGTTATATATCGTAAAAAATTTATAAAAAATATTTATAATAATAAAAACATAAAATTTTATTTTTATCATTTATGGGGTTCCTATATATATTTTGATGCAGACTTTCATAAGGAATAAAACAAAAAAAAGTTATGGCTCTAACTGTAAAGGCAAAAAAGTTATGTTATGATTTGTGTTGCGGTGGTGGAAAAGCCATATATCATCGAGATCATACCATTTTGGGGACTTTGCCAAAATTTACAAATTTGCTCATAACTTTTTTATTTTTCAAGGTAGGTACCTGAGATTTGTTGGGTTTTGTTTAGAACTAAGAAGGGAATTTGAGAATACAAATATTATATATGGGCTCAATGGTTTTTTTTTTAGTAATAAGTGTTCAAAAGTTATATATTGTAAAAAATTTATAATAATAAAAACATAAAATTTTATTTTTATCATTTATGGGGTTCCTATATATATTTTGATGCAGAATTTCATAAGGAATAGAACAAAAAAAAAGTTATGGCTCTGACTGTAAAGGCAAAAAAGTTAAACACATTTTACTAAATGCTTACACAAATTATTAATACGGTCTGGAGTTCTTGGCTAGTACTACCTGTAAAGGTACCGGCTTTTTTGCCTAGGACCAAAATTTTTTTGGCGGAGTGCAAAGGGTTAAATCTTAAGACAACAATTTTAGTAAATGCTCAACTTATTACAGTAAACATTATTTTTTTAGTACAAATCCTACCGTATTTTGTATCAATCTTATACTTAAAAAACAAATATCATGCAATGCTATTTTAACTTCAGAGCTAGATTACTGAAGTGAATACAATTTTATTTAACAATATAAAAACCACTATGCAACCACCCCTTATAGTTAGTTCCTTGACTTACAAATTAAATGCTCAATAAAAATTAAAACAATATATAAATACGAATATGATAGCACAAAAGTTTCAAACTCAAGGCGCGTTGACACGGTCTGATTAATCTTGCACTGAGCTGATTTTTTATCAGTCTGATTTAGAGCACGCTCGGTCCAGGTCTCCTGGGCCCAAGTTTAATCAGAGGATTGTGAGCTAGCTAGTGCACTGGAATTGAGTTGTTAAATGTATTCAATTTCATTTCCAAATTCATTTCAAATCAAAACTCATGTCCAAGAAAATATTTCCACCCGATTAACTCGGGCCGAGTTGTTAACATAAGAGCTATTCGGATGTATTGTTGCACAGTCCGAGTAGTGTCCAAGTGATCTTCGAGTTCACTCAGTCCGAGATTAACCTTACTGTTTTAATCCACCTTAATCAATGAATCATCCATGAATTGAAATGAATCCAAATCATCAATGAAAAGACATGAATTAAAAAGAATGTCACCATTAAATCTTATCCTATCACAAAATAAATTTTAAAATAAATGTAACGATTGACTGACTAGTAACCTTATTGTGTGGCTCAGATGAAGTTATCTAACTTTTTTTGATAGATTGAATAGGCAAACAAAGTTAATATCAATTATTGATAACTTACCTGAATGAACTTTTTGAAGTAATAGGCATCCATGTTTTTGTCACTGACACTAAATGGATACCTCAAACTTTGAGAATTACCTGTAATGTATAAAACCATTAATTTGTAAATAATTAACTTGAAACAGTTGATGACTATATTTTTTAAGTAATTAAAAAAAGTCGAGTGTCATAAAAAAATCTTAATATCCAGTAATTAAACTGCATCCTTACTATCAATTACAAAGTTGGGCCCATATTACAATAGGTGGCTAAGTGATCGCAAATAATGTGAATGGCTCAGCAACGCGGCAAATCAGCCGCAGTTGTATGTTGAATGCCATGTTTAAAAGCCTCAATGTGCAGCAGCTTTAAGTCAAAAGAAATTAAACAGATTTTTTAATGATGTCAGTGCTGTAACTGTCAGTGGCTCGGCTGGAAGTTTTTAATATTGTTTAGTTGTTGTGAAATGAGTGATTGTTTTGCTGCCTGGGTGATAGTTTCTTCTTGGATGTTGTCAAGCTACTTAGTTTTATATGTAGCTCCCATTTTACTCAATGCCTGAATACATACTTGGTGGTTTGGGGATGTCACTTAACCACCTAGTGCAATAGTAAGTGCTTAAGTACAACACAGACAAGCCTATACAACCTACTACCTTAAAACTTATTACCTTAATATCTATTTATTTTCAGAATGTTCTGACATTGAACCCTTGACCTTTTTTCTGTTAATCATAAACTTGTTGCCAGACTCCTTGCCTTTTTATAGAAAGATTAAAAAATGGAATACAAGCATATGTCCTATAACAGATGAAGTGAGAATAAAATGGGATAAGAGGGAGCCTACTGAATTAATTATATAAAATAATATCTCCATATTAATTCACTAAGAAATTAATTTATTGTTAATTTTAATTAATTAATTTATTTATTTTCATACATTGCATACACCTTCAGAAGAAATATGAAATCAGAAGAAACAATTGATTCACAATGATCGGTCAGCAAGATTCAAGCATCAGAGATTGTCCTTTATCCATCAAGTTCTCTCTCTTTCAGGCCAAAAATGGATATATCTATTTGTGTAAAAAAATTTGTTGAAAAAAGACATATATCTGACGACCATAACAAACAATATCGTAATAGTTTGCTTTAGGAGGGGAATTCAGTCGTTATCAGTCAGTCGATGAGGAAAGACGTCTGTGCGGACTACTTGTGCCAGTCGTGACTGTTCGTGCGTGAATCCGACCTGCCTGCCGCATCGTGAGTTTGATGTGTTTTTAATTAATTTTTCGTGCCGATCGTACATAATTGATCTAAATTATTTTTTGTTTGGACTGCTATTGGACTGCTATTTCCCCGTGTGCGTACATCTGCATGCATTTCTAATTCTGTTGGACTGTCTGGTTCCGCGCGCAACATATTCAATTGCTTATCAATTAAATATATTTATATTTTTAATTATTAAAAATGGGCTGTGCTAAATGCAACTTGGACATTATAAACTCTAGCGAAACCGCCAAGTGTTTCGAGTGTCTCAGTCACTATCACGTCGCTTGTTGTCGTATTCGGACGGTGAGAAAGCTCGCGGCGATGTCAAAAAGTGCCCTAGCAATGTGGAAATGTGAAAAATGTGATGGTGACTGTGCCTCGAATCACAGCCAGTCTGATAACAATGAAGCTTCGATTAGGGATATGTTTCTTGCCATAAAAAGCGAAGTTGTGGAGTCTCGTAAAGTAAGTAAAAGTTTCTATGATAAAATTGACAAAAAACTGGAACTCATTCAACAATCAATGGGAGAGGTCACTTCGAGGTTATATGTTGTGGAAGAAGACAATATTAAGCTGAAAGACTTGTGTTCTGGCCTAGAATCAAAAAATGCTAATTTAGCCCGTAAACTGACAGAACTTGAGTGCGAACTTGACCAAATGCAGCAGTACTCGCGTGTCAATAATATCGAGATACGAGGTGTACCGGTCTCCCAAGGTGAAGACATTTACGCTGTACTCTGCGCAATTTCCAAAGCTTTAGGTGTTGCCTTTAACCGAAGCGACATATCCGTCGCGCACCGCTTGGCGGCACCGAGGAATCAGCGATATCACCCGAGTATTGTCGTTCAGTTCGTGTCCCGGACTACCAAGGCCCTGTGGTTGCAAGCAGCAAGACAAAGAAAACTAAAAGCATCGGACCTTGCTTCCAGATTTCAAGCAGCACCTGTCTACTTCAGTGATCACCTCACGAAGCAGAATAAGGCGATTTTGGGAAGAGCGAGAGCTTTGGTCAAGGGAGGACGTCTGGCCTACGCGTGGTCTCACGAGGGGAAGCTGTTTGTCCGTAGGTCTCAGGATTCACCTGCTGTGAGGGTCCGCTCAGTCGAGGATGTGGAGCATGCAGCGGGGACAGCGACGGAGGCGGCGCAGACTGGGGAGCATCCGCCGCGGGACACCATCACTTCCGGCGCCGGCGCCGGTAACAGCGTGAGCAGCGGATAGGATAATAATAAGATATCTCGAGGTTTTAGCTGATTGTTAATTTTAAAAGAATCCCGATAAACTGCTTGTTATCTATATCATAACAGTTCCTTGTTTGGTAGGCAGTACAAAGTTTTTTTAATGTTTATTATGTTTTTATTGATTCTTTAGGTCCATTTTGTTCACGTGTCGTGTCATAATTTTATTTTCCGATTGGACTTAATTCAGTTTTAGGGAGTATGTTTCGTTTGTAAATGTTTCTTTTTCTTCTTAAACGGAGTTTTGTATGTACCTCACGGCATAATTTATTCCATTCCATGACAACACAGTAAATCTGTACATTTATTTCACAATAAATATGCAAGATTCTAAAATATTTTTTGTCCGGACATATTTTTATTATTTGGATTGTATCGGTTTGATCTATAGTAAGTTTAATTATTGAAAACTGGTTGTCAAGTTTTTAACAATTGTATCATCCGTGCAAGTGATTAGTCGGAGACTATTTGCATGCGTATTTACTTATACATTTCTTTTGTTTTTTATCTAATGAAAAATATAATTAAGTTTGCAGGTTAAGTGGGAGATTAATTGCTTTGGAATAAGAAGTATAATTTTTGGTAAACTCTAAGTCCTTAGTCTTGAAACGCTCTATAGTTTAATATTGTGCCATTGTGAAAGTTTTTTTCTCTCTCTTTTTCTTCGAATAGTAAACTGGTAAAGTAAATTTTATTTTCATTATCAGCAACATTGATGTATAACTTTGTTATTTGCTTTCAGTACGATTTTTTATACGTTGTAGATTCATTAAAAATACTACGATCTGGATATGAAAAAAGTTGTTTATTTGGACATATTTAATGATATATTTTTTGTTCTTAAATATATGGCAGGTTGGTTGGATGCATTTGTTTTAGTCCATGGGCGACTTTCTTTTGAATCTAGAAAATGTTGGATGTGTAACACCTAAAATTTTTGAAGAAATCAATCACTTAGATTTTTTTGTAGATAATATAACAAACTTACCAAAGCATTCTTTTAATGCTATGCATGTGAATATTCACAGCTATAACAAACACATTGACGAATTAATGGTAATTCTTAATAGTTATAATAAGAGGTTTGATGTAATTATTTTAACGGAGACCTGGGCGAATGAATGCGGCATGAATGTTTGTATGGATGGGTATGCTGTGTTTACTAATTCAGTTAGCAGAAATCAAAATGATGGCGTGATTGTGTTTGTGAATGAATGTTTCGATGTAAGTTGTGTGGAAGTGTATTTGAGCAGCGCCACAAGTATTGAGATTAATCTGGCGCTTGGCAGGGAGAGGTTCACTATCCTGGCTGTGTACCGCAGTCCGGGGTACGGCCGTGACCTTGAGCGGTTTATCGCCGACCTTGCTGGGTACTGTGATAACCGGAGCAGGGGGGGTGTGCACTGCATCATTGGGGATATTAATTGTTGTATCTTGCCGATTACTACTGAACCTTTGGCGCATCAGTATTTAGACACTTTATATGAGGCAGGTTTTATTAGCTGCATTGATGTTCCGACAAGGGTGACAGGGTTTACAAAGAGCTGCATTGACCATATTTTTGTTGATATTAAAGGCACGTCTGTGGTGAAATCTGGGGTTATAAAATCAGAAATGACGGATCACTACATAGTTGTTGCGGGGTTTGAGCTGGAATCTGAGGTTGCATCGTTTAAGCCACTTATTTCACAGCTTGATTATAATTTAGCTTCACAGCACATTAATAACCTTGATTGGTCAGATGTTTATCTTGCTAACGATGTAGACTCTAGTTGTAATATTCTGGTTAATACATTGCAAGATATAATTGGCAAATCTTCTAGATCAAAATGTATTCCCTCAAAACTATTTAAAATTAAGCCGTGGATTACTAGTGGCTTATTAAAATCAATTAGGCACTGGGACAAATTACACAAACAAGTTAAGCAACAACCTTTTAATATTAATTTAATCAATAACTTCAAGACATATAGAAACCATTTAAATACGCTCTTAAAAAATGCCAAAGAATCATACTATCGAAATAAAATTTTCGATTGTCGGGGCAATCCTAGGGACTTGTGGAAACAATTAGGGGAGCTTACTGGGGCGAAAAAGAGGGATAATTTCCCAATTAACCATTTTTTAAACAATGCAGTTAGTGGTGAAGAAATAAATGTCCAACTTATTGCTAACTCCTTCAATGATTATTATGTCGGGGTTGGTGCCAATCTGGCCAGTGCTGTCCCCCCTGCGACGGAATGCATTGTCGACGACGCGGGCTGCCGGGTGGGCTCCTCCTTCCGACTGCGGCCCGTCACTGGGGACGAGCTGGCGTCAGTTGTTCATGGCCTAAGGGGGGGCTCTGCCCCTGGTACGGATCAAATACCTGCTTCATTGATTAAACGTTGTTTTCAAAATTTAAAGAACCCCATTCTTTATATAATAAACAGCAGTATCACCCTGGGTACGTATCCATCAGTATTTAAAACGGGTAAAGTAATTCCTATTTATAAAGGGGGTGTTAAAAATGAATTTGTTAATTATAGACCGATTACTTTAGCCAGTGTCCTTGCGAAACTCTTAGATAAATGTGTGAAAATTCAATGGGAAAAATATATTTTTGACAATAACATTTTATCAGCGCAACAATTTGGTTTTAAACCTGATAAAAATATTAATGACGATTTGTTTTTGCTTACAAAAAATATTCATGATCTAATTGGCCGTAACAAAAAAGTTCTCCTTATCTTTATTGATCTCGCTAAAGCTTTTGATACTGTTGATCGGGACATATTAGTGAAAAAACTGAATTTTTTGGGGGTCGAGGGATCCTCTCTTGACTGGTTTAAAAGCTATTTAAGTGATAGATATCAATTAGTTTCGATTTTGGGGAAGTATAGTTCTAGGAAAAAGATAGACTTTGGGGTTATTCAGGGCAGCACTCTTGGGCCTTCTTTGTTTTTGACATATATTAATAATTTGGGAAAAGTACAATTGGACCAGGGGCAGCTGTATATGTACGCGGACGACACGGCCCTCCTGTTTGAGGGCGGCAGTTGGGAGGAGGTGTACGAAATGGCTGAGCGGGGCCTGCTCTGTGTCAAGCGCTGGTTTGACCAAAATAGACTTTCTGTAAATGTACATAAAACTAAGTACTTAGCGATATCATTAAGGGCGGACGGTGATCCTCAGCATTTATATTTAAAACTCCATACTTGTGGTTGCCTGAATGAGTGTGTATCGTGTGTAACTGTTGAAAGAGTGTCAAATTACAAGTACTTAGGTGTTACGTTCGATAATCGTCTCAATTGGAGTGTCCACATCAACAATCTCAGAATAAAATTAAGAAGGTTTATATTTGTTTTTAATTCACTTAGTAACATTTTATCGCCAGACCTCCTCCGTAATGTTTACTGCGCATATGTACAATCAGTCTTACAGTATGGCATATTGGCTTGGGGAGAAGCATACGTTTCCAATTTACAACCACTTCACGTTACCCAAAAATCTATAATTAAGGCGGCACTCCAAAAACCCAGGCATTATTCTTCTGATTTACTCTTTGATGATTTTAAAGTTTTTAATATCACACAGTTATTTGTCAGAACTCTTATTATGTACATGTATAAAACAGATTAGATATATTTACTGAAATTGGTCATGAACTCTTTACTCGTGCATCTGCAAACTCGGGAATCGTTTTACCCAGACTGCATAAATCAATAAATAGAACAAGTCCTTTTTATGTTGCTAATATTCTTTTTCAAAATTTGCCCCATCCTTTAAAATTTCCTCCGCCATGTAGCCTCACTACGTATAAATTCAAAGTTAATCTCGATATGTACATTGACACTGTTGTAGGGGCGTCTTTTGAGAATGTGCGTGCGTGCGTTGTGTGTGTGTGTGTGTGTGTGTGTGTGGCGCGCACGTGTGGGTGGGCGTGCGTGCGTGTGCGCGTGCAGGTGGTGTGGTGGTGCGTGTGTATGTGAGAGGGGGGGATTGTTGTGTGCGAATGAGCCAGGTCTCACTTTTGTTCTTTGGCTGAGTTTTGAAACGCTTTCATTTATAAATATGTTTACTAATATTAAGTGATTTTATGGTTGGTTAAAAAGTAAAGTTTACTTATTGTTTTTCAATGTTATTAAGCCTAATTAGTATTGTTTTTTCAGTTTTAACTTAAGTTCTTAACTTAGTGGTGAAGTGATTGAACTCTGCTACTGAAGTGATCTATTAATTTTTTTTTTTAATTAACACAGACTGTCTGATTTTGGCTCGGTCCCTGCGCTCAAGCGTAGCTTTGCAGGGACCCATTTTTCACTCATATTAGTTGTAAATACTCTATGTATCCGATTATATGAGAAATAAACGATTGATTGATTGATTGATCGATTGATTGATTGAATTCAATTTTTGCAGTTGACAATGTTGATAGTTCCCGCTACTTTTTTCAGCAGTTTCATGGCGAAAATATGAGAGAATTGAACGGAATGCTGTACAGTATAACCTTGGTTGTTGGTGTCAATAACATGAAAACCTCTATAATATTCTACTATGAGAATCCCCTTGAAATTGCCATAACACTCAATGTTAAATTAACCTCCATAACTTGACAGTATTTGACCAAAAAATCTCAATAATGCAGCTTTTTCTCGATTCCCATCGCAGATCTGAACCTATGTAACATGATGATTTTAGGAATCAACCTCGACAAGGCAACTACAAACTTTATATTGCACAGTTCTCATGTTATGGGCAATGGGAGGGAGGGGGAGCAGGATGTCTAGTTGGTTTCCTCTCAAAATTCAAGACTAATTCCATACTTTTTCAAGATATTTTGAGACATTATTGCATTAATAAAAATATAATTCTGATGATTTTAATTAAAAATTACAATCCTCAAAACTTTTATGTATTTGGAAAATATGGTTAACCCTTTGACGCCCAAGTATTTTATTTTTCAAGTTTTAGTTGAAATTTTTTTATTTTGTCCGTATTGTGTAAATTTTCTTGGTTATGTCCTTTGTAACATTGTTGACAATATGCTACAACAAATTTAAAATCAAAATAAAATGTGCCCTCAACAAGGGGCAATTTTCTTTGAAATGTGCCCTATACAAGGGTAAAAAGAAGCAAAACAGATGTCCACTACAATCGCTATTAAACGTACAATAGCCGACATTTTCGGCCCAAGCCGGTCACCATTTGTTTAAGGTCGGCCCTCCCGCCAGCTGGACCACACTATTGCAAGCCTAATAGAGATTGCTCATGGTGCAGGATTTGAATGCACGCCACGGCATATGACTTCAACATTGACTCGTCAGTCAACGTCTTTAAGACTACAGAGCCGCGCAGAACCATTAGATCAATGATTGTTTGACTCTTTAAAAGTCTACAGCTCTAGTGAACCCTAGCGGCGATTCATTGAACCCCTTCAGTGACCACTCTGGTGGCAGTTCATTGAACTAAGTGAGGATAACTCCCGTAAGCTCCACCAGATGCTGCTGACGCGCCAGCGCAAGTGTGGACTTCAAGAGGTTAATCTTGTTTTCAATATAAACAACCATCAATGAAATTTACCACTATCACATCTTAAAAAACCCTCAGTTTTCCGTGCTTGGTGAGAAAAATTCTCTGTTTTTGCCTGATTAAATATATCCTGATTTTGATATTAAATAACAAATAAAACTGTCATTGTCGAGTTGTTACGCCAAATATGACTTTTTTGGTAATTTTTACCTTGAATCGATTCCAGAGATACCCATCAAGTAACAGTCAGTCTTCACTCCTTAAATGAATTCTTTGTTAATATCCCTGTTGATTCTTCTGGGGCACATGACCATGTTGCCGACCTAAAGTCCCAACCGTTTGAGAGACCTGACATTCAGTTTTCTCTTTCTCCGGTAACGGAGATTGATGTCTACAAGGTCATTATGAGGATGACAAGTAACGCAGTCGGCACCGATGATATTCCTATAAGTTTTCTTAAATACCCTTCCAGTTACACTTCCTTTCATTCCTTCTATCTTAAATAAATTGATAAGTACATATACGTTTCCTTCTGCTTGGAAATCCGTCACAGTTCGCCCACTTCCAAAAATATCTTCTCCTAAATCTTTCTCTGACTACAGACCGATCAGTATTCTTTCAGCTCTTTCTAAATGTCTTGAAAGAATTATTCATGATCAATTTTCCCAATACATTGAGCAAAACAACATCTTATCTATTTTTCAATGTGGTTTTCGCCTCAACTATAGTACTGCTCCTCCTGAAAATAACTGACGACATTCGTCTTGCAATGAATAGTAGGCAGGCAACCATTCTAACTCTTTTTGACTTCAAAGGCGTTCGACTGTGTTAATCACCCTCTTCTTTCCTTCAAGTTACGTAGAGCTGGGTTTTCTGATGGTTGTATCGACTGGGTTGAGTCTTATCTATCAGATCGCCAGCAGTGTGTCAAAGTTTCAGACAGTTGCTCCAGTTGGAGACCTGTTACTTGGGGTGTGCCCCAGGGATCCGTCCTTGGGCCACTTCTTTTTTCACTGTACATCAATGATATCACTGACCACATCAACTACTCACATTTTCACCTTTACGCTGACGACTTACAAATTTACGCCCACTTTTCAATCGACAACATGGATACAACTGTTGTTCAAATGAATACTGACATTGACTCAATTACTTACTGGGCAAAGCAAAACGGCCTCCAACTTAATGGTAATAAAACTCAAGCACTTGTTGTTGGCTACCCTAAACTTTTGACTAAAATAAACTTACTCACTGCCCCTAAACTATAATTTGAGGGAAATGGTCTTGAATACTGTGACAAAGTGAAAAACTTGGGACTTATTATGAATAAACACTTGAAATGGACTGACCAAGTTAACACTACTTGCAATAGAGTTTTTGCCGCCATACACAGTTTAAAACGTTTTGCTCTTTACCTTCCACTTAACGTTAAGACTATGCTGGTTAAAACTCTTATACTGACTCACTTCAATTACTGTGATGTGGTGATCAACGACATGACTGTGGAGCTCTCTAACAGACTTCAACGGGCACAAAATTATTGTATTCAGTTTATCTTTGGTTTAAGGCACAGTGATCGTGTTTCTCAATTTTTCAACCAACTCTCACAATTAAACCTTGAAGATCTTCGTGAGTTTCACACTCTTCACTTGTTACAATTTATCTTGAACTCCAAAGTTCCTAGGTATCTCTCTGACAACTTTCTTTTCATGTCTGATGTTAGTGCTCACACTACTCGTAGAGGCTCTCATCTTTTAACAATTCCTATCCACAGAACTGCCACCTTTAATAAATCCTTTCTAGTTTCTGCATCACGACTGTGGGATTCACTTCCTGATCGAATAAAAAATTAAGATAAGCGTGCTCGGTTCGGAGCGGAAGTAAAAAATCTCTTGCTTTTGCGGGGCAGACGGTGATGCTTGTGGCTTCAGTGTGGCGGATCCTGGGCGACATGGGTAATTGTGAGCGTGATAAAAAAAAATACCTCAAATTATTTTTAGTCTATATTATTTTGGATGTTTGTCATTAATAATATCATTGTTATTACTGTATACTGCATTAGTAATTTTGTACATTTTCTCCACAAGCAATAACTATAATTATTTTATATTGTGTATTTCTGTTAGAGGTGATAGAAAGGACTTGCAAGTCCTAACTTCGCCTCTTAAATAAAGAATTTTTTCATTTCATTTCAACTATAAATTACCTTGTTTTACTTCTGCAAGTTCTCTGTAAGCAGATGTCAACGCTTTCTGCAAATTTGTTTTCTCAATATTGCAATTTTGAAATTGCTTTTCTTTGGACTCAAACTCTTCTTCATATTTAGTTATTCTCTTTTTTAAGTCATTCAGTGTATCCTCCTGCTTCTTAGTTTGAACTTTTAAGTCCTTAACAACATTTTCTGATTCACTTAGTCTCATCTGAACCTGAAATCATAAAATGATTATTTAAGATTAATAGACACCAACGGCTAGGTGAGGACACAAATTGATTGGTTTATTTGGAATCCCAATCATTAATTTACTTAAAATACAAATAGTCCATCAGGATTTTATTTTTTTTCTAAAATATAAAACTAAAAAAATAAATGGAGAAGTTATTGAGTGAGCAAATTTCATATGTACATAATTTATTGATAAAGTGATATCTAGCATTTACATGCTGAGTATATAATGTATGAAAAATTTATTTGTGACTTGGCAACTTAAAATTGTGAACTTAAGGTGCATTACCATCAGTGGCGGCTCATGAGTTTATGTACTGGTGATTCAGAGTTAAAAAATATATTAGAGGTGTGCGGATATCCGAAAACTCGGATCGGATCGGATATCCGAATCCGATCCGAGGGTTTTATAACTATCCGGTAAGACTGACTAGATATCCGACTCTATCGGATAGACTGCATATTTTGGGGTAAATTTTAAAGAAGGATCAAATTTTCAAGTTTGGTAAGTCTTCCAAACAAAAGAAGTCACTGCTGACGAAAGTACAGTAGTGAGAGAAAACTTCGCGGAGCAAAAACGACGCTTTGAAATGCGACGATTGCGATAGCGGCTTGAACAACGCCTCAACACGATGCGATTATGTAGTGGTATGCATCAAACGATGTATTTCGGTTGCTAATATTGCAACGTGATTATATCGAGATCATTGTATACGATCAGAGTACTGCGCAATACCCGAAGCGATAACAAACATTTTCTTAAGATAAATTCTTGTATCGTATCATTAAATCAGTTAACAAATAATAGTACATCCTTTATTAGTTCTGTCTCGATCAGTATCCGTTACCGACGAAACATTGATTGATGTGAAAGAGAATCACAATCAAGACAAATCGGAGTTCGCCAATGACTGACAGTGTCCAATAGTCGTCTTCAATTGCCAAACGAAATCCCGTAAATACCCCATAAATAAATAGTCGTGTTGATGTTTCGTACGACTATTTCAGGCCGTAAATTAAGCGGCCTGTTCATACGATAAAATAAAAAGCCTACAATAATTTTGGGCTGCCAAAGAGTTGGCGGACCTGTTGGATTTCATTGTTTTGTCTTGTCATCTCACTTCGTTTTTCAATTTTGAAAAATTTTGTGAATTGGAAATTTTAACTGTGTTTAGCTTATATGTTTATGACTGCATAATGTATGTAAAAAACATGATTGATGTAATGCTTTTGGGCTGTAATCATGAATATGAAACAAGATACAAGAAAGATTTTCAATTGGAGAAACACAATTTGGAATATTTTACTAAAAAGACTACGTACATGGGAGCTAAGTTTTTTAATAATTTGCCTATGGAGATAAAAAAAGAAGTTAGCATAGGAAAATTCAAAGGAATGTTGAAAAAGTTATTGATAAAAAATCCTGTAAATTCTCTGAGTGAATATTCACAGTAAAGGTTAAATAGAATGAATTTTTCGTTAATGTTCATCAAACTTAACACTGAATGGTTTTTCTGTTATTGTTTTTCTAGTTTTAAGATTTATTTTTGACGCCATTCATGTACCCTGGATGTACAAATAAGATGAATAAAGATATTTTGACTAATATTGACTAATGTCGTCGTCTGCCTTAAAACTGAATTTTCAGTCACCAGATTACTTTATTTTTCAATTAAGTAATTACCTACCAAGAAATAGAAAGTTGAACGATCAAAAATAAGTTTTCATTTTCCTGAAATATTAATCTTTGACGAATGAAGCCGAATCAAAGCCGGCCGGCCGTATTTTCAATACGTGATTAAAATGGACATTCTTAGATAACAGTACGATGCTGAGTTCACAGCCTACGCCTATGAAAATAATTAGTGGATTTACTTGTTGTTTGTATCTAAAACAAATAAACCTTTGTTCTAATTAAATGACCAAGCTTTAATAGTGAAACCTACAACATCTGAAACTTATCTCGAAATTTAGGTTAAGTTTCCTGCTCAGACTTATTATTTTGTTTTTATAATATTATTGTAGTGAATCAAAATCTTGGTTGTCAGGCTTTAATGCATAAATAAAATTTAAAGCTTTCTTCAAATATGAAGTGATTGGTGAATCAAGTTTTATATCTAATTCTTTTGTCTAATCACTTAGGCCTAGTCAATGATCAAATAAGGAAAAGAACCAAAAATACAGAGGCCTAATAGTGAACAAATTTAGGTTGCATTGAACAAGGAATTTTTAAGTTACTCCTGCAGTTAAGTGCAAATCCTGAAATTGATTTAGGCCTAATAAGCTTATTCAGTTAAATACTACCTATGCTTCAAGGGAATCAATACATTTCTAAATTCTTAACAGATAATTAGTTGTACCTTTTGCATACTTTAATAAACTGACATTTGGCCTATATTAGAAACAATATATCACAACAATCAACATCTCAAGCCTATCAAGGCAAACCATACCTTACACATTAGGATAATATGGCAGTTCCTTGCAATTACCTTAGGCTTATGAGAAAACTTAAATCTGCTCATTATGCCGCGCCGTAAATATCCGAATCCGGTATTATCCGATCCGAACATAAGCTATCCGATCCGATCCAAAAATTCACTATCCGCACACCTCTAAAATATATAAATGATCAAAGCCGTAGCGAAGAATTTTTTTCGGGGGGAGGGGGGGTTTGGACAGGGCCGGTGACAGAATTTCGTCAAAATTGGTGACCTTTTTTTTCTTTTTTTTACTCATGCGTGTTTTTTCGGCCCCTTTATTGTCATTTCGGACCCTTTTTCTCTGTTCCCGGACCCCTATTTGCATTTGCTATTTCGGGGGGGGGGGGGGTTTCACCCCCTAACCACCCCCATTGACTACAATTTCAAGCCTATTTCTACTATTTCGGGTGGGGGGGTTGTGATAACCCCCCCCCCCATTGGCTACGGCCTTGTACATGATACCTATCTATTGTTTTAGAGTTAAATACAGATCAGTATTTAAGCAAAACGTTCACACAAGTGGTGACCAACAGACGCTCGCAGCACAAATGAATCCTTTGATCTGTCTAACAGCAAGTACTTTTTTTGTAGGGGTATTAGGTAGTCCGGGTTTCTCCACCCCACAGGAAAATCCTGTGACAAAGCCATTATTCACATTATAATTCAGCCATTAATTATTTTATCTTTTTGTACCGCTAACAGAAAGGAAAGAAAGCTTCCCTTCGATTATCCCTTAAGGTTACAGCCTTTGGTATATGAATACAGGGGAAGTAAAAGGAAAAAGGATTAGGTAGATGGAAGAGGTTTGGCCAAGCTTAGATTGGGTGGGCAAGGTATACCTTTATCCAATGGATGCTGGAACAGGTCCTCAAGGGATCAAGTGGCCCTCATATTGCCACTAATCTTAGTCGCCAAACACCCCCACCCACAATGCCATCAAGCCGAGCCTCCCCTGGTGGGGAACTGAAGGTGTTCACTGAAAGACAGCTACAACACTGCTTCCAATCATGACAACTTCCGTAACTTTACCCAGTATTGGTACCTAAACTACCAAAAGCAAGTTAGGATCCCACTGGGGGGTAGCAAGTACTTACGTAATGCAAATTTTTCTTATGTTCTCGTAATCGATTTATTCATAATAAATGTTTACTGCAATATTCTGAATATAACATATTAACCTTATTTGTTTGGTTTTATTTTAAAAAGAATATGGCTTTTATATTAGGGTTTTATTTGCAGCTCTAAACATAGTCTTAGATGCAGGTACGACGAATTCTTGCAGGAAAAATTCTTGTCATTTCTCACTTCATCCATTATATTTTCTTGAAAACACAAAAAGGAAACACTAACAATTTGTTCTAGATTTCTTTTGATGTACCTTTGAAGACAGTAGCAGTGCCCAAGTATTCTTTCAAAACCGTGTCAAGTTCTGCAGAAAAATTGACAAGTCCTTTAAATATACCAAGATTTAAGGGCTCGTCACCTTCTCGATGACCTCTAAGCGTCAACTCAAATTCACCACAAAATTTAATGCAATCAATAAGTTTAGAAATATATACCTATTTTTGGTAACTTGTTACTGCACTTCTCAATACTTTGTCGGTAAGCACTATCAAGCTGCTGGCAAACATCAACCTTTCAAAGTAAATTAAAGTCCAATGTTGCATTTACATGCCCATTCGAACTTTCGTGTTTCTTAATTTTTGCGTTAAATGAGTCAAGTCGCAAACGCCAGTTTTCACCAGGCTGGGTCACCCTTTTGTTCCAAAACAAAAAACAAGGAAAACCAAAAATGTTTTATTTGTTCACAATCACCGAACCAAGGAATTTTTTCATAGAGATCCACATTAAATTGTCTTTTGAGTGTTCTTCATGTTGATGTCAATATTTGATTCAAATTGGCCTTATCTCTCTTTAATATCAATTTGTTTGTCAACAAATAAATTGGAAAACCTAATGTCTTTTAAATAACTAAATGTGAGCTGAGGCCTACTAGTATTTTCCATCATTAAGCTGCCTCTTAATTAATCCATGAAAATCGAAGTTCTACATCATTAAAGTACGATGAATAATGACAATACCCTGACTACTGAAAGAAAATGTAACCACGGCCACGCATAACTGACTCTTTCTATTTCATGACCTTGTACGTAAACTACGTCGTTATACCCTGACTACTGAAAGAAAATGCAGCCACGGCCACGCATAACTGACTCTTTCTATTTCATGACCTTGAACGTAAACTACGTCGTTACAAGTTTTTGGTAAATTTTATTCCTGTAGGCCTAGATAGTAATATGTTTTTAAACAGGTTTCACATAATTTTACAAGCTTGTAGTCAATTTTATTCATGTTAATAGCAATTTTTAAATCAAGTTGAAATTCCCTACCAAAAAAAGTATAATTTTATATTGGCCAGTTATGTTTTGAAACATAAAGCAGTACTTTTGCAATAAATTAATGACACCATTAATAGTGTAAAACATGATTTTATAGAAAGTCAGCTATCAACTGGCTGCTAAGCCAATTGTTTTCTTTTTTTTGGTATGAGTATTTAATAAAAAACAATACTACACTTAAATAACCATATTTATAACTAAATACCCCCGTTGCATCAGACCTGCATACTCAGCGAATTTCAAATGCAAAACAACATTTTTCAATCCAACATAGCGAGATTTTACATGTTTTTGAAAGCTCCATAAGAATAACATGGGGAATGAGTATGCAGGTTTGCTGCTATGGGTATATTAAAACTGGGTGGTTTTAATTCAATATTTAGTAGATCTGAACTAGAAGAAGCCATTTACCAAGTTTTATTTAGATATGTTGAGAAATAAGCGAGATATAGAATTTTACTTATTCCCCATAAGGTTAACATTGGGACAACGTACTGTGTTTACCACTTTCAATATCTCGGTAACCAATGGACATAGAGCAGTGATTGAAAATACTAAATTGTTTGTTTTTTTGAGCTGAATTCAATGGTGCTAACAAAAATTGGGTTATTTTTATTTTTCTATGTAAAAAACTCAAAAAAACCCATTTTTGAGGGGGTTTACCCCCCCTTTACCCCCCCTTCCGGTAGTCCCATCGGGCTGGTTTTCGAACTCGTCCGAATAATTACTACTTTACATGGCTGTACCAAATTTCATTCAGATTGGGCCATTTTTACAGCCGCTATCGAGCTTAAAGACACATATATATATATATATATATATATATATATGTATGAAAATGAACGAATAGTGTTTTTTGCTTCTGGGGGCCCCAAAACGAAAAGTTATCATGGTCTCGGGCTTAGGTCTTACCATGAGTACTACGGTAACAGCTTCTTCCATATAGTGGAAATTCGCTAAAACATCATAAAAACACACAATATTTATGTAAGTAAACTTAAACATCACCCGAACCATGAAAAAAACAAGTGTTAAGACTCATGGCATGCACGAGGCTCTTGGGATCACACTCGGATGCGGCTCCCAGGGGTTTTCTTCAAGCGCAATGCAATCATGGTTCCTCCCACGTCGCTGGCCATGCTTTGAGCTCAGTTTGGCCCGACTGGCACTGAGCAATTGTGTCATAAGCAGCGTGCGCTCTTTGCTGTTGCTCATAATGGTTTTTAATTGTCTGGGATACTCTACATCATTCTGCACTGATATAGAAGTATTTTAATTATAGTAGTTTTAAGTTATAGTATTTATGGTTTTTTATAGAGGATTCACGTGCTCATGTGCTTCAATGCACAAGCTGCCGCCACTGATGACTATTGTATAATATTTCAATCAGCAGAGGAACAACTGCAAACAATTTCAATACAGTTTTAAAATTACAAAAACAATCGGAGTAATGATAATTTCCATAAAAAAAATTAATAATTATGAATCGTTACAATATTTAGAGTCTACATTTATGAAACAATCACATATGTGGAACAAAATCAGGATATCATTGAAATGTGAATGCAATACATCAACACCAGAATCAGCTGTAAAATTAGACTAAATAAACACCAAAAATAATTTCTAAATTGAAACCAAATTTTAAAACAATAACAATATACCTTATTACGAATTGATAGTAATATAATGTAAGAAAATAAATATGACACAATTCCATGTATATTATACCATTTTAAATAAAGTTTATTTGACTATCAACTTTAATTTGTAAGTTATAATGATCAAACTGAGTCAGTGACTGGTTTAAATAGATTAGTAATGAATTCAGGTTCACAAACTTAGAGATTAGAAGTAACAGAATTTCAAACTCGCTTTAGTAGCTCATACTTTTATAGTTTGGCTAAAAGTATTATGAGTAATTAGGAATTCAATTCTTAAGAACAAACCCAATGAAAAACATAAATTTTCAATGCTACAGAAGTTAGTCCAGAGACTTAAATTGAAAAAATTGTCTAAATATATATATTTATGCAAGTTAATAACAACACTAACTTTGTTATAATGGATGTATCTTACCTCAGCTTTTACAGATTTTAAAGTTCTCAGCTCTCCTTGAAGTCTAGAAATAATCTGATTTGCTTTATTGAGATCAATGCTGTTGAACTTATACTTTTCCATCACCTCTTTCAGTTCAAAAGTTGTTGTTCGTAAATCAATACTGTATTGGTTGTTCTGCTCAGTTAGCAGCCTCTAAAAACGTTAACGCTTTTGAGAAAAAATATAGCAAGAGATGAAGTTAAATCAGTGAAATTTAATCAGTTGAAGACAGAGTAGTTGACATGTTTGCCAGCTGACAAGAGTTTGCACTTTTCTGTCCTTCATTGACAAATTGGATTGATATACGTGGCTAACACTACTGAGGTTTAAGTGGGTTCTCAATCCTGGGATTCAGGATGCCAGTCCCTTTGGAATATCTGATAATCCTGGGATTAGAGTCTCTCAATCCTGGGATTGCAAAAGAATCATTGTTTCTCAATTTTTGCGTGATTTTAATATTTTAACTCTGCAAAAGTCAACTTTACAAACATATAAATATAAAAATGTTTTAGGAAATTAATATTTCAATATCAATAATTAAAAGCAAAGTTGTTTTTTTTATTTACGTCCATTCTGACTGTTACTTACCATTCCCAAAGTTTACTTTGTCCAAAACGAAAATTCAGTTTAACAATAACAACTTATTCCTAGAATATAATGGGACAGCACTCAATAGTCATCAAATTAATCATCAAAGGACTACCCCCATTGCACACTTTTAAAGGGACGTTTTGCTCACTAAATATTCTTACATTTCCATCTTTGTACATTTTAAAAATGATGTATATTTTTAAGTCTAGTTTCCTTACCTCTCCAAACGTCCGTTGCAGTTAATTCCCTAGAATCGACGTATCCTACGGCTAATGGTCACACAGTTTTAATAAAAAAATTCAATAAGCGTTGTCCTCACATAGCAACATAGTCTAGATATAGAGAAAACGAGAATCTCAGAACTGATCCCAGGATAGGCTTTTTATCAATCCCGAAATCCCAGGAATGGAATTTAGGTCCGGGATTGAGACCCATAAGCTTAATAAGTGAGACTGTTGTCTCACAAGGGAATGGTATTTGAAGCCAGTTATTTCAACATGCAAACATTAGTTTTCCAAAAATCATTATTAGCCATTAGCCATTAGGGAGAGATTTTGTCTGATGTGAGACTACTCTATCAACTGCAAGTTTGGATGTGCTACTGACACATTCATTCAGAACTACATCTAGTAGTAGTTATATTGCAGAATTTTGTCTTCCAGTATATAATAATACTATAGTTTGCACCGAGATTCAACAGAACAACATCAAACTACCTAGCAGCACAGTGGGCTCGAGGCACTCCAAGTGATATTGTGGCATGTAGCAGCCCACGGCAAACTTGATAATCATTAGAAAAACAATCAAATAATATTACATATTACAGATGGGTAAAAGTTTATATGTGTACAGTCAAACCAGCTGATAGAGGGATGGGAATGGATGGAGGGCATGGGGTGGTCTTTAGTAAAAACATTAAATATTACACAATGAATACAATATTGGTAGCAATAAACAAAACTGACACACTGTAGAAGTGATGCCAAGAAAATAAGTTTTTGGTTATGTTTGCCATAGTACAGGCTGCTTCAGATTCCTCGGACAATATGGAGGCAGCTTATATTTTAAGGTTAGAGTGTTATGAGACCACAGTAGTAAGTGTAATACTAGTAAACTATTTGTTTTATCAGTATATCCAATAGTCCTATTTTGGTCGGTAACAAAAAAACTTTCAAGTCAATAAATTATTTAAGTACAGGACTTTTATTTAAAAATACCAATCAGTTGACACATACACTTTGTCCAGGAAAATCGTCATTTGTCAAGTAACATATATATATACATTCGTACGAAGTTTTTATTTTTATTGGTAGGAGTTCACTACCATTGAGTAAGGGTAAATCTAGGCCAATACTTAGAAAGAAAAGGAAGAATATATTCTATCTCTGTTGCCAATACGAACATGTTAATATACTAGTGCAATTTGCATGACTCGTTTTTAAGTCACTCACTTAAGGTCCCATGCAACAAATAGTTCGCAGAATATTTGGGCAAATCAAATATGCCGTAGTTCGACGAAAGTGAACTCCTGCCTTACATTTTGCAGACGACTTGATCAGTGTGCCTGCTTGATTTTGATGTGAAACACAAATCTAGGTTTTTGTAGAGTTTTCGTATCCTATAAAATAATACTTTGAATGGGTTTTAAATTATTAACTTAAATAACTGAATAAACTGACATATAATTTTTATCTTAATTTTAAACGAAATACATATTAATCATGTTATTATTATATCCCGACCAAAACAAATTTTTTTACTTAGAACCCTGGTCATATAGCACTGCATTCGATTCGGCCTTTCAATAGTGTAGTGTTTTATGACAGCTGAATTTTCAATTGTGTGTCAATTTCCAAACACACATTCACCAAAAATATGTAAATTATAGGATAACTTTGCAAAATATACGAACGGCTGTGAAATATGATCATGCATGTTTATCAATCATGGGTAAATGACAATAATAACTTTATAATAGATTTGATCAGCCATAAAATTTGACTGCACTTATTTACCAACTAAGGGTAAATGATGGAAGTACCTTTACAAAGTACTTGACAAAGGAAGTGTCTTATCCTAGTAATCGGACATTTTCACTAATTTGGCTCTACCACAGTCTGATCTGCTGGATTAGTGAGATGCTAAGGCAATATATACTTATTTAATACACTAGGAGTTTTTGTGATGAGAACTCCCCCTAAAGTTCTAAACGGATTTTATTAATTTAGGTGTCGGAAAGAACTTGGCATGAAGTTTTGCAGGAAATAAAGTATATGACGGTTAGACTAAAGGAAAGAGCCGAAGATACCCTTAAAATTTCATATTTGGCATGGGAATGGAAATTTTAAATAACGTAGCTGAATGGAGTGAAGTTTTTCAGCTGAGCCATTATTATTAATGGAATTGAACCTATTGAATATATAAACAAATTGAATTTTTGAAAGCAGACTTTAAAATAATTATTTATGAGTAGCTTTATTGAACCATTCCCATTTAGTTTAAGATGGATTATACAGGGTGAGGCAGACCACCCGTGCACATAGTTTTACGGGAGTACGGTTCAACTTAGAAACACAAAATAAAATTATTCCCCCTAAATCACATCTGAAGAATTCATTAAAAATATTTAAAACATGATCTGAGCACAGGGTGTTCCAGAAATGAAGGTCATGGGTTCGAATCTCGAAATTTTCTTATATAAACCTATGGCACATTGTACATTTTTGGAAAGGTCTTGTTTAGAGGAACAGTTTGGTGACAACTTAATTATCTCAATCCGTTCAAAATGGTGGTGATTTTTTTTTATTTCTTTACCTATTGACGGAATACCCTGTATTTTTGAAACCGCTAAACATTTTTCAGTTCTGATTGAAAATTCGTAATCCTGGTAAACACAGTTTTACAACAATGTGTTACATATCATAATTTTAAAAATAATAAATTTTTGCCAAAGTTTTATTTTTTTGTAATGTTGGTAGCCCTGTAAATTAAAAAAAGTCAAATGGCACCATATGGCAAATAGCATATCATTTTAAGCGTCTTTCAAAGATGAACAACTTTTCAATTAACACCTACTGTCGATTTTTTGAAGTATTGTAGTAATAAGCCAAAAACTCCTTTTTCCCATATAAAATGCATGTTAATTGCATGACGGAACAGCATAAGATTTTTCCCCCAGCTTATTATCGAGCTATTCTTTAAGGGAATGTGTAATAGTGACATTTTTCTCTATATCTTCTTTAATTTCTAAAAATTCTCAGATCTGAAGAATGTGAAAAAGCCTAAAACTAAAAATTCTTAAATAGCAGGGTATAATAAATTTTATATCAAATCAAATGTGTTTTTTAAAATGAACATTTTGTTGTATTTCAATTTGTTTCTATCCCTTATGGTTTTAAAACGTCAGCCGAAACCTCTTCATATGCCAGTTAACGAAATTTAACTACTTATTTTCATTTCGACAAACAGGTTTTTACGATTAAATTAACAGTCTTTGTAATGAAAAAAGAAAAAATTAGACATCATGTTGCAATTTTTGAATGTGGCTTTATACTTTTGTAGTAGTTATCAATGATTATTTTTATCAATGATACAATTAACAATAATTTGAGCTTTTAGGCTTTTTACAATCTTCAGATCTGAGAATTTTTAGAAATTAAAAAAATATATAACGAAAAATGTTCCTATTACACAGGCCCTTAAAGAATAGCTTGATAATAGGCTGGGGAAAAATCTTGTGCTGTTCCGTAATGCAATTAACACACTGAGAAAAATGTTTAGTCTAGTCGGCATGGTAAATCAACATTAGCATGCTACTATACATTACGTATGTAAATACGTCTGTTTTACCTTTAGTACGTAGGAAATACCATAGTAGCAAATAAGCGGCATGGTGTTTCATCATGCCACGGCATGGTATTACAGAAATAACAGGATAATGGTAAAACCTACGTATGTAATGGTGTTAAATACTGCATCTAAATTTGGGACGTATGAATTACCATTGATGTTCTAGACTAGTCCGTGACGTCATGACAATCTGACTGCACAGCACGGTATTTCAGAGTTATCTAACCAGTACGTACAATCTTACGTATGTAATGGTGTTACATACTGACTCTACATTCGGGACGTATGAATTACCATTGATGTTCTAGACTAGTCCGTGACGTCATGACAATCTGACTGCACAGCATGGTATTTCAGAGTTATCTAACCAGTACGTACAATCTTACGTATGTAATGGTGTTACATACTGACTCTACATTCGGGACGTATGAATTACCATTGCTGTTCTAGACTAGTCCGTGATGTCATGACAATCTGACTGCACAGCACGGTATTTCAGAGTTATCTAACCAGTACGTACGAATCTTATGTAAATAATGGTGTTTTACCATGCTTACAGTACAAAACAGCGAATCGTCAGAATGCAGTTAGATTGCACTCTTCCTCGCAAACAGGAGCAGTCTCAGTCGAAACACGCATTCGTTATGGTTATGTTGGAGAGTGAGGGCAACTTTTCTTGTGTTTGTTGTGAAGTGTGAAAGTTATAAAGTGTTGTGTTTGTTAATTTCTGAAAGTGCTGTTATTATTTAATTATCATTGATTTTTTTTCTTTCTACGATTGAAGCACTTTTATCTTTTTGATCGGGACTTAAAACTGTTCTTAGTGATATTATTGTTGTGGTAATGTTAAATTAATTGAAAGTAATATGAATATTTGTTGAAGAATGTAAGTTTTTCATACATAATTGCTTTTATTATTTCTGTTTTTTATTATTGTATCAAGCGATAGTGGAATTTGTTTGATGAACTTTGTCACAAATTAATTTCCTGCTTTTGTTTAAACAATATTATACAATATTAACTATTAACAATATTATACAATATTAACTATTAACAATATTATACAATATTAACTTCTGATATTTATAACATAATTACTTTGGACTAATGTTGTTGTAAGTATTTATTTTAATAAAGGAATGGTCTAAAAAAGTCTGTCATTATGTTTGCGTCTTAACCAAATACTTTAGCATAATGATTTAATGTTTATTATATTATAAAAAATCATTATTTTATGAGTTCAGTTTATGAAACAAATTAAAATTAATTTACTCATCTATAAATTGTTATCTACTGTACATAAGCTTGAAAATCTTATTGATTTTATATTAATAATTCTTAGTTACGCTGATCAAATTACTGGTGGTTTTTTAAATTTACATACTGATGAAATACATAGCGTACAAATATTTGTTCTATTAAATTAGACCAAGTGATTAACCCAAGTACACCAACCATGAAATCACATGCATTATTTAAAGTATTTCAATTATTTTAATGGTTTTAATTACGATGGTGGTTTCTATAAACTGCAACAAATAATAGTTTTAAACAACGATTTTTATTGCAGAGCAAACATAAATGCTGTCAGTTTTTTTTCATTCACAAAATACCAACCTTGCTTTAAAAAAGTAGATGCAAATAGAATATTTTTATTTTATTACTATCTTTAACATAAAAACAATTATTATTTTAATAATTTGTAAATAATAATTACAAATCATTCGCTATTATGAATTTTAAAAATACAATAAAATCAACGCAGTAGTTAAAAAAATGCCAATTTTAATTCATCTTTTTGCTATGGAGAAATAATTCTAGCATAAACTTGACTTGTCATTAAAATACAACATAGAAATTGTATTTTTATGTGAGAAATATGAATTGAATATGGCCATACTAACTGCTTACTGTATTTCTTGCCTTCTAAATTAGCTGGTAATAAAACTGCAAACAGTGGCATCAGTAAACTTTTCATAAAATACAAATCAATAGCTTCAGCTAACACTTGGTATCTTTCAAGTTTCAAAACCAGCTTTTTAAGTACCGGTACTCAATTTCAAAGCTCACAATCGTACGATGCCTTTAGTATACAAGTTTATCTTCTATGGGGATGTGTACAAGGAAATCAATAAGTGTTCAGCTGTGCTCACTACAACCTGACAGCTTAAACTTGATAACTTTTCGTTTTGGGGCCCCCAGAAGCAAAATATATATATATATATATACATATATATATATATATATATATATCAGTGGCGAGGCGTGAAGTTTTTGCTAGATCATCACATACTTCATTATTTCTACAATAATAGAAGAGAGCAAATTTAAGGAAATAAAGCAAAAAAATCAAGAAATCATTTATGATTTTTAATAAAAAAACGTATATTAGGCCTAAGTATTGTTCTTTTTATGTTAATAGATTGTTAGAGTTATTGTAATCTACAATAAGACTGGCTGTTTTGCTGTTTCTTCATCGTCTGCTAAACTACTTCTATTTCCACTATTTAAGCCATTACACTGTTTGCCGACGCGCCGGCGCCGTGGCGTCGTCTGTCAAAGTCAAAAGTCTGTCCTGCTTAACTACTGTAAAATGTCTTGTGTAGCCCACGACCGATTCCTATCAAAAACAACGACTAACGACAGACAAATTTGGCAGATTTGGACATGGTCTGCCATTGTGAATTGTTTGTTTGTAGCTTCCATTCATAACGGTCGTTCATTTATTTTTTTAACTATATCCACGACTTCTACCATTATTATTTAATAAACTTGAACTTACATTCATTCCACGAGCGGAGAAAGGCACAGTAACTTTTAAATTAATACAAAAACGCAAAAACAAACATCAGAACATATAGCAACGCATACTGATGTAAATTGCAGACTAAAGTCGAGAATTGCATTCAGCAATATCGCAGTAGTCTGTGCTCGCTGCGCTGTCTAAATCGTGTTGTCGTACCACAGAGAAGTAAACATATCTTCTTTCTCTATGCATACCAAGAGAAGTAGACAATATCTTAATATCTCCTTTCTCTGTGGTCGTACTCGTCGGGGCAATAGAAGACATCGTGTCTTCTATGGCCCCGCGTACCCATAGCCGAACCCCCGCAGGAGCTACCGATAAGTTACGAAAGCGGCCGACAATCTCCGAGGACGTCTGAACAGTCGGGTTGAGCGGGAGTCTAAAGACGATGTGATTGGCTGCAGGTTTGGGGGGAGATATGGGAGGGGGCCTTCTTCGATAGGCACGGGAGGGGTGTTCCTGAATCGCTTGATCAGTGGCTCTGTCGCCGACGGCCTGGTCGCTGCTGCTACTCTTGGCAACAGACGCGGGGCCACGTCAAGGTGCTGCTCTTTGAAGCGGTCGCTTGGGCGCCACCAAAGAGTAATATTAATATTATTCTTCGGTCGCTGAGCGCCACTAGCGATACACTGACGAGATTTTGCCAGGAATTAAATTAATTTATTCTTTCTGGTCATCGCCAAATCCAACGATGACCGCACGCTTCGCCACTGATATATATGTCTGTTAACACGATAGCGGCCGTAAATAAGGTCCGATCCTAATGAAATTTGGTACAGACGTGTAAAGTGGTAATCACTCGGATGAGTTTGTGAACCAGCCTGATCGGACCACGGGAACGGGGGGTAAGAAGAGATAAATCCCCCAAAAATGGGTTTTTTTGGGTTTTTTACACAGAAAAATAAAATTTGTCCAATTTTTGTTGTCACTATTGAATTCAGCTAAAAAAAATAGCATTTTGAATCACTGCTCTATGACCATTGGTAACGGAGATATTGAAAGTGGTAAACACAGTACGTTGTCCCAATGTTAACCTTATGGAAAATAAATAAAATTCAATATCTTGCTTATTTCTCAACATATCTTGATAAAACTTGTCTTGTGGCTTCATCAAGATGAGATCTAATGTTTAATAGTCTAAAATCCCCGATATTTCCATTTACATGGCAGCAAACCTGCATACTAATTCCCCAAGTTATTCTTATAGTGCTTACAAAAACATGTCAAATCTCCCTATGTTGGCTTGAACTATTTGCGTTCGCTATTTTTGAAATTCGCTGAGTATGCAGGTTTGCTATTACGGGGGTATTTTCTTTTAATATTATGCCTCGAAAAATTGTTTCAATTAGCTTTTGTAAAAAAACAACTCAGTATAACCCGGAAGAGACTTCAAAGTTTAACCATATCATTAATACAATTATTATTGCTGTAGAATACTGCACTATGATTATTTTTATTTCAAAATCAATACATGATAATTGCTTTATTTCGAGCAATGGATTTAGGGTAGGCCGGGGAAATATCGACATCTCGGGCAATTCCAACACCCTAATTTGCGGTTGTAATTTGAGAGTAAAACGCTATTGGATAGTGCTGCTACCTTGTGGGAGACACCAGAACTAACAGTCAAAAGAGTTTTTGTCAGCATTCAAAGTGGTTGATTTGTGACAATTTTAAACATAATTTTTCACTTTTTGTCTAAAACCTGACTCCTAAACTAACTAACATACAACCTATACTATTTAACCTACGGAAATAAAACTTAGTCAGCTAGAAACTGTATTTCAAAGCAAACATTTTGGTACAGTTGTTTTTTAGGATTGATGGTGATAAGACGACTTAGGGTTAGAAATCCGCCATCTTGTTTCTCTGGGGTTATGTCGACACACCAAAAGGGGCAAAACCGACAGGTGTCTACATTAAATATTCGATCAAAATAATATCGCTATGGGGTTTGTAGAGTCTAAACATTTCTTTTTACTATCTTCCTGATATGAGATCTGGAAAATAGGCAACAGACAGGGGTTAAAGGGCAATTTGGTCCATAACGAAGATTGGTAAACAGTGTTGCAGCGGAAGTGGGAATGCCTGGAATTACTCTTTATGATATCCTTAAATTAGTAATGGAAGGTAAATTTTTCTAATACATATAATTTTTATGTGTGTTATAACTTATACTCTACTTTATGTAACAATAAACTATAGGTTTCTGAATATTTTTTGTCACTTCTCACCTATGTCGACATTACCCCAAGTCATTGTCGGTATTACCCGGGTCACCGGGGAAATACCGACACCTTGCAACGGCTATGAAAATATTTTTTATACTACTACTGAACTATGCTATATTATCAACTTAATTTATTATTCTGATGCGGAAAATGCCAATAAATGGAATCCAACGCTAAAAATATGTAACTAAACTTGAAAAAATATTAAAATTAAAAGTGTCTTAAGGTGTCGGCATTTCCCCGGTCTACCCTACTGGTATTTTGTTATGACCTTAGTGAAGAATAGTGTAGTAACAGAAAAGAATTAATTTAATTACTCACGATTCGTTTTGAGGCTTCATTGAGTTGGCTTTGAAGGGAATTTTCATTATTCTGCTTATTGTGAATCATCTGAAAAATACATAAAACATATTAAAAATCTGAGTTCTTAGCCGCTGAACTGCTTTATGACTAATAAAAAAAAAAAATTACCTTTGTCAATAGCTCACTACTGTTTGTGTGGTTATGGCTGTTTCGGCATCAAAGTGCCTTCATCAGACATAATATCCACCAAACAGCTGCACCAAAACATCAAAAAATAAACATCAATGCAAAAATGCACATTTTACAAAACACTTACAAAAACAGGCCTGTTGACTACACATTATTGTGCCCAAGCAAGCAGATTGCACTTTGATGCCGCACAAACAACCACACAAACTGTAAAACCACACAAACAATAATTGACAAAGGTAATTATAATTTGTTAAGTAATAAAGCAGGGTCACACAGGGTCAGTTATCTGACAGTTTCACGCTATTCATGCAAAAGGTCTGTAGATTGGAAGAGAATGATAATAATAATATTATACTGTAAGTTTGCCTAACTCCCATAAAGCCTGTGGAACCACCGTTGTGACATCAATCGTAGATCCATATCAGGTTCTAAGCAACCTCTATTCTATTGGGTAAAAATATGGCCTTAAATGATGTGTCAGTGGCAGGGCCGTCCGAAGGGAGGGCAACCGGGGCAGGGGGCAAACTGCCCCGGGCGCCGCGGCTGAGGGGTGCCGTACCGCGGCAAATTTTGTTTGCGATCTTATAGATTTACATGAATTGTGAAGGTATGCCGTTAATAAATAGCAATACGAATCTGAAAAATGAGGCTGTAGCTAACAATGATTTATAACTCTATAGGTATCATTAATGTAAATGTAACAATATGAAGTATGAAATGACATTAGTGTATAGTTGGTACTATGCAAGTTACGTGTGTACCCAATCGTTTGTCGTCTGTCGCTGTCAAACTTCTCGAGACTTGGAATGTTGGGATTCGGGATTAAGGCGGTAGTCAATGTCGGTGATGTACAGTGTTGCCAAAAACCAGGTATTCGCCCTGTTTTCGGGTATTTTGGAGGCCGTGCGGGGATTTGGCGGGATTTTAAGAAAATACCGGATAAAGCCGGGGATTTTAGATTTTGGCTGCGGGTATTTAGCCAACAACCAGGTTATTAAAAAAAAAAACGGGTAAACCGGGTATTTTGGACGGGCTACAAAGATTTTTATAAACTCTGGATTTTTTAGTTGGTAATATGTATTCGGTATATGGTTTTATTGGATTCAGTGTTGTCAGAAAGCGGGTGCTTACCCGTTTTTCGGGTATTTTGAAGGCCATTCGGGAATTATGAGAGGATTAAAAAAATCGGGTAAAACCTGAGCTGCGGGGATTTATCCGGCAACCTAAATACTAAATACATCAAAACAGGTAAAGCCGAGGATTTGATGAATTATGATTTGTGTTGCAAGTATCCTATGTTCATCTGAGTCGAGGAAAATAATTTCTTTTCATGGTTTTGAGAACAATGCTTGAAATAAATACCTATACAAATTTTGGTATAGAGTGTGCAATTTAATGTTATATTTCCCTCCTTAAATAAATAAATAAATAAGGTCTTTATTTGCGAGCGAATTTCATTTTTACAAATGTTTTACAAATTGACTCATGTCAAAAACTGTACAAAACAATACAAAATCAATGATTCTTAAAATTAAAACTAAAACTGAAATACTTGATTATCATGTAGCTTTGAGGGCAAGTTTAAATTTACTGCAAGGCAGTGCCTTCATTTGAGGAGAGTGTGTTGTATTGGGCCGGCCCCTTTCTACCTGCTTCAAACCTAACCCTCGATGTCTAACAACGCGTCCTGCCGTGTTCGACGCTCTCTCATGATTGATCGCTGTCTTAGCTTTCCTTTTAAATATTGTGGTGTCCCCAAGACCAATGTTTTGTGAACAATGTACACCGTCTGCATGTCACAGCATCTTTGAATGGATAACACCTTTGCCATATTCCGGTAACTAGTTATATGGTCAAACTTTTTTAGATTGTATACAAACCTAAGACCAGCGTTTTGTAGCCTATGCAGTACCGTCACGAGTTCCTGTGTTAAACAGTACTCAAAAACTGGAAGACAGTAGTTTATGGTGGGGAAAACCAAGGACTGAACCAATTTCAATTTGGATTCTTGTGGAATCAATGTCCTAAACCTATTCAAAGCCTTTATTTTGCCACTGATTCTGCTGCATATTTGTTTCACTTGACCAGTAAAACTCGTCTGTGAGTCAATAACCACACCTAAGACTTAGATTTGTTCACAAATAGGCAAGTTAACCTGATCCATTGTGACTAACAAGCTGTTCTTTTTCATATTTTCACCGAACTCAGAGCTAGCAAAGTGCATCACAGAACACTTCTGTGGGTTCAGTTGAGGCCTATGATTCTTCGACCACTCATTCACTTTTGAAAAGTCACTACTCATGCGCCTTACTGCCTCTACAACCTGTGATGGGTGGTAAGATAAAGTTATTTGTAGGGGTGTGCGAGTATTCGACCGATCGAGCTTTTTGGCCGAGCTTTTCAGTATTCGGCTCGGCTCGACTTTTTTCAAAAAAGCTCGACACTCGGGCCGAGCTTTTGATAAGAGAGTTCTTATCGGAAAGATAATTATTGCGATCTATTATTGGACACGTTAAGCCGGAAGAGCGTTTCCCTCGCACGAAAAACAAACAAAAAATATTCTCTAGTGATAAGGAAAGGACATTGACAGGTAACAAGAAATATTATCTCCATTTAGACGGAAATCGGAGCTATATTTAGTTGACCTTGGAGAACACGAAACACAGCATTTAAGTAATTTAAGTCTATTGTTTTATCAAGGCTTATCTTTTGAACGGTATATCGTACAAGTTTCATTTTGGTCTCATTTGATTTATAAAAATAAAACAAAAAATATGAGCCGTCACTTATAGTTGTATGAGAAGTAGTTTGTATTTTGCGTTTTGTAGTAAGAATTCCTTATCTCCTAATTAACTCGCACTCTCTGGCATACGCACAGAGTCCTATGACAAAAAACAGGGACAGGGGCTTGGAGTAAACAACCTCCACCCCCCCTCCTCCCTGGCCACTGACAAGGAGAGAGAGAGGTAGCTGTTTCTTTCTTTCTCTCTATTCCGTCCTTATTTATGATCTTTCTTCTTCCTAATTTTATTAAACTGTCCATTATTTTCTTCACAAAAGTTTATAAATGCAACTAATTATAGGATTACAATAAATTATTGTTGTTATTTCATTAATATATTATACTCTGAAATAATAAGTTAAGCCATGAATACTATGCCACAATTGGGACTGCTATTTAAATTTTAATCATTTTTACTTTGTGAACATAAAAAAAACAGCCTTGTGTTTGAATAAGTGTGTAATTTTTTTACTATGATATAACCATTTCAATACCTTTCCATCTACTCCTTTTAACTCTAGAAATTAATGTTGTAGTACCTATATATAACTAGTCTAATTATGTAATTTTAACTATTTATTTTAAGTTAAGTATTGTGGGATTGGGGAGTCAAAAAATAAATGTAGATTTTAAATTTGGTATTTTTCTTCATCAATTATTTTTTGAGACAGTTTGATTAATTTTGTGTAACATAATACAAAATATTGATGAACCTATCAGATCATTAACTTGTTTTGGAGATACACTATCTAGTTTTGAACTGGTGTTCACTTAAGGTATGCAAACATTAGTCTATTGTATCTTTTAAAATTAAAATCAAGCTTCATAATTCCTTTTCATAATTTGGTGATTGTAAAAAAGCTTGGCTCGAAAAAGCTCGAGCTCGAAAACTTTTGAAAAAGCTCGGCTCGGCTCGGCTCGAGTTCAAAAATCACTATTCGCACACCCCTAGTTATTTGGCAATCATCCGCATAGGCATGCATTGAGCCGTATCCTTACAAAGTAATTTTAAGGAAACTACCTGGTTTTGGGTGTTTTGAACGTTATTAGGTGGTTTTTCGATACTTGCGGGGGTTGTTACCGACAAACTGGGTAAAAGCGGGTATTTTTAATGGAGTTGGTGGGGAAAATGCCAAATCCTCTCTGGCAACACTGGTGATGTAGTTGCTAGTGCTAGTGTCTATTGTTACAGTGACAGTTTAGGTAATCACAGTGATGTAGTTAGAGTAAGAGTAAATAACTATGTGTAATTCATTTAATTTTTTCTTTTGAAATACATTCTGAACCGTTTAATATTTTTTATTTTGTGCAGTCCTGGAATTACCCTTTGATATATGTAATTATACTTAAAGTATGCTGTGTAAGTATTGCTATTGGCAAAAAGCTGACATATGCAACTAATACTGGTGGGGGGGGGGGGGGGGGGGGGCGCCACGACTACGTTTGCCCCGGGCGCCGCCAACCCTAGGGACGGCCCTGGTCAGTGGTATGCTTCCTCGATTGGTCAAGATTATTTTTTGTCCCTGCTGGAGGGTACAGGTTTCTGGTCTACAAGACGCCAAGATTTGTTTAAATTTGGACAAAAATAACCTAAGTGCTATCACTCTTCTCTTCTCAACAGACCTTGATTCATGCACTCTTTAGACATGAAACAGCAGTTGAAAAAGGCGCAGGAATAAACATTGCCAACTGCAAAAACTAAATTACCTTTGTTAAGGAAGTTTGATGTTTATTTTTGCAATACATATGCTGTTATTTGGGACAGACATATCCTTCTTTACCCTGGAAAAGAAATTTTTCTGAACGGATAAATCCCTTCTGAGTTGTCATAAAGAGATTGGGAGCCCCGGTAAAGGTTCTGCTGGAAACCCCCATTGGCATAGCTAGGATGATCTAAACGATAGGGTTGTCAGCACTTTGTACTGTACTTTCAAACCCCACGGAGGGGTCCAAGAGTCATTCCCCACTATTTTTTTCTACAACTAAGTTATTTGAGGCTGACCATTGATCGTAGTCCTTGAGATTTGATTTATCTTTGGAGTCTTTATACTTCATACAATAGGGGTTTTCTCTGTTACATCCCTTTTTCACCTATACAACTAAACCAATGTTCAATTGAGGTGTCATTTCAAAACTTATGATCTAGTGCACAGGCAATTAGTAATCAAAAAAGATTTATTTTTTGGCTGAGCCCCCCCCACGATTTTGATTTATTTCTAGAGGGCGCTTTCAAGAGTCCAGTGCTGACCAACTTGCTAAATGTGATTTGTAATTTAACAGCTAATTACCTTCAGACGATGTTTTAACCAGTAACATTGTAAACAAAAATCGATTGTCTGCAACCCAACTGTTTACAAGAGACGAAACAACTAATGAAAAGGAATTTTTAGATAGGCTAGTTCTATTGATGAGGTAGGTAAATCATTCTTTGATGTTTGACATACTGATTCTTTATCTCTATCTTTCTTTGATGTTTGACATACTGATTCTTTATCTTTATCTTTTTCTTTTTCTTTCCACCTATTAAATCAAAAGCTCATGGTCAGACCGGAACAATAGAGGTATGGTGGGGGGGGGGGGGGGGGTGGAGTTTGTTGACACAAACAAACCTCACCTCCTCTGCCCTGAGACAGAGATAGAGAGATAGCTTTGCCTCTTTCTCTTCCACTTTTGCTTTGTCTTTTTCACTTTTCTATTACAATGTTTTCTAGACCAAGTTTTTCCAAACGATTAATTTTAGAAAGAGAATAAAAACTGCTGTTGATTAATAAAATAGTAATTCATTCTTATGAAAATATCACTACAATACTTAGGTGCAATAAATTATTTTTTTAAATCAAATGAAATCTTACTGGCTTAAGTACAGACATGAAGAGTTTTAAGGTCATTCCTCCCCTACCCCTCCTCCCTTACAGGCACTAGTCTCCTTCCTCTCACACCATTCACTTTGTCAATTCCGGAACCAGAGTTGACTATGTTCAGTGAGTTGTCATAATCTCGTCGTGAATAGTAAGTAAATATATGCTCGTATTTCGATGCACTGTATTTATTATTAAACTTTTTAACACCATATTAAAAAGTTTTATGATGCTTTTGAAGATGTATTTAATTAGTATTAATATTTCAACAGTCTTTAATAAAAAACAATATTTAAAGATTTTGCTAGTACCGTTAATTTATACTCGATCAACCCCACCCCCCTCCGGTTAGTCGGGAGTTAACTAGGGGTGGGCGAGTGTTCGACAGTCGAGTAATTACTCAAGTAGTTGCTACTACTCGAGGTCGAGTCGAGTAGTTAGTTATACTCCCGCCGTTTATGCGGCAATAGAATTTACGTGTGATTTAGGTCGATGCGATCGAATTTCAAACCCGATCGCGAGTTACGCAAAGCTATATCTGCCGTTCATCCGCAATCGACAGATTGTTTATCGCGGCCGATTGTTAGTTTCACAATAAACAGCATTTTCTGTTCATTTGTGGCTGGCAAATTCGCGCGACCGTTTTTTACGGCCGATCGTTAGTTTCGCAAAGTTGTATTTCATTTATTTACGATCAGCAAATACACGCGATCGTTTTTCGCGCCCGACCGTGACTTATGCAAGGCTACATTTGCCGATTTTCGGCGATCGGCAAATACGCGCGATCGTTTTTCGCGGCCGACCGCGACTTATGCAAGGCTAGATTTGCCGATTTTTGGCGATCGGCAAATACGCGCGATCGTATTTCGCGGCAGATCGCGAGTTTTGAAAAGCTACACCTGCCGTTTATCCACGACCGACAGATATGCGCTATCTTTTTTCGCAGCCGTCCACACGTTTTTCATAACAATAACCTGAGCAGTATTTCATTAACTCATAGAAGAATGGATTTTGACAGTTACCGAGAAATATCATCTCTCAGAATTCGGAAATTGAAAACTTACAGCTATATTAGCTCTGACCTTATACTTAACAACTTCAAATTTGTAATCATAGTTTATCTTTTGAACGATTCACAGCCTTCATTTCTGACTCATTTGATTTGTAAAAGTGAGAAGAAAATTAATTGTGGACTTCATTGGCAAAGTGGATTTTGTAAAACAATTAGTTAAGGTTTTGTATATTTTTTATTGCGGGATATATTATTCTTATCTGGTTGCAGCTGTGTCACTCATGCTCGAATGACTGGATGTCAAAAAAACCATAGATCAGCGGTCAGGCAAGGGGGTGGGGTTGGGTTTAGAGAAGTAAACAAATAACTGGGCATAGCTCTCCTCCCTGATCTTGTTTTTAATTCTTTCTTTCACAATTTCTAGGCTAAGGTCTTAATTAGGGCCAACAATTATTTTTAGGGAGAATATAAATCTGTTGTTGATAGTTAAAATAATAGGCTAATAATTTAAGCTTTTAACTGCTTAAATTTACAAACAAGAAAAATCTAGGTTAGCAAAATTAGCAATTAATTTTGTCTGGAATGATTTAATTATAAATAGTACAGTACCTTTATCTTCTAAAATAATATGTTTCAATTCTGTTGTAAAAGCAGTCATTGGCCATGGAGCTCAAGTTTGGGGCTGTTTTGAAAATGAATACTTGGAGTCGGTCCAGAAACTCTTTTTAAAGAAATTATTTCGATTGCCAAATAATATGCCTAATTATGTTTTGTACTTAGAAACTGGCTTTGAAAAACTCTTTTATTACAGCCTGAGGATGAACCAAAATTATTTGTTTAAAGTTTTAAGTTTTTCCGAAAACCGACTTCCGCTAATTTTAGCAAAACAAATAATAGTGAAAAACTTAGACTGGTGTAAAAAATGGAAACAACTGGGGGAAAAGCTGGGAATTAATATAAATTTTCAAAGCGATCTGGATTTGCTAAAACAACAATGTGGGATGGTGATCACAGGGCTGAGGGACGCGTGGCTTGCCGAGTGTGTTGGTTGTGCACGCACTTCCGTCCACCACAGTCAGTTGGTGAACCTCGACCTCGGCCTTGAACTCGGCGACAGGAGCTACTTCACTGATAAACCTGATATCAGTATAATATCCTGGGCAATAAAGGCCAGAGCGGAACTTCTGCAGCTTAACCACAAACCTTGGTCGCCGGGAAATAATTCATCTTGCTCTCTTTGTAATTTGAGAGAAAATGAAACTACATTCCATTTTATCGCCAGGTGTCCTATTTTAAAGGAAATTCGATTATTATTTTTTAGTAAAAGTTCTCTCTCTGAGCAAGATTATTATAGTTATCTGAATGGAAGGGATTGGCGTGCACTAACTAATTATATGAAAGCAGCATGGCGTTACAGATGGTCCTTAATACAAGAGTTTAACAATTAAAAGTTCATTATTTTTGTAATTAAAAAATATTATTCCAATAGATTAATTTATTAGATTTCATTTTACAATTAATCCTACAAGTAAAAAGTATCGTCCGCACTTCCCTAGAAAATCAGATGTATTTTTAGTACATTTTTTATTTTTATCCAAATTTTAATTATAGCTCAGTTAGTTAAGCAGGGCACAGTTTTCAATATATATAATTTACTTACTTAATTATCTCCTGCCGTTTTAACAAAAAATTAGACAACAAAATCTTGTCTTTATTATTATTATAATTGCTATAATGTTTTTTTTGTTACTTAGCGCTTTTTTTGCACAATGAGAGGGTTTTTGAAGAGTTCTTTTTTACTTTTAATTTTGAACGTATATCTATATTGTTTCACGTACAGCCAACCCGTCAGACGGCCACTTTAGCCATTGTTGTACGCGCCGTAGGCTAGGCCAGTTTCCTGTGTGAAACATCATTATGTAAAGTTTTTTTTTATGGAAATAAAGCGCTTTTTCATTCATTCATTCATTCATTCATAAATCTGTTGTTGATAGTTAAAATAATAGGCTAATAATTTAAGCTTTTAACTGCTTAAATTTACAAACTATGTATATTCTACATAAATTTATTTTGTGATCTTGTTGCATTAAGTGATTTGTTATTTTGAGTGTTTTAGCATAGTTAACTTATTCATTTTAAAATAGGGTTTATGCAATGTAGGTGTATTAGAATATCAGAGTTATATTTTTCCAAGAAAAATAAAAAAAAAGATAAGCTTAAATAAAGTAGACTAATTTTATAAGTAACACTGAAGAAAGACTTTAAATAACTGTAATTCAAAGACCTAAATACTTAAAAAAAGAAGATTTCATTACTTTTCTCAAACTACTCGACTCGACTCGACTCGATATTTGAGTTTTTGGCTTAATACTCGACTAAAATTAAAAATCCACTACTCGCCCACCCCTAGAGTTGACAGTAAGAAATTTTCCCACTCAAGCAATGGGCCTCTTTGAGGCCTTTGGTGACAAGGGGCCTGGGATAGTGTCCCTTTGCCCCCCCCCCCCTTGTGGCGGCAGCCCAGAACTGAAACGAAATATGACGGATATATCCGTTCATATCCTGGGGAGGGGTTAAGTCCTATGAAGAAAGTGTTACTCTTTTCTTTCAACTGATTGAAAAAGATCATAATATATATAAAAAAAAATTAATAACCCTTAGAGAAATATAAATTCTAACTCTTAAAACAACATAATACTGAAAAAATTTACTGTACTATACTCACTCTCTTCATTTCATCTATTTTTTTGTGCAAAGCATCAGTCTCACTGGTCTTCTTATGTACATCATCGATACTTAGTTTTAAACGGACTTTTACTATATTAAGGTCTTTCTCTAATTGTTTATACTCATTATTCATAGATTCATATTTATTGGTGATGTCCCTGAAACAAAAATTAGAAACATGTATTGAAATACTTAATAATAATTTGATTTATTGTGGGCTAAATTTTTTGTTTTACAAAAACATGGACATATTTAAGTATAAAACTGGAATCAGTGACTGATTTAACCAACAACAGTCGACCCAATATTGCCAATGCTATGTCAATTTTGGGATTAGGACATTAAACAAAAATATTTATTGCCGATTTTGTTTTCCTCAACATGCAATATAATTTGTAATTATAAATTACAATGAGCAACCCTTAGTTATTATACAACTGTTGGAAACATTATAAGTTGTTTGAAAGAAAGCCTAGAATGACGCTGTTGAAATGGAAAGTCTTCATGTATCCTATAAGCAAACAAGGGAAGTGAGAGGTAGGAGTACGCACACACATTTTGTCCTTAAACTCAGGCCCATAAAAAATAAACATTTCTTTTTACAGTAAAAATAAATATAAGATCATAACTAAATTCTGAAACTATATCACTGGATTTCTCTTGAATCTATTTGTATAATTAAAAAAAAGCTTAATAATTGTTATATTGATTTACTTAATTTTTTGCCACCCCCCAAAATCTGCCACCCGGGGCAAGTGCCCACCCTAGACCCAGCCCTGATTATCGACTATCGGAGGCTATTATTTAGGCATCTTGCAGTGTAAGATATTAATTTCCACCAGGGGGGAGGGAGTAAGCATGACTGCAGAATGGGGCGTGGTTGGATAATGGACATGATACAAGCAGTCAACTTGGCTGCAGTATTCATCCAACATAGTGAGGTACATTTTCCATTGAGTTAAAGAATGGGTAAACTTATTCCACCTTTCACTTCTTTTACACTGATTCTGTCTAGGACTTTTGTAGCCCAAAAGATAGTACAGGGAACTATTTATTTTCTTTTCGACAGTCAGCACCAAATGGATTAAAATGAGGTTGAAGATCTTTCACAGGATTTTAAATGTATAGAAAGGTTAACCAAGGCTTGTAAATTCCCTTAAACACCACTTAATACACCACTAAAATAATTATCAATTTGTTTGTTGTTGTTGTTGTTGTTGGGCTACACTCACCTAGTTGATTGGAGAGCGGGCTGCTGGTCTTGTCAATTTTTTACACTCAGTTCACACTTTCACACATACACAAAACGCACAAACACATACATTGACCGGACAGTTCACTCTTGAATCCGACGTTTCGCCGCACCAGAAGTTGTTAAAAAACGTGCGGCATTTCAAGGTTGTCCGTAGCAGAACGGTCGCGGTTGCGGTCTGAGCGCCTAACCACACTGACGACTCCAGTGGCGGCGGAGGGGGAGGGGGTGCTCTGTTATCACTGCCATCCGATAACAAAATCTTTCTTTTATTTCCATTCTTATTGAGCACCTGTATCTCTTTCTCTACCATCCTTATGTAAACATTATTTACCTCCATCGATGGCCGTGAAAGTGGTTCATTTTCAGAGACTATAAAAAGCGCTTCAATCAAATTTCTCTTTCTCCAATCTGTTTCGTTATATAAAATAAAAATATCACTGCACTTGATGTCATGCCCCATGTCATAAACATGTTCCGATATTTTTGAACCATATATTTCCTTTGTTTCAACCTTCTTCCTGTGTTCCTGTACACAGGTGAGAGCAGGCCTAGATGTTTGGCCAATGTAATTACGACAGCATGAGCAAGGGACTTTATAAACAACGTTTTTATTCTTACGCCCACAGTTTGATGGTTTGACCTTGGATATCTGGCTACGCATGGTATTTTTGCTCGTAAAAACAGTTCTAATATTGTTCTTAGCATTTATTCTTCAAATTTTTTTCGACAGATTTTTTACATAAGGAATGCAAACAGTGGCAACAGGTTTTTCTATGACCTCATCAGGGATTCGAGAATTTGGTGTTTCGGCCTTTTTAATAGCTTTATTGATTTATTTTTCAATCAATATGAGTCCATATCATTTACCGTGAAGTTTGAGACTAACAATCAATTTCCTTTTTTGGATGTTTTGGTTGACAAATCTTCAGGAGTACGGCATACAAACGCCACACGTTTTTTAACAACTTCTGGTGCGGCGAAACGTCGGATTCAAGAGCGAACTGTCCGGTCAATGTATGTGTTTGTGCATTTTGTGTATGTGTGAAAGTGTGAACTGAGTGTAAAAAATTGACAAGACCAGCAGCCCGCTCTCCAATCAACTAGGTGAGTGTAGCCCAACAACAACAAAAAAAAATTGAAAATCTCCTCACCAAAAATTGTCATGTCTTTCAAAAATAAAATAATTATCTAAACACCATCTTTGCAAAATAAATCTGTGATAAAAATATCAGAATTATTTTTCATATCTAAATTAAAAACTCTCTCTTGTATGTTTACCTTGACTGGGTTGTGGAGAAGAATTAATAAAACTATGAAGCAAGGGGCCATACGCATGTTATGTAACACATTTTTTCGTCATTTCAAACCCCTTTTCTCCCATGTAACTCACCGAAAAGCTTGAGCAAACCCCCCCCACCCCCATGCATTACGTAACTCGATCGTAGTAGGAATGAATACAGCTTAAGCATAATTTTACTAGTGGAATATGGATTTAAATAAATATATAAACTTGTAATGCCTTTTGTTCATTAATAACATTCTTTTATAATCAAAACATAATTGGTACAAACAAACAAACAAGATTGTTACTAATAATATAAACAACAAAAAACCATCTTAGTTAAAACATAACTGATTTAATTTATAACTTATACAAATTAAAAACAACGTTATGGTACATTAACAGTTGTCAAAGATAAAAAATGTGTTGTTAACATAAAAAAAAACAAACATCATCTTATCGATAAACACCGATAAATAGATTTGCGAGGCAATGCACAATACTGTAACATGTCATGATTTTACTCTCGAAAACAATAGCAAAAAACAAAAAGCTGTAAAGCAAAGCAGAAATTTACTCAATATGTTACGTATTTATTTTTAGTTTTACTGTTATTAAAAGTAGTATGACAAACTTATCTTTTTATATAGCTAACTGTAACTTTGATTTAGATATCAATTTGATTATTTTTGTATTTTTAAAGAGGGACAAAATTTAAGAGTTACGTAATGTTGGGCCAAACCCCCCCCTCCCCATATAACGCAGCATAATGCTACGCCATACCCCCTCCCCCCCCTTAAGTGCGTTACGTAATGTATGGCCCCCAAGGCAGGGAGTGAAATATTGCTCATCATTTGCTGGGGACAAGAATGTCCCTCACTAAGACAAATAGAAACCAATGAGTTTAGTTTGTGAGGTCCTGCCAGAGATACATATGTAAGAGGAATGAAAAATAAACATTCAAGAGGGAGATGGGACAATTGACCTAACACATATAAGTCATTCGCTGCAGAATTTTTGGTCCTTATTTTATTTTCTTTTGGATGAATTATTTCAGTTGCTATTGTTTTTTTCACTTTTGAAAGAATTGAAGTTTGTCATCCATCCACTATGAAAATTTTGACTTTTTTGTGATTTTGTACTTACTTGTGTATTCTTGTCCGCCTTCATAGGCCTGTAGCTGGTGAACAATAAGTATTCAATTATTTACTCCCACTTCATAACTTCGTCAAATTTGCAATAAGATTTTTTAGAACATTAAAAAAATAAAATAAAAATTCAAGATACGCATGAACTTGCTTTGACATATTACTCCTTGTCCTACAGTACTGTCCTTGACATATTACTGTCTTATCAAAACAGTAAGCTGCCCAACTCCAATTACTGGAAAGGTAGAATGGTGCACTAGAAGAGTGGGTTTTTGAGCCCTACTTAAGAATTTGGTGTGTTATGTCTTAAGGTATAACCTACTCCTCTTCTGAAGCCAGAAAACCAGTGATCTGTGGTAGTAAACAACATATAAACAGATTTCAACGAACCTCTTTATTAGTTTAGAAACACTAATAAAGATTGAAAATTACAGCTGTTGGAAAATGTTCACATGTCAGGCTTGTACCAAGTTCGCACATCAGCTGTAGAGTCCTCATTACTTTTCACAGCATTCCAACTGCATCAAGTGGAAACGGATCTCATATCTAAAGATATAATGCAACGCACCAACTAAAAGAAAGCTTGTTCACCTCCTGAATTGTTGCAATCTATCGAAATAAGGCCACGTACCTTCAAACTGTCGTCAATTCGTAGTAATCAATTAATGATTTACTCGAGTTTCGGCATACGAGATGCCATTTTCAAAATCTACACACAAGAATAAACTCTTCAGTCGTCATTATTTAAAATTTGGTAAACGTACATTTAATTAAAAAGAACACTGACACTGACATATATTAACACATATCACACTTAACATGGTACCGGCCGGCACAAATACGAGCTCCAGACTCCCGGAGTCTCGTATGCCGAAACTCGAGTAAATCATTAATTGATTACTACGAATTGACGACAGTTTGAAGGTACGTAGCCTTATTTCGATAAAAGAAAGCTGTTGATAAATAAAAACTACATGTTATTAGTTTAGGATTGCAACTCACATCAATCTAACTTTCAAAATGTCATTGTCTTTTTTCAAATCATTCTTTTCATCCTCTACATTTTTTACTGTGGTTTGCAATCTTTCAATTTCTTCTCTGTTAGTTGCAGCAGAAACTCTTAACTGGTTAATGGTTTCCTTGTCACTAGCGATCTGGAAAAAACTAATTAATTTTAATTCAACACATAGGCCAGTAAAATTAGATCAAAAATTTGTCATGCCTGGAAAAAATTCCCGGAAAGCTGGAAATCATCTTAATCTTTCCGTTTTACATTCAAGTACATGCATTTAAAGTTTGCCCCATTTTTCCTAGTGTGCTTTCGACCTGGGACCACAAAAATATCAGAGTTTTGGGCCATTTTTTATTCTTTTGTAAATAAGTAAAAAACCGTTTATTCTACATAAAAAGTTTAAGTACAAGAATTTTAGAGGACAAAATTCTGCATTTATTGAGTACCTTCTGATAAAGATACTTTGAATAGTAATCAATTTATGGTAGGTTAAATAAAAGGTTTTGGCAAATTTCTCTTTTAGGGAAAGAGCTATTACTGTAGGTCTCATGGTAATCCCTAAGCCCGATACCATGATAACTTTTAGTTTTGAGGTCCTCAGAAGCCAAAAAACTCATACGTTCAAATCTATGTGAATATATATGTATATAGCTGTATATAAATATATATACTTATGTATTTGTTTCCCCGATAACCCTTACAAAAATGGTCCGATCTTAATAAAATTTGGCATGGACGAGTAAAGTAGTAATTATTCACACATGATCGAAAACCAGCCCGATCGGACCATCGGAAAGGGGGGTGAGGGGGGGTAAACCCCAAAAAATGAGGTTTATTGAATTTTTCATGTAGAAAAATTAAAATATTCTGATTTTGGTTTATACAGTTGTAGCGGTTGACCTCCTGGCTGCGCCGAACTTTAACTTCGTGGGAGCAATGAAACACAAATAGTCACGTGGGTCCGAATTAATACTATTTATAGTTTCAAACAAACAAATTAATTTCACAGATCAAACTATTTTACAATTCAACTTCGAATTTAAATCACAATCGAAAAATCAATAGGAAAAGAGGGCCAAATTAATTAGTAATTTAATTTGCATAGTATGGCTGAGGGCCATGACCACGGCAGAGAGACCGGTGGCGGCGGCGGCGCGGCAGTGCCGCGCACACGTGTCTACTTCGGCTGCGTCTCGACGGGGACTGATCGCTTCAGCGTGCTGAGTGCACGTCGGAAAGGCTGCGGCAGAGGCTACGTAGCGCCCGCTTGGAGGCCCTGTACATTGCTGCACCCCAACGATAACTTAGTGCATAATTAAAGCTGAAACACTGCCAGCGACCGTCATCTGCCTAGCACGTGTTGTTGATTCTGGGAGTTCATTTGGGGTCAGGCTAGAATTCTTGGTATTTCGGGTCACTTGGTGTCACTGGAATATTTCGTTGCGAGGAGCTTATGAGGAAATGATTGACTGTTAATTCAGTTACTTACTGAATTAATTTACTGGCCGAAACCCACTAGTAAATTAGCTATTTATTAACACTACAACACAACTATGCAGAGGGAGGGGCTTTTTTAATTGGATAGAACAGTCACAGCTGATTAGAATGTGACAGTCATCACACAGTTGAATTCAGCTCGAAAAAACAAATAATTTAGTATTTTGAAACATTGCTCTATGTCCATTGGTTACCGAGATACTGAGAGTGGTAAACACAGTACGTTGTCCCAGCAATGTTAACCTTATGGGAAATAAATAAAATTGTATACCTCACTTATTTATGAACATATCTCAATAAAATTTGGTATGTGGCTTCATCTAGTTAAGGTCTACTTGATTATAGCGTAAAATCCACAATTTTATATATTCTTGAGGCATTAAACCTGCGTACTCATCTTCCCAATGTTAACCTTATGGGAAACGCATCGACCTCCGGTTTGCGGCATTGTGTTTCTTTTAACAAGCCCTTTAAAATAAGCAGTCGCATGATGGGGGTTTACATTTAAAATTTTGGGGCTACCCCCCCAAAATTCAATTTTGGGGGCAGGGGCAGAAATGACACATACATCAAAAGGTAGTTTTTTTTAGTACTAAAAGGTATGCAAAATATTGTTTTGATAACTGGCTTACTTTAAAAGATATTAAACCGTTCCGGGACTTTTGGGACACACAGTATGTTTATGTCGATTTGAACATATGAGTTTTTTGGCTTCTGAGTTCCTCAAAACTAAAAGTTATCATGGTCTCGGGCTTAGGGATTACCATAAGACCTACAGTAGTAGCTCTTTCCCTAAAAGAGAAATTCGCCAAAACCCTTTATTTAACTTACCATAAATAAATTGATTACTATTTAAAATATCTTTATCAGAAAGTACTCAATAAATGCAGAATTTTGTCCTCTAAAATTCTTGTACTTAAACTTTTTATGTAGAATAAACGGTTTTTTACTTATTTACAAAAGAATAAAAAATGGCCCAAAACTCTGATATTTTTGTGGTCCCAGGTCGAAAGCACACTAGGAAAAATGGGACAAACTTCAAATTCATATACTTGGATGTAAAACGGAAAGATTAAGACGATTACCAGCTTTCCGGGAATTTTGTCCAGGCTTAATCTTACATTTACTGGCCTAACAGTAATTAAGCTGATATAATAGTGTGAAGGAAAAAAGCTTCCCAAAATTCAGAAAACTAATTACATTAACTTAAAAACTTAAATAACTGTATAGTTGTTTAACAACTGTATAGTTGTTAAACACTGTAGTACAATGTTTGTAGTATTGGGCGCTAACACATCGCCCAGATTCCAAGATTAATTAATGATTTTGCTACTACACAATCATTTATATATTACCGTGTATTGAACTGCTAATAACTGACAGGGGTGGAATTGAAAATGTACTCCGTCCCCTTGTACCCCCACTACCTTGCACCAAACGTTATTGGAACCTATTATTTGCAACTCAGCAAGCTTCACAGGAATGCTGTAAGACCCAATGTTTTCATAACCAAGTCATTCTCTGAAGCCATTTTCAGAATCGATAAATTTTAAAATTAAAGTTGACTCTCGCAAACTGGAATCTTCAGAATCTCATATTATTTTCAATCTCCTCGAATAAAACCGTCCAAGTTAAAAAAAACAACCATGGCTAACTCACTGGCTTCTTATACCTCTAAGTCAAAAAGGCACAAATATTACCCCTTTAACTTGGTGTTCAGTAGACATGTTAAATTTACTTTGCATTTTACCTCCACAGTTCGAAGTTTACCCTAATTGGGTTGTCCTTGCCCAAAGGACCTCAGTAAGTTGAAACCCCACCATAAGGGTCACATTGTGTCAATGAGTTGTCTCCGACCCAGCATCACTACCTCTGCAACTCGAATTTTAATTTACCTCTACATTTAAAATTCAACTAAAATTACGACTGAAAGTTAATTTAACAAAAATAACATTTATAACTCAAACTATGCACTGCAGTAGACCCCCTTTTAACCGGCCCTAACGGGACCAGGCCTAGGTTGAATAACTTAAAAGGTCGGATAAAACGGGTAATCCTCTAAAACTTAAAAATCAAAGCTATATTGATTTAGGGTTCTATCAACATTATTCTAAAGCCGTTAATGGATTATTTAGAAAATAGACTACAATTTTCAGCCTATTTTCCTAAATAATTATGTAGAAAACTTATAAACAACTCCAAAACACGGTCCAAACAAATATAAATATTCAAAATATTTTAACCCGCAAAAAACTGTATAGTCGAGCGTAACGTTTCTATTGCTGGGTATGGGAACGGAAATGCTGCAATTCCTAGAAAAGGGCGATTAAACCAAACTGTTCTCAAAACAGGGTCGGTTAAAACGATCTTTAATATTTGACCAACAAGGGCGGATAATCCGATCGTCGGTTAAAACGAGGTCAGTTAAGAGGGGGTCTACTGTACTCAAACCACACAAAACTTGAGAAAGATTATGGTCCCCATGAATTCCGAGTTGGCGAGAGTCAACTGTATTTCTTTGTCACACCAAAGGTCCAGTTTTTTGCGAGAATGTGAAAAATCAGATAATATGAAAGAGCACTATTTAAAAAGAGAGAGTAGTTCACTCACTTTTTACAAGCTGCATGGCACCTTCTGTAAACTAATTATGTGATCATGTAATTATGTGAACTAGTAAACCCGTTGCTCGAAATCAAGCAATTTTCATGTATTGATTTCTAATTAAAAATAATCATGGTACAGTAAGAACTTGGCGCAACTTGTCGCCACAAACAGTTGTCCATGAGAAAATACTGGGTGACGAAGATGAAATTCCAACTTTTGCAATGGACTGATCCTGTGCTTTGTAAATTGATAGTCATAGAAATTGAGTTGTTTGTATTTTAAATGCGAGTTATATTATTTACATATTTACATCATTTGAGGCTAGCACTTCAAAGTTGAAAAAAATTAAAGTTCGAAAAACAATTTTAATTTTAATTTTTAGGTCTTTATTCATAAACACTTCATATTAAAATTCACCAGAAACTCTAAGCAAATAGTATACTCGATCATGTTCCCCAAGGTATCTTCTTAGTCATACATATTATCAGTGCTTGATTTGTAAAAATTGAGGTACCGGAACTGTAATTTGACAATTTGTACATAGTCCCCATTTATCATTTTTTCCCTTTATAAAGTATTGTTTGGCTATGTGATTAATTAGGTCGATTTAAAAAGTCACATTTTATCCGACTCGAATTTTTTGACAATTAAAAACTAACAAAGCATTATTTTACTAAAAAATAAATTGTCTAAAAATTCTAGTTTTTTATGAAGCCTTGTGAGAGTATTCAGTATTCTTTTTGGCGTTTTCGATTCGGCTTAGCTCAAGAAAAAAGAGCACTAATTTCAGAGAGAGCGCTAATTTCAGGCCGAAATTCCGCGCGTAATTTCCATACATTTTAAGCGATCGTTATTTTCGCTACTCCGGCCGGGAAGAGGTCCCAGAACGCCGTTCCGCCGCAAATCAAGCACTGCATATTATATTATTAGTTAAGAAATTATTCCAGGCATAATAATAAGAGAAAGCAAACCAAAACAAATATTTATTTGAAAATTGACTGCAAATTTGTTTATACAACACAGATGTTTTAAAACTGTTATTTTGAATAGGTAGTGAAGAATTAAAATTATGTTTGAGAAAAATGACAGTTTCTTATGGTTTTTTTTTTACTTTCCGTAATCCAGTATCTGTGGCTGTATATAACTCGTCTTAATCTTTAACCGAACTAAAATAGCTCACTACTAAATTTACTCTTAAATGGATGTTTAAAGTCTGCTTCAGTATAAATATATAAATTCAATAGTTTCAATTCCATTAATAACATATGGCTTTGCTGATAAACTTTGATCACTCCAATCAGCTAATTTATTTGTAATTTCTATTCCCATGTTAAATCTTATGGACAAATATGAAATTTTAAGGGTGTCTAGGGTTCTTCCCTTTAGTCTAACCATCATCAATTTTATTTCCTGCAAAACTTCACGCCAAGATCTTTCCAAAGACACCTTAATTTTTAAAATCGGTCCAGAACTTTAGGAGGAGTAATGATCACAAAAAAACCCCTTGCTAATTAAATAAGTATAGATTATTTAGAAGAATTTGTTGTAGGCCCCTACCCAATAATAGTTTACACTAAGTTATAAATTTTATCCTGTTATTGGAAATCAGACATTTAAAACTAAATGATCTAGTAATTTCCAAACTTAAAACCAATAGTACTTTGTTTTGGTTGTAATTTGAATTATTAATAAATCAATTTTACAGTTTACCTAGCCTAATTTAAATTATTAAAGGTTAAACCACTGATTCCTGACATTCGGACTGGCACTGCCAAATAACCTCTAAAAATAGGTAACAACCAAATAGCTGTTGCTGACGCAGGGGATTACTGTTCAGATGAAGGGGGTGATGCGGTGACCATGGAGAAGATCTGGCCTGATGCCGCCACAACCCTACAACTGTCAGTTGTCGCCTCAAATAAAAATACAATCGTATCTAGGTGTCGGAGTCAACCACTTTCTGACCCTGTGATGTAATTTACAGCATATATATGTAAGTATTTATCAATTAAAAAGTAGATTTGTTTTAGCGAATTTCTTCTATAGGTAAGAAGCCATTTGTTTTTATTAGCTTGCATAAAAATTTATACTTTTTCCTGTCAAAGTCTCCCGCCTGTGATAATTTGCCTTCCTGGGCTGCAAACCCTTATCAATGCCACTTCAAAATTCTTTAGTCAATTGAGCTCAAGAGAAAATTGTTTTTTTTCAATATACAGATTTGCCAAATTTAGATGTAAATGTAAAAATATTAGATGATTTTACATTATTAACACATTTGCTTCCCATGTCCACTATTGTTATGCGGTAATGAAATGTAATTAGAGGACCACTGACGAACTGTCAGAAAGAAAATAGATTATTATTTTACTGAGTGATAATATTTTTACATTAAAGAATGAAGATTGAACACAAATCACAAAATTCACTTACGTTCTTCTTACGTCCTTTGGATGGTTGGTTATTAGCTCATTGATACTACATAGGTTTACATTTATTGTCCACATACTGTATCACTTCATTCATTTACTTTATCTTGCTGTTTTATTAATAATTAAGTTACAATCATGTTTTTAGAGCCTATAAATATTATCACGTAAATAATAGAAAATATTTAAGAAAATTACGAAATGTCCAAATTAGGTTTTTAAAGATAAAATTTTGATCTGTATCAATATTTTTTTTTTTTAAACAATGAGAAGTAAACAAAACAAAAAGACATTTGATTGAAATGAAATGTGAACATTTGATAATAAAATTTGCATTATAAATAGATTGAAGGAAAAACTAAAAAATCGTGATGGACCAGCACCAATGTTTATATTCATTGCCAGCACCTAACATGCCGGCCTCCTTGAAGTACTCCAGTACTTCAACTAGTTGTTCTCATTGATTGGAAGGAGGTATAGTTGGGTCACTGGACGAACATAAGTCCAATCTTGCGTCTGAATCTTGACAACTCGCACGATATTATCTGATCCAGGAAATGTTTCAATGACTCGAGCTCGTGGCCACAGTAACGCCGTTGAAGTAGTCTTCATTAATACTAAATCCCCAATCTTTAAGTTACGTCGATTTGATGTCCATTTTACACGTTGCTGTAGAGTGTGCAAGTACTCGAGACTCCATCTTTTCCATATACGTTGAGCGTATTGTTGAACAACTTGCCAATGTTTTAGACGATTTGATGGAACTGACGTAAGATTTGTTTCAGGAAGGGTGACTAGTGGAGCTCCTGTTAGAAAATGCCCTGGTGTTAATACATTTAAATCATTGGGATCACTGGACATTGGTGTAAGCGGGCGAGAGTTAAGTATTGCCTCGATGCGCGTTGTTAAAGTCATTAATTCAGGCAACGTGAGGATGGTGGTTCCCATGACTGTGATGAGGTGATGTTTAACGCTGCGTACAGCTCGTTCCCAAAGTCCACCGTGATGAGGTGCTGATGGTGGATTGAAGTGAAACCTTATTGAAAGATTTGATATGAATGATTGAATTTCCAATTGCGACTTTGGGTTGGTGATAGTAGTTTTAACAATCTTGCTTAACGCTGCATCAGCTCTGGCAAAATTCGTACCACAGTCTGAAAATATGTCATTACATCGTCCGCGTCTCGATATGAATCTAGTGAGCGCAGCGATAAATGCTTCTGTGGTCAGGTCTGTGACCACTTCGATGTGAACTGCTTTGGTCACCATGCAAATGAATATACAAAGGTAAACCTTCACAATATTACAGAATTTCACATTGACGACTTTAACTGGGAAAGGACCACAGTAATCAACACCTGTAGATGCAAATGGTTTTGCTGGTGATTTTCGAACTGCAGGTAAATCCGCCATGAAAGGAGCAGTATTTGTAGGCCGATGTCGGAAACATGTAATACATTTGTGAATGCGCAAGCGTATAACATTTCTGGCATTTAAAATCCACACTTGTTGAACAATCATTGAATGAACCAATTGTGGCCCAGCATGCAGATACTGTAGATGAAAATAATATATTAGAATATCAACGATGTGATGTCGTTTAGGTAATAACACTGGATGTTTGGTTTCATAATTCAGTGAAGACCTACTAAGACGACCTCCGACTCGAATAAGTTGTTGATCATCAATAAACGGATTGAGTTTGCTTAAAGAGTTGGGACATTTACCTTGTTTAATTTCATTGTATTCCTTCATGAGAGTAGCTTGCTGTACTATAAAAAACAGTTTCAAATGTGCTGTTTTTATTTCTAAACTCGTAATATAACCAGGTTGATAAGTTTTACCTTGGCAGTTATTTATGAAACGTAAAACCAAAGCTGTAATGCGAAGCAGTTTGGACCATGAGGAATATTTGTTTAGAAGGGACCATTCTTCAATGGAGGAAGTGGTAAATGTAGGTAAGGGAGTAGATTTTAATTCAGTTTGATCATTCAAAGAGATGGGAGTAAACCCTTTTGAGGGCCAATCGCAGGATGGGAATGAAAGCCATTGTGGGCCGTTCCATCATAAATTGTGATGTATTAATTGAGATAAAAGTAAACCACGTGATGCGCAGTCAGCTGGGTTATCTTGTGATGCAATGTGAAACCAACACTGAGATGATGTGAATTCTTGAATTTGAGCAACTCGATTTGCAACATAAGTTTTAAGTCTATAGGGTGGGGTGTGAATCCAAGTTAATGCAACGGTAGAGTCGCTCCACAGAAAAATATTTGATGTGTTAAACATTTGCGTAAACAGTGTGACATAATGAGCTGCTAGCTTGGATAAGAGATGAGCGGCACACAATTCAAGACGAGGAATGGTAACTCGTTTCAATGGTGCAACTCTGCTTTTAGATGCTACTAAACTTACTTTCACAACTTTGTCAGAGCTCTCGCAACGGAAATAAATAACCGCGGTATAACCATTTTCTGACGCGTCACAGAATCCATGTATCTCTATCTTACATGAAGAATCAAGATTCAAAGTCCGTGGAATTGATATCTGAGATAATGAGTGAGTTTCATCAACGATTCGTGTCCACTGGGCATGTACAACAGGAGGTAGGTGTGCATCCCAAGCCAAACCCAACGTCCATATGAGTTGCATGAAACACTTAGCAAGCATGATAAACGGAGTTAAAAACCCACAAGGATCATAGATTTTAGAAATCGCACTAAGTACTGTTCTCTTGGTTGGACTTTTGTTTACATTCTCTAAGCCCTTTGTTGTATATGAAAACGTGTCAGTTACAGGGGACCAGTGAAGGCCTAATACGGTGAAATGTGGATCAGTGGACTCAGAGACAAATTTAGGTGACTCACGATGTGCGTCTGGAACTTGTTTAAGTAACGTATCAGAGTTGGATACCCATTTACGTAGCTCAAAACCTCCACGTTTGAGTAAATCCGTTAATTGTTCCCGTAACTCAGTAGCAGATTGAATTGATTCAGCTCCTGTTATGATGTCATCAACATACGTGTGATGCAACAACGCATGCGATGCTTGTGGGAAATCGTGACCTTCGTCTATTGCCAATTGGTGCAAAGTACGAATTGCCAAATATGGAGAGGAATTAACGCCGTAAGTGACAGTATTGAGTTGAAATGAATCAATTGGTTGATTAACGTCTGATCTCCAAAGAATTAATTGAAAGTTGCGATCATCAGGATGGATGAGGATTTGCCGATACATCTGCTTGATATCACAACAGATCACAATATAATGACGCCAAAACTGGGCTAAAATATCAGCAATATTGTTCTGAAGTCGTTTACCTGTCATCAACAAGTCATTTAAAGAAACCCCAGAACTCGATTTACAACTAGCGTCAAACACTGTTCTTAATTTTGTAGTCGAACTAGACTCCTTTAGAACGCCATGATGAGGTAAATAATAATGACTACCAGTAATTAGAGAGTCACATTTAGTCATATGTCCAAGTGCGATATATTCTGACATGAAATCACGGCACAATGAAGCAAAACATTCGTTAGTTGCAAACTTACGTTCCATGGCTTTCAATCTGATTTCTGCGTTAGTGTGAGAAGAACCTAGGACAAGATTAGAATCCTTGAAAGGAAGACGAACAATGTATCGACCATTATCATCTCATGTATGCGTTTCTGAGAACAAACGTTCACATGCGTCATCTTCTTGCGATTGCTTATTATGCGTTGGAACCTCTTCTTGTATCCAAAATTGTTGAATTGTGTCATGTAAATTACCACTAGGAGTTGAGTGAAAACATGTACTGAGAGAAGTAGTATGGTAAGATGCAGAAGATGTAGTAGGTACACATGGAGAAGTGCCCATAACAATATGACCAAACCGGGACTGGATAATGTGCGGAAGATCAGGGCCTAGCTGAATGTGAGGCCCTGTGAATATATGCGGACAAATAGCAGCTCCTAAAATCACATCGATGCGGTTCGGACTGTGAAAATTAGGATCAGCTAGTTGATATTGTTGTATAAATAGGTTACAGTACCTTATGTCCGCCGTATGATCCTGAGTGTAATCCTTTTTTACTGGATGATGCGCATTTCGGTGTTTTTAGAACACCATCTTCAGATCCATTAGTTTAAGAACTTGCCATAAACAGGTGTGTCAAAAGTTTATAAAAACGTACATAACATGAACACAAACACACACGAACACGTAATAAATTGAAAAACATTGAATATAGATTGTAGGCCTACTTTTACAAAAACCAACTCGAACGCCACGAACAGGTTGGCCGGTCATGTGCCGAGACTCGACTGAGGTGGCCGTCCGGTGTAGGTTGACCTTTGTCCTGTCGGTGGTAGCGTTGATCTATTGTTATCTATCTTGATGTAGGTTTCAAAAAGACTGTTGGACTGTAGGGTGTTTTTGTCATTGAGTAGGTTATCGGGGTTGGTTTTATTGGCTTTATAAATTTCATATTGTTCTAGGGCTGTCATGATTCGGCCTTTTTGACATATATGCAGGGGCATAAGACTTTCTTTAACACCTGTGTAATTGTGTTTGCTATTTGCCAGGTGTTCAGCATAATTAGACCTTTGGACGGTAGTTTTTTTGGGAAGGTGTTCTTTAAACCTTTTAATAAAAGGCCTACCCGTTTGTCCTATATAAAATTTCTCACAATCATCACAGGTTATTTTATATACTCCTGTTTTATTGCATGAATCTACATTATTCTATTTAGTCGTAAGAATCTTTTGCAGTTTATTGGAAGTTTTAAACGCTACTACTTTGTTATGTTTCTTCATTTCATTTCTTAAAACTATAGGGAGTTTTTCACCAGACAAATTTAGGTGACTCACGATGTGCGTCTGGAACTTGTTTAAGTAACGTATCAGAGTTGGATACCCATTTACGTAGCTCAAAACCTCCACGTTTGAGTAAATCCGTTAATTGTTCCCGTAACTCAGTAGCAGATTGAATTGATTCAGCTCCTGTTATGATGTCATCAACATACGTGTGATGCAACAACGCATGCGATGCTTGTGGGAAATCGTGACCTTCGTCTATTGCCAATTGGTGCAAAGTACGAATTGCCAAATATGGAGAGGAATTAACGCCGTAAGTGACAGTATTGAGTTGAAATGAATCAATTGGTTGATTAACGTCTGATCTCCAAAGAATTAATTGAAAGTTGCGATCATCAGGATGGATGAGGATTTGCCGATACATCTGCTTGATATCACAACAGATCACAATAGAATGACGCCAAAATTGGGCTAAAATATCAGCAATATTGTTCTGAAGTCGTTTACCTGTCATCAACAAGTCATTTAAAGAAACCCCAGAACTCGATTTACAACTAGCGTCAAACACTGTTCTTAATTTTGTAGTCGAACTAGACTCCTTTAGAACGCCATGATGAGGTAAATAATAATGACTACCAGTAATTAGAGAGTCACATTTAGTCATATGTCCAAGTGCGATATATTCTGACATGAAATCACGGCACAATGAAGCAAAACATTCGTTAGTTGCAAACTTACGTTCCATGGCTTTCAATCTGATTTCTGCGTTAGTGTGAGAAGAACCTAGGACAAGATTAGAATCCTTGAAAGGAAGACGAACAATGTATCGACCATTATCATCTCATGTATGCGTTTCTGAGAACAGACGTTCACATGCGTCATCTTCTTGCGATTGCTTATTATGCGTTGGAACCTCTTCTTGTATCCAAAATTGTTGAATTGTGTCATGTAAATTACCACTAGGAGTTGAGTGAAAACATGTACTGAGAGAAGTAGTATGGTAAGATGCAGAAGATGTAGTAGGTACACATGGAGAAGTGCCCATAACAATATGACCAAACCGGGACTGGATAATGTGCGGAAGATCAGGGCCTAGCTGAATGTGAGGACCTGTGAATATATGCGGACAAATAGCAGCTCCTAAAATCACATCGATGCGGTTCGGACTGTGAAAATTAGGATCAGCTAGTTGATATTGTTGTATAAATAGGTTACAGTACCTTATGTCCGCCGTATGATCCTGAGTGTAATCCTTTTTTACTGGATGATGCGCATTTTGGTGTTTTTAGAACACCATCTTCAGATCCATTAGTTTAAGAACTTGCCATAAACAGGTGTGTCAAAAGTTTATAAAAACGTACATAACATGAACACAAACACACACGAACACGTAATAAATTGAAAAACATTGAATATAGATTGTAGGCCTACTTTTACAAAAACCAACTTGAACGCCACGAACAGGTTGGCCGGTCATGTGCCGAGACTCGACTGAGGTGGCCGTCCGGTGTAGGTTGACCTTTGTCCTGTCGGTGGTAGCGTTGATCTATTGTTATCTATCTTGATGTAGGTTTCAAAAAGACTGTTGGACTGTAGGGTGTTTTTGTCATTGAGTATGTTATCGGGGTTGGTTTTATTGGCTTTATAAATTTCATATTGTTCTAGGGCTGTCATGATTCGGCCTTTTTGACATATATGCAGGGGCATAAGATTTTCTTTAACACCTGTGTAATTGTGTTTGCTATTTGCCAGGTGTTCAGCATAATTAGACCTTTGGACGGTAGTTTTTTTGGGAAGGTGTTCTTTAAACCTTTTAATAAAAGGCCTACCTGTTTGTCCTATATAAAATTTCTCACAATCATCACAGGTTATTTTATATACTCCTGTTTTATTGCATGAATCTACATTATTCTTTTTAGTCGTAAGAATCTTTTGCAGTTTATTGGAAGTTTTAAACGCTACTACTTTGTTATGTTTCTTCATTTCATTTCTTAAAACTATAGGGAGTTTTTCACCAAATTCCACAGACACATAATCAGTCTTTTCTGTAACAAGATCTGGGTTTGTTTTGGATTTTTTCTTTATCTGTTTTTAATGAGTTCATCTATTAAGTTGGGCTTGAAACCATTAGACACAGCTATGTACTTTATAGTGTTCAATTCAATCTCATAGTCATTAGGGCTTAATGGTACTGTAAGCAATCTATGTATAAAACTATTGTAAGCTGCTAATTTGTGTTCAAACGGGTGATGAGAAGTTTCATGGATTGTTGTGTCAGTGGCCGTTGTTTTTCTATAAATATTAAATGATATTTTATCTTGATTTTTTATCAGTGTCAAATCTAGGAAATTGAGCTTTAAATTGCCTTCTAATTCTATTGTGAATTTCAGTTGAGGGTGGACATTATTCAGATAGTTTTTTAGGAGCTGTATTTGTCTACTATTTCCATCATACAGGACAATAATGTCGTCGACGTATCTGAAATAGAATATTATTTTTTCCTGGTACTTGGAATTATCGGCAGCCCATAGATGTTTATTTTCTATGTCATTCAAAAATATTTCTGCTAAAATGCCTGACAGTGGTGAGCCCATGGCTAGCCCCTCTGTTTGTGAGAAATATTCGTTATTGAAGCTAAAATAGTTTTGTTGCAAAACTGTTTTTAATAAAAACATCAATTCTTTTATTTCATTTTCATTTAGGCTGGAACTTTCCTGTAAATTTTTCTGTAATATATTGAGAGATTCCTGCACTGGCACATTTGTGTAAAGATTTGAAATGTCTAAAGAAGCCAAGGTGTGTCTGGGATTTAGTTTCACGTCTTTTATCTTTTCTATCAGGTCTAGGCTATTTTTTAAACTATGACTATTCGGAAATGTTACATGATGTTTTATGATACGTTCTAACTTCTTAGCTAGTTTGTAGCCGGGGGCAGGCATATAATTCACTAAAGGTCTCATTGGTTGACCATCTTTGTGCAATTTTGCCATCTTATGCAATCTAATGACTATGAGATTGAATTGAACACTATAAAGTACATAGCTGTGTCTAATGGTTTCAAGCCCAACTTAATAGATGAACTCATTAAAAAACAGATAAAGAAAAAATCCAAAACAAACCCAGATCTTGTTACAGAAAAGACTGATTATGTGTCTGTGGAATTTGGTGAAAAACTCCCTATAGTTTTAAAAAATGAAATGAAGAAACATAACAAAGTAGTAGTGTTTAAAACTTCCAATAAACTGCAAAAGATTCTTACGACTAAAAAGAATAATGAAGATTCATGCAATAAAACAGGAGTATATAAAATAACCTGTGATGATTGTGAGAAATTTTATATAGGACAAACAGGTAGGCCTTTTATTAAAAGGTTTAAAGAACACCTCCCCAAAAAAAACTACCGTCCAAAGGTCTAATTATGCTGAACACCTGGCAAATAGCAAACACAATTACACAGGTGTTAAAGAAAATCTTACGCCCCTGCATATATGTCAAAAAGGCCGAATCATGACAGCCCTAGAACAATATGAAATTTATAAAGCCAATAAAACCAACCCCGATAACCTACTCAATGACAAAAACATTCTACAGTCCAACAGTCTTTTTGAAACCTACATCAAGATGGATAACAATAGATCAACGCTACCACCGACAGGACAAAGGTCAACCTACACCAGACGGCCACCTCAGTCGAGTCTCGGCACATGACCGGCGCGCCAACCTGTTCGTGGCATTCGTGTTGGTTTTTGTAAAAGTAGGCCTACAATCTATATTCAATGTTTTTCAATTTATTACGTGTTCGTGTGTGTTTGTGTTCATGTTATGTACATTTTTATAAACTTTTGACACACCTGTTTATGGCAAGTTCTTAAACTAATGGATCTGAAGATGGTGTTCTAAAAACACCGAAATGCGCATCATCCAGTAAAAAAGGATTACACTCAGGATCATACGGCGGACATAAGGTACTGTAACCTATTTATAGTCTAATTTATTGATCCAGAACACAACCAACAAAAATGAAGATATTGTTGTGCTAGATGAATTACTTCCCGTGCAATGGGAACTCTGGGTAAATGTGTTGTCAGTTTGTCCAGAATCACCATGGCATGATTATTGATTACAGGAATCCCAGTCAAAGTTTCGATAGTCCTGTAAATTTTACCTTTATTATTAGACACATGTTCATTAATACCCGCAATTTGAACGTTGCACATATGGCGTTTTGCATCTAGTAAGTTTACGGCACGTTCACTTATGAGAGTGGACATACTACCAGTGTCCAAAAGCGCTCGAAACGTATGAACATTACCAGTATCTGTACGTACATTTCCAAGTACGGTCCCTAACAACACTGTGACCTGTTTGTTACCACTCATGTTACTGTTATGGGAGCATATATTAACTGATTCTGACTTGGACTGTTGAACCTTTTCTGTAGTTCCATCAGGTACAGACTTATGAGCACTAGATTGCACATTAGCGGTGAGTTGATCAGAACTAGAGACTAACTTGTCTGAAGGAAAATGCAGAAGTGTATTATGGCGTTTGTGACAAATTTTACATGTGGATTGAGATTTACACGCCTTAAGATCATGCATACCTAAGCATGAAATACAAAATTGTCGTGATTTTATGAGTTTATACCGTTCTTGAGGGATTTTTGACAAGAAGGTAGGACAGGCGTAAGTTCGATGATCCGTCGCACCACAACAACCACATTTTAATAACTGGTTATTATTTGAAGATGCAGAAGCTACAAAATCTTTATGTCCCGAATTCCTTGGAATGTTAGATTTTACCCTATGTGGTGATACATATGTGTTTTCTTGCTTGCGTGTTCCTACCGAACAAAGTGCGTCCTCATGTCTGTTACACTCTTTACTGAGAAACTCTATGATTTCAGACACGGTGGGTAATGAATGATTATAGGTAGCGTTAACATCGCGCATTGTTTCTAGCCTTTTCCTAAGGTCTAAGTCTAGTTTACGCAAGAGCACAAGGAAAGGATTAGAGCCAGTTATGTCGCATTTTATAGCTGTTAACGCCTGCACGTTTTCTGTATAGCAATTTAAGAAATGACGAATGCCAGTGGCATTTTTACTGGAAATGTCAGGAAGGTCCAAGACTTGATTGATGTGGAGTAACTGCAATCTACGATCGTTCTGGTAGCGATCTGTGAGAATTTTATACGCAACGTCATAGTTTGCATCAGTCACAGTAAGATTCTTGACTAAATTAAGAGCCTCGCCCGAAAGAACAGTTATTAAATATTGGAATTTAATTACTTTGGATAAAGCTGGATTATTATGGATTGTCGTGTTGAATAGATTTATAAATGTGGTCCAGCTCGCATAGTCTCCATTGAATTTGGATAGCTCAAGTTTTGGAAGACGAGCTGCACACCTGTCCCCGAGATTAGTCGTTGAAACAAGTTGATCTGACTGTTCGGTTGGATTGACATTAGAACCTAAGATCTCTGAAATAGCCGACATCAAATACGCATAAAAGTTTGAGATTTCTGATTGATCTGTAGCTAATTTATCGTCAGTTACAGCATCTTCTTCATCATATGCAAGTGCGCGGTTAACATTTGACTCAAAATCGTCAAACCTACGCTGTATTTCCGAAGCATATCCTTTAAGAGTCCGTTGTTGTAAACTTGTGACAACATCAGTCTGATCTTGTATTTCGGTTACAATTAACTTTAATGCTTCAAAACGTGATCGAGTTAAGGACGTCAGACGGTTGTATGTAGCCGGCTTGAAGTCCGTAGTGCGTGGCATAATTATGGAATTAGCACAGTATGCTAGGTGCGGTCAGACACGAACGGGCAAATGATAAATGCGTTATAACAAATGGGAAGAAAATGAAAATGCGACAGCAGGAAAATTGCGGTTGAAATAAAAAAAAAGGCGGCTAAAATGAGCCTAGACTGTATCACATAGTCTGAAATTCAAATAATCCGTCCCGAGGGAACCAAAAGATGTTATGCGGTAATGAAATGTAATTAGAGGACCACTGACGAACTGTCAGAAAGAAAATAGATTATTATTTTACTGAGTGATAATATTTTTACATTAAAGAATGAAGATTGAACACAAATCACAAAATTCACTTACGTTCTTCTTACGTCCTTTGGATGGTTGGTTATTAGCTCATTGATACTACATGGGTTTACATTTATTGTCCACATACTGTATCACTTCATTCATTTACTTTATCTTGCTGTTTTATTAATAATTAAGTTACGATCATGTTTTTAGAGCCTATAAATATTATCACGTAAATAATAGAAAATATTTAAGAAAATTACGAAATGTCCAAATTAGGTTTTTAAAGATAAAATTTTGATCTGTATCAATATTTTTTTTTAAACAATGAGAAGTAAACAAAACAAAAAGACATTTGATTGAAATGAAATGTGAACATATGATAATAAAATTTGCATTATAAATAGATTGAGGGAAAAACTAAAAAATCGTGATGGACCAGCACCAATGTTTATATTCATTGCCAGCACCTAACAACTATAGTTGACGCAAATGGCCTATTTTACTGATCGAAGCCATCAAGCCAAACCCCCGACTAAAGACCAATGCTAAGAGTCATAAACTTACCCGCAGACTGATGGGTCAGCACCCAAGTTAAAGAACGAAGCATGTGAACTCTTACACATTATAATTTCCAGTCAATTTCAACTGCTTACGCATTTTAATTTCCTGTCAATTTTAATATCAGTATCTCTAAGGTTTTTTTTGTAGACACTTTTTCTATTTATTCCTCATAATAACACTGGAACACTCAATCGTACGAGTGCCGAAATAGCCCACTAATACTGGTCAACTGCAGGCTGGTAAATAAAATAGAAAAAAAATAACTTCGACATAATCAATCAGCCATTTTATTTAGTCAACCCCCTCCCTGTACATCAAAAGACAATAACTAAGTTCATGTTCTAGCCCAATTCGTTGTATGAAATGTGTAAGGTTGTAAATGTCCTTGATAACAATGGTTGATATCAGGCTACTGGAAGAATCTAGCGTGTCAAAGTCAGTCAAAGGAATGAATGTTTTCTAAAAATATAGATAGCATCCATTTTATCTGAGGATCTCGTTGCACGAGGTGGTCTCAGCCTTAGCCCCTGAGACTTCAGATAATTGGGAGTACTTCATTCAGTTAGAAGTCCTAACGGTTCCCAGTCTTTACATATATGAGTCAATCATGTATGTAAAGAAACAAAACATCAAACCCCCAGAAATCAACCACAATCACAACACTCGAAATAAAGGCACATATGCAGAACAGCACAGGCTCACCAAATTTGAACATAAACCTGTGTATGCGGGTTTAAAAATGTTCCAAAGACTCCCTCAAAAAATCAAAGAAATAAACAAAATAAGTAAATTCAAACATGAACTGAAGCTTTTCCTGGTGCAGGGCTGTTTTTATGATCTAAACGAATTTTTTTAAGGGTTAAGTTAAGTTAGGCCAGTTATGACCAATGTTTGCACTTTGCAAAATGGTGAAAATAAATGATTCTTTGTCTGGTGACCACCTTGGTGGCACCCTCTTGACCTGTCCAGCGACCCGGGAGTCCACGGACGGCACAGAAGAAGTAAGAAGTAAGTAAGTAAGTACATATAAATTATTAAGATAATGAATTGATGTTTAAAATCTCACTTGTTGGTTGTTGAGTTCAATTGCAGCAGCCTGAGATGAAACTTTAGCCTCTAATTCTTGGCGTTGTTGTTTGTGCTTTATTTGTTGTTCATCTAGCAAACTTTCTTTTTTCTGCAATTCTTCTTTCAGCAAGGACAGAGTTATGTTTAACTCGGAGCACATTTGTTCTTTCTTTTCAAGATTTTTCTGAAAAAAAAATTAAAAAAAGGCAAATGAATCAAATTGTTATTGTGTTAAAATTGAGTTAAAATCAAGACGAATTTAAGTAAAATAGATGGTTATTCTTGGTGCATTTTATCTTGAGCTACGGCCTACTCCATTGCTGGAGCTGTCAGACGTTCTTTATTCTTAACAAGCAGATATACCCGCATCTCGCCCGCTGAAAGGATAACTAATTTTTTGTTTAATCATGCTATAATATATATGCCAAAACCTCTTTCCCCAAAAACTGTATGGTTTATATTGAAGATTAGGTCACTCATTTCATTTATAGAGGCGAAAATTTATTGTTGATGTTTTTGGAATTGAAATTCCCATTACCTATGCAAACCCTCCAAACATTTTAAATTTTGAAACCCTGTTTCTGGTGGAAACTTATGCTCAAGATGGAATGCCCATGCCAAATTCTAAGATTGTTGTTGGAGAACTACTTAATTATTTATTACACGTACAAAAGTGAGCATACAGAACAGTACTTCGGATGGTCGTTAAAACGCAAATAGCCTAAGTGATATTAAACAAATGTATAGTAAGGAAGCTGTAATAAATTTGATATTTTATTTTGGTAGATGGGATCTTGTCTTTTCTACCCTTTGAAAATATTCTATAGGTCTTGTCAGTGTTGGGGAAGCTACTTTTAAAATGTAGCTAGCTACAGCTACAAGCTACAGGTTGTAAAAAGTAGCTTAGCTACGGCTACAGCTACAGGTTTTAAAAAGTAGCTAGCTACAGTTACAGGTTTTAAAAAGTAGCTAGCTACAGCTACAAAAATCCTGCTACAGCTACAGCTACATTTTTAGCTACTTTCATGAAATAATTCCCACTTTCCCTGTCTTTTGCAGTAATCACAGTATTGACTGAACTGAACACCCATCTGGCTTTTAGACGTATACGCCAAGTGTAGTTCAAGTAAATAAATAAATAAAATCAATGAACTTACAAGTTTTTAAAATATTTGTCATTGTAAGCCGATTTAAAATATATTGTCTAGTTTTTTAATGAAATGATAGGCAACTAAGTAATAAACACTAACGTTAATTTTGAGTTATATCATATTTGTATCTTAACATTTAAAATTATACAAATATCAGTTAGATATTTAAACAAAATGAATAGCTAGAATAATTAGAAGGTCTACTTTAGATCACGCCCGTGTACCGAGACCCTTAGGCTAAATCCTTTTTCACATTTTAATATATAGGCTAGAGTTATTTGAGGCTAAACATGGCTAAAGACCTATCAGACCTACAGTTCGCGCATTATATCTCCGGTCTCCGGCTATGGCAGAGTCAGCTGGTTGCAAGGCGCGGGTAGAGAGGGGGTACTTTTCTTAAAACATTGTTCTACTGTCCGCTGTTTGTCAAACGCTGTGTTTACCAAATTCATATGTTTAAAATATTATATGATACGGTTATTAGCGTAGTAGCATTGACTTTAAAGTCAAAATTGTATTTGGTAGTAGCCATAGCCGGAGATATTATGCGCGAACTGTACTAGGCCCTACTTCTTTTGTTATTTAAATACCTTTCTATAGTGTTTTAAGTCGGTTTGACTATTACTGGATGTCCATTAAACAAGTAAACAAACGCTACAAGCTCTAATTTACGAATAATGCTCAAATTGCGACTGCACAAATGCGAATGCTCAAATTGCGTCGTCGTTTGTTTTTTCAGACGACGCCGCATTTTGTTTTGATCATTTCGATCTATCGCGGTGTAAGTTCACTATCGTCGAACATAGACGAGGTGGATCCAGCGAATCCAGGCCAATGGGAAATTGTACTGATGCGTTAGCATGACTTGTTTCTGTTCTATGTCGTTCTCACAAGGAGTCATGTTGTAAATAGTTGTCCAAATGTTTAGGCTAGTCAATTTCGCCCTTGGACGACGATAGTGAACTCCCGTAATCAAATGTTGGTCAAAGGCAATTGATTACGGGAACGACAAAATAATTTACAATCTCCAATCATTACAAAATAAAGAACATCACGATTTACTCAGAATCTTGAAATGTACTATGGTTTGAAATGTTAAAATACCGGTCCGTGAAAAATATAAATGTTTGTATTGCGAAAGTAGCGGAAAAGTAGTGTCAAATTCCGCTACTCGCTACTCAATAAAGTAGCTCGCTACAGCTACAAGCTACGCATTTTAAGAAGTAGCGGCGCTACACCTTTCGCTACCAATAAAGTAGCCCGCTACTGTAGCGCCGCTACTTGTAGCGCGCTACCCCCAACACTGGGTCTTGTATCCACAGTTTTTAAAACTTAAATGGACGCGATTTCGAACTTCAAAATGTATCCTATTCTAGCTGATTGAGAGATGTTTTAAAACCTTTCATAGAACGCATACAATACAATTTGTGCCTGGTTTCATAGCCAAAGTAGCCTTCATGACCTTTGAAAACTGATTAATGGCTACCATTTTGAATTTTATAAAGTACTCTATTTTAGCCTCTAGAGAGAAAATATTGCAAGATCCTTTTTTAGTTCACATCTAGAGCCTATAATAGTTATTTATGTACTAAGAGCCTAAAGTAGGTCTTTCTCGCTTGAGCTAAACAGTTATCGCGTAACGCGTAGCGGAGAGGGATATTTTTAGAGCGAAAGCGAGAAAGACGCTTTACACGTGAAATACATACTAAATTTTTCCTACAACTGCAGTTTTCATTTTCCAAATGATAAATAGAATCACAGTTACTCACGTCCATTGTAGCTGAATGTGCCATTACGATTTTGAGGTTATTAACAAGTAATACAAATAAATACAAGAACAAACACGTTTTACTGAATACTAATTTTACCATATAAATAATAGAAACAACTTTAACATTTTAACTACTTATTGTTTATGTTAATATTGAATGTGCAGTTGTTACAATCAAGGCCGTAGCCAATGGGGGGGTTAGGGGGTCAAAACCCCCCCCGAAATAGTTGAAATAGCCTTGAAATGGTAGCCAACGAGGGGCTCAGGGGGGTGAAAACCCCCCCCCCCCGAAATTGTTGAAGGGGCAAATAAATAGGAGCCAGGGCTCACAGGGAGCCCGGGAACGGCAAGAACCGGGGTCCGAAGACAATAAAGGGGCCGAAAAGCAGACGCAAGAGCTAAAAAAAAGTCGCCAGATTTGAAGGCCCGAAATTCTTGTCGCCGGGCCTGCCCAAACCCCTCCCAAAAACATTTTCTGGCTACGGCTTTGGTTACAATGTTGAAATACAAGTTCTGATCCAGTAGACATTATTTCGCCTGATTTATGAGCCAGGTTTAAACCTATATGTGGACTTTCTACTGTTATAGACGACTGGTTTTTATTTTTGAAGGGAGCACTGTGGCGCGTCGAGTAACAATGCAATCAGCTGGCGAGCGTAAAATACTTTAACGCTCGCTCCAAAGACTTTCAAATACATTATCGCTCGCTCCTCAGTAAACAGCTATTTTACGATTGGATTTCAATGCGTAAACTGACACTTTACGCGCGGTTGTAGGAAAAGAATATTTGTGCTAGGTTGCATCGCTCTAAGCCTTAAATTTTTGAGAAACTGTGATGATCAGTCAGTCAATGGTTTTTGGCTTTTATATATTATACATATATATATAAATGATCTGGGACATTAAACAATATACAAGGAAATTTCAACAAACATCAATTGTCTTCTTTACAAATTACAATAAAGACATAAATAGAAAACTGTTAAATGTTAACATGTCTTGCTAGTACAGAGATCAGCTGTGGTGTTATGATGATTTTCACTCCACTCCAACGTATAAACGGATTACGTATTTATCTGGGCTGGTTCATAGCCCAGATAAAATGCACCAGCTATATATATCTTGGGCGATTAAGTCATAGGCAAGAGCAGAATTAGTAGACTTGGATTCTTGATCAAAATTATAACTTGTTCTCTGTGCAATCTGAGAAAATTTGAAATAGTATTTCATTTTGTTGTCATCTGTCCCATGTTAAGTAGTATTAGGAAAAGTTGTTTTATTAATAAACTCTTAGTGAATCTGAGATTAATCAGTATCTAATTGGGAAAGCTTGGGAAATTTATTTTAGGCCATCAGCCTGAGATGAAACTATGCAACCACCTCAGAACTAAAACTGTTCAGATGAAGTGATCATGTAACAAAACAAAAGTTAAAAAAACAACCATGGCTAACTCACTGGCTTATTATACCTCTAAGTCAACCCACTTACTAAATAAATCACTGAATTGTTAAACTGAACTGCCCATGCCAAAAAATCACTACAGCGAGGATTTCGTTAACCCATAACACCTATGGGTCCATTGGGGCGGGCTTGTTTTTTCACTGGCCCGATCTTTTAACTTTTCATTTAGCGTGGCGTTGTTGTTTATATTTTGAAGTACCAGTGGAGTTTAATTATTGAGAAATTTAATTTTTAGTTTGCAAAAGTCTCTCTTATCAAATTAAATATGTATTCCTCTTTCCATTGCAGAAAAAAATTTGGGCACTAAAATAATTTTAATTAAAAAAAAAGCTGTCGGGACCCAGTTCGACTCCTGACAGGATAGAAACTGGGTCCAGTTGCCATTTGTCATTGGGCTGTGAATTAATGATGCTATCTAAGAAAAGGTCGCCGTTAGATAGTAACAAGACCCGGGTTTGGACCGTTCTCGATCAAAATGTTAAAAAATGCCACTGGCGTTGAAATACACAAAATAAAAATAAAATAATGTAACAATTTTTTACTTTGCATTGTTTGATTTTTTCTTCATAATGTTCATTTCATTAGCGAATTTCCCCTATAGGGAAGAAGCTATTACCGTAGGTCTCATGGTAAGACCTAAGCTCTGGACCATTATAACTTTTCATTTTGGGGCCCCCAGAAGCAAAAAACACCATTCAATCGAATTTTTATATACATATATATATATATATATATATATATATATATATCTATACATGTGTCTGTTAGCACGATAGCGGCCGCAAAAATGGACCGATCTTTATGAAACTTAGTTCGGATATGTAAAGTGGGAATCAATTGGACGAGTTCGTGAACCAGCCCGATCGGACCACCGGAAGGGGGGTAAATGGGGATAAACCCCCCAAAAATGGGTTTTTTGAGTGTTTTACATAGAAAAATACAATTTATCAAATTTTTGTGGGCACCATTGAATTCAGCTCAAAAAAACAAACAATTTAGTATTTTGAAACACTGCTCTATGTCCATTGGTTACAGAGATATTGAAAGTGGTAAACACAGTACGTTGTCCCAATGTTAACCTTATGGGAAATAAGTAAAATTCTATATCTCGCTTATTTCTCAACATATCGCAATAAAACTTGGTAAATAGCTTCTTCTAGTTCAGATCTATTAAATATTGAATTAAAACCTCCCAGTTTTAATATACCTGTAGCAGCAAACCTGCATACTCATTCCCTGTGTTATTCTTATGGAGCTTACCAAAACATGTCAAATGTCGCTATGTTGGATTGAAATATGTTGTTTTGCACTTGAAATTCGCTGAGTATGCAGGTCTGCTGCAACGGGAGTATTTATTTTGTGCAAATGGTAAATGTGTTATTATTGGTTTTCTTTGCTTTCATAGGTATTCAAATAAAACAAAATTGGGAACTGCTTAAGTTCATACCAACCAACAGGATGTTATTAAATTACCATTACTGTATTATTAGTAGTGCTGCTTAAGTTTGACCAATTAATTGTTATGCATACAATGTAAGAAGCTCATTTTTTATAATAAAGCGCTTTATCTTCTTCTTCATAGTTATATTTACCTCGGAGTACAGGTTCTCCTTCTTTTCTAGATTAAAAAAAGTAAAAAAATTGGCAAAATGATCCAAAGAAATCATAAACTCAAGAAGAATAAATTAAAAATAGGTGATTCCAAATCAACCCCCCATTATTGGTCAGCTAATTTAGACATAGATACCTAATCAAATTGCATGCAATTTAATTTTTACTTCAGAAATCACAGCTGAAGTAGAGTTCCATACTCCGATGCTAAATCACAAGGAAAATTTCTAGTTATAGGATCACCAATTATATTTATATTCATATTGTTTTGAAAATCAGTGCAGTTTTGAGGGCAGACAAACCAGAGGACTGGCTTTAAAAACTTGTTATTCGACACTGGTTAGACAACATAGCCTCCTGAATTTTTACCTTGACAGTAACTTTTTACTATATGATAATATCGTTTTTTAGCAAATTTCCTTAAAGGAATAAGCTATTACGGTAGTACTCATGGTAAGACCTAAGTCCGAGACCATGTTAACTTTTCATTTTGGGGACCCCAGAAGCAAAAAACACCATTCGTTCGAATTGTTTTATATATATATATATATGTCTGTTAACACGATAGCGGCCGTAAATATGGTCCGATCTTAATGAAATTTAGTACAGACGTGTAAAGTGGTAATCACTCGGACGAGTTCGTGATCCAGCCCAATCGGACCACCGTAAGGGGGGGTAAAGGGGGATAAACCCCCCCCAAAAATGGGTTTTTTGAGTTTTTCACATAGAAAAATAAAATTTATCAAATTTTTGTTAGAACTATTGATTTCAGCTCAAAAAAACAAATAATTTAGTATTTTGAATTACTGCTCTATGTCCATTGGTTACCGAGATATTGAAAGGGGTAAACACAGTACGTTGTCTCAATGTTAACCTTATGGGAAATAAGTAAAATTCTACATTTCGCTTATTTCTCAACATATCTTGATAAAACTTGGTAAATGGCTTCTTCTAGTTCAGATCTACTAAATATTGAATTAAAACCAACCAGTTTAAACATACCTGTAGCAGCAAACCTGCATACTCATTCCCCATGTTATTCTTATGGAGCTTACAAAAACATGTCAAATCTCGCTATGTTGGATTAAAATATGTTGTTTTGCATTTGAAATTCGCTGAGTATGCAGGTCTGCTGCAACGGGGGTATTACTATTTTCAGTTTTTAGCCTCCGGATTACTGTAGAATACTGTTAATGGTTTATAATACCTGATTCAAATTAATCCAAATAGTTGCTGTGGCGACTAGTTTCGGTTCTGGTAAACCATCATCGGGCCATACAAGGTGTCTTCATTTACTTCAACAATTGAGGGTCGTCATGTTGTTTAACAATTTTTAAACAACAAGACGACCTTCAATTATTGAAGTAAATGAAGACACCTTGTATGGTCCGATGATGGTTCAGGTATTATAAACCATTAATAGTATAATTTTTTAAATATTACCAGAGGACCCACGCTGCTCCGCAGCAGTAAATTTTGGTACTAAGACACAAAATCAACTCAAATCAAATAATTCTTTATTTACAAAATTAATGTTACATGCAATGGATCTTTACAACTTCAATGTGACTTGCCTGACACTTGCCTCAGTTGAAAAAGAGGTGCATGTAGCTGGGCCCGGTTATGTTGGAATTTCAGAAAACCAATTAAACCACGATTTATTACCAGGTTGGTAATAATTTGTTCCACAAAGGAAAACGTAGGACTTTCATGAGATATTCTGTACTTAAGTTTTCGGGACAGCGACATGTCAGCCCGGCACATACGACTTTACAAACTAACTATATACCATGCTAAAATACCCTCGTTGCAGACCTGCATACTCAGCGAATTTCATATGCAAAAGAACATAGTTCAAGCCAACACAGCGAGATTTGATGTGTTTTTGTAAGCTCCATAACATTAACATAGGGAATGAGTATACATCAGGTTTGCTGCCATGAAAATGGAAATATCGCGGATTTTAGACTATTATACATTAGATCCCATCTAGATGAAGACATAAACCAATTTTTATCAAGATGAATATGTTGAGAAATAAGCAAGATAAAGAATTTTACTTATTACCCATAAGGTTAACATTGGGACAACATACTGTGTTTACCACTTTCAATATCTCGGTAACCAATGGACATAGACCAGTGATTCAAAATCCTAAATTGTTCTTTTTTAGCTGAATTCAATGGTGCCAACACAAATTGGATAAATTTTGTTTTTCTATGTAAAAAATTCAAAAACCCACTTGGGGGTGGGGGTTATCCCCCTTTACCCCCCTTCCAGTGGTCCGATCGGGCTGGTTCACAAATTCGTCCAATTGATTACCACTTTACACGTATGTACCAAATTTCATTACGATCAGACCATAAACGGACTCAGAAAAAGAAAACCTAATTTATATATTAAAAAAATTTGGTTTTTCTTTTCCGAGTCCGTCCGGCTCTTCTACTCAACCGATTTTCATAATTGAGGTCTTAAAATAAAGGTATGCACTCGCAGATTTGCCATCAAGCATCCGCATTCATTTATCTGCCGTATTACTCGAGTTATGCACAAAAGCAACTTCCTCCCTATACATTTCTTATGGGAGTTAAATATAGTTTTCCTTTTCCGAGTTCGTTTGGCTCTTCTACTCAACCGATTTTCATAATTGAGGTCTTAAATTAAAGGTATGCACGCACAGATTTACCATCAAGCATCGGTATTCATTTATCTACTGTATTACTCAACCAAAAAACATAAATTTGTTTATTTCCCGGATTTTGAATTCAATTAAATATATATTTCCCCAGTTCTAATTACGTAATTGTATATGTTTTGGTCTAAGAACCTTCAGTGAAACACCAGCTTCATTTGAGCTATTGATTACTAAGATCGGATGTACCTGAAGCACGCTGCTGAATTCCGAACAACACAAAAACATTTTTTTGTTTTCCTTCTCCGAGTCTGTTCGGCTCTTCTACTCAACCGATTTTCATAATTGAGGTCTTAAATTAAAGGTATGCACACAAATATTTGCCATCAAGGATCGGTATTCATTAATATACTGTATTACTCGACCAAAAAATATAAAATTGATTATTTCCCGAATTATGAATTCAATTGAAGATAATATTTTTCCCCAGTTCTAATTAAATAATTCTATATGTTTTAGTCTAAGAACCTTCAGTGAAATACCAGCTTTCATTTGAGCTATTGATTATTAAGATCGGACGTACCTGAAGCACGCTGCTGAATTCCGAACAACACAAAAAAAATTGTTTTTTCTTTTCCGAGTCTGTTTGGCTCTTCTACTTGACCCATTTTCATAAATAAAGTCTTAAATTAAAGGTATGCACGCAAATATTTGCTATCAAGGATCGGTATTCATTAATATACTGTATTACTCGACCAAAAAACATAAATTTGATTATTTCCCGAATTATGAATTCAATTGAAGATAATATATTTCCCCAGTTCTAATTAAGTAATTCTATATGTTTTAGTCTAAGAACCTTCAGTGAAATACCAGCTTTCATTTGAGCTGTTGATTATTATGATCGGACGTACCTGGAGCACTCTGCTGCATTCCGAACAACGCAAGTCTTAAATTAGGTTTTCTTTTTCTGAGTCCGTTTATGGTCGGATCTTAATGAAATTTGGTACAGACGTGTAAAGTGGTAATCAATTGGACGAATTCGTGAACCAGCCCAATCGGACCACCGGAGGGGGGGTGAAGGGGGATAAACCCCCACCAAATGTGGGTTTTTGAATTTTTTACACAGAAAAACAAGATTTATCCAATTTTTGTTGGCACCCCAAGAATTCAGCTAAAAAAAAGAACAATTTAGGATTTTGAATCACTGGTCTATGTCCATTGGTTACCGAGATATTGAAAGTGGTAAACATGTACGTTGTCCCAATGTTAACCTTAATTTCTCTTCATTTTAAGTAAAATTAAAATTCTATATCTTGCTTATTTCTCAACATATTCATCTTGATAAAATTGGTTTATGTCTTCATCTAGATAAGATCTAATGTATAATAGTACAAAATCCCCGATATTTCCATTTTCATGGCAGCAAACCTGATGTATACTCATTCCCCACGTTAATCTTACGTTAATCCACGTTAAGATTCCCAACGTTAATCTTATGGAGCTTACAAAAACACGTCAAATCTCGCTGTGTTGGCTTGAACTATGTTCTTTTACATATGAAATTCACTGAGTATGCAGGTCTACAACGGGGGTATTTTAGCATGGTATATAGTTTGGTAAAGTTTATGTGCCGGGCTGACATGTCGCTGTCCCGAAAACTTAAGTACAGAATATCTCATGAAAGTCCTAAGTTTTCCTTTGTGGAACAAATTATTACCAGCTTGGTAATAAATCGTGGTTTAATTGGTTTACTGAAATTCCAATATAACCGGGCCCAGCTACATGCACCTCTTTTTCAACTTAGGCAACTGCCGGGCAAGTCATATTGACGTTGTAAAGCTCCATTGCATGTAACATTAATTTTGTAAATGAAGAATTATTTGATTTGAGTTGATTTTGTGTCTTAGTACCAAAATTTACTGCTGCGGAGCAGCGTGGGTCCTCTAGTTTATATATATAAAAGATTTGTGTTATTTGGAATTCAGCAGAGTGCTCCAGGTACATCCGATCATAATAATCAATAGCTCAAATGAAAGCTGGTATTTCAATGAAGGTTCTAGCATATAGAAGGTTCTAAAACATATAGAATTAATTACAACTGGGGAAATATATCTTCAATTGAATTCATAATTCGGGAAATAATCAAATTTATGTTTTTTTGGTCGAGTAATACAGTATATTAATGAATGCCAATCCTTGATGGCAAATCTTTGCGTGCATACCTTTAATGTAAGACCTTATTTATGAAAATCTGTCAAGTAGAAGAGCCAAACATACTCGGAATAGAAAAACAAAACTTTTTTTGTGTTGTTCAGAATTCAGCAGCGTGCTTCAGGTACGTCCGATCTTAACAATCAATAGCTGAAATGAAAGGTAGTATTTCGCTGAATGTTCTTAGGCCAAAACATACAGATTTACGTAATTGGAACTGGGGAAATATAACTTAAATTGAATTAAAAATCCCGGAAATAATAAAATTAATGTTTTTTGGTCGTTTAATACAGTAGATAAACGAATGCCGATGCCTGAAGGCAAATCTGTGCGTACATACCTTTAATTTAAGACCTCAATTACGAAGATCGGTCGAGTAGAAGAGCCAAACGAACTTGGAAAAGGAAAACCATATTTAACTCCCATAAGAAATGTACAGGGAGGAAGTTGCTTTTGTGCATAACTCGAGTAATATGGCAGATAAATGAATGCGGATGCTTGATGGCAAATCTGCGCTTGCATACCTTTAGTTTAAGACCTCAATTATGAAAATCGGTTGAATAGGAGAGCCGGACGGACTTGGAAAAGAAAAACCAAATTTTTTTAATATATAGATAATTACATTTTGTCATGTCATATGTGTCTAATGAAATAACTTTTTTTCTAGGCTGCATAAACAAATAGATCCATTCTGTAATGCAAAGATGCAGGAACGGCCCTAGCCGTTGCGAGGCCCTGGGCCGATCTGAGTTGCGGGGCCTTTTAAAGCCGTTGGAGGTGAAGCGACGAGTGCGTAAGTTGCAGTCCTACAGCGCTTAGCGCTTCAGTCTACATTCTATTGGATTGTTTTATTGCGTTAGTGCTAATCTTTATTTTTTAATAATTAATCTAATAACTAGATAATAAGAAAAATTTAAAAGTATATAGAAAGAAATATCGGCACTCATTGTTATCGGGCACTTATGAGCTGCTTCGGCTGCCTTGTTTGATTGTGATGAAAAACAACAAACAAAAGTATTATGGGGACCTCATTTTCGGCCCTTGTTGAGAAATGTGATATTTTGTAATATTGTACAAAAACAATATTATTGATTACAAAATCAGTCCTATTGTCATATTTCATGGGAAGAAAAGGAGAATGCTTTTTTTGATGATAATTTGTTTATTTTAATCCAATTAATAAAATTCTAATTTTCTTGCCTGTCTTTCAGCAAACTCGTATACGTACGAGGTCATAAAATAATAATAATAATAATAATAAAATCTTTATTGCATTTGACAATATAAAATTGCATTACGAGCCGTAAACATTGCATAAAAGATCATTCTAACAACCATTGCACGTTCAATTAACATAATCACTAATAATAAGTCTATATATAGACATAGTCGTTCTCAATTATTTTTTAATAGTTTTAAACACAAAAACGATGTTCTGGCCTTCCTACAGTTAGGAACAGTACAAAAATGAGTATTTCCGTTAATATCGATCGAATCTTGACATTTTTGCATTTTCTTTTAAAGCTCGTTCTGCCTGACAATTTGAGACCCATCGTGACTTCTTTTAAAATATTTATTTTTTGTTTTTGCAAATTTTTATTGTTTTCCAACGTTTTCCGACAATAAAATTATCATTTCCGGAAATAGAGCATTATTTCCAACATATTTTCACAATTTACTTGGTGACAATAAATTATTTAATCTAAATCATTTAGCATAATCGCGTATTGTACCTGGATTTGATTACATTTATTTTAAAACGAGCATTAAATTTTATGCTCTTTAAAATGTGATAAAAACTAATTCTGATCCCTTTCAGCTCCTCTGGGCCTAATCCCCGTTAAACCACGACCACGGCCTTGAAAATCCGGCAAGATTGGTAAAGTTTCAGGCCCCGACCCGAGTCAACCTACCTGATCCAATAAAGCATACGTAACAGAATTTTAATAAGAGAAAATTACTATTAAACTGGACATTCATTGTCGCTTTTATAAGAACATGTCCTAGTCATGATAAAACACATCAGGGCGCAAGTCATACTGATAGTCAAATCAAAACAGACAGACAACAACATCGCGCGCAGGCACAAACCACCTGCCGCCCAGCGCTCAGCCGCAGTAGACGACTGAAGTTGTTTCCCGAGATTTCCACAGCACATCGTCTACCGAAGTGCTAACATAAGAAAGGACCCACCATTTCTAATCAAATTATATTTGTATATCTGAATTGGCACTTGTCGTGTTACCAATGGTTTTATTTTAATTAGATAGTGAAGATTTTTCGTGCTGCGTTCTCGAAAGCACGGGGCCCCCCAAAGCGTGGGGCCCTGGGCAGCTGCCCCGCTCGCCCCTGCCTGGGGCTGGCCCTGCAAAGATGGTTTGATACTAGTGCAACTTTGCTTGTGCAAGCACTCAAGAAACGTTTTTAAGGATATCTATATAAAAAAAAATGCAAAATATCCCAGCAAGCGATATAACATTCTAAGTTTTGAATGAAGGTAAGGAGAAATGTTTTGTGCAACAAGTGTACTTGCACCAAGGAATAACAAGTATGAATGAATTGACTAACTTAGATTTAGAATATACAGCACAAGATTGTTTTAAGTCAATTTCCTCAGGAATAGCGAACCACTGACATTACCTACACGGTGGATATGGAGCATGGGATTATGATAACTTCCGCCTGAAATATTGCATTGGTGTCAAATCACCTTAATCTTTGTCTTACCCATGGTGGAAGTATATTAGGTGTGATACTGCACAGATTCCCCCCACTTCCCCCTTGCAGTAGGTTGGGCGCGTGACGTCAGCTTGGCGGTACCTCAGCATTACATTTGCAAGCGTCAACTAAAACTGTTGTTTTACCCACTAAAACTACAGCTATTGTTATATTCTGGTTCATTATTAAATGTACTTCAACAGTAGTTAGTTCATGGCAAAAACTGTAAAAGAACAGTTGTTATACTAATTTTTATGTAGATGTATGTTTAGAAATGTATGGATTAATTCAAGCCTGCGTGGCAATTTTTATTTTTAAAGCCGGAACTGATTGGATCTCACAATTTTGTAGAAAAAAAGACAATTGTAATTTTTTTGTTTGAAGATAATTTTTGTATACGAACCATTAAATCACTAGAGCACAAAATACATCAATAAGTAATGCAGATGCACGGCATCCTCACGCTGTTACAATGACTCTTAGTGGAATTTAGAGTTATATCATCGTTATTATCATTATTTATAATGCTCTGATTAACATTCATATGGGTTGTTAGTGTAATATTATATTACATATATTAATGATTGTAAGGATATTATGTAAGCTATATAGATAATTTTTTTTTTTTACTTTTGGTACAAAAGATATTGAATCAAGGCAAATATTAAAAAAAATGTTTAGTAAGGACAATAAATTGGCTGTAACTTATGTTCACAACATCCGTAATATTTACATAGACTTCCCAATTTTCCTGACAATTTGCCTTTTGTTGTAAGTTTATGCAGCTGCCAGGTTTTATTGGTTTGTTTATTTTTAATCGTTGTCCTTATATACAGGTACCTTTTCAAAATGTCTTCCTTTATTCTATTAAATGTTCTTTTTGTATCTTGATGTAAACAAGTCAAGATTTTTGAAATGGATTCCGCTTCATCGCTCAAATATTTTCTATGAAATTAAAAAGAATTATCCAATGACATTAAGGTAGTTCAGAGCTGTTGATGGACTGATTAATCGATCCCTCGTAACTGTCTCTAGACAAGAGGGCCCTTGAGGGCTTTTTGTTTGTGTTTTTTTCTCTTAATTCCGGGTATTTGCCTTTAAAAACAAAGGCTACTCAGCAAGCAAGGTCTCGTTAACCCGGCGCGCGGTGCCGCATCATTTCGGTCCGTCAGTCGTTATGATCGCAAGGCGCTGATTGTAGCAATTCAAAATAATGGTTGGTAAGCATTACGCGAAAAATAATTTTCTTATATTGTTATTATTATTTTTACAAGTAAATAACAACTAGTAATACACTAGTACTAGTGCTAGAAGTAATAGTGTTCTTCTTAGTAATATGAGATTTTCAATGTCTTAAAAATCATTATATTAATTTACAACTCCCAAATGGAGTTAAGTTAAATTGCAATTTAACAGTTAACACGATACTAACATAAAAATAATATTTATTTAAGTCAATTATTTTAAATTACTTTTGTTTATCAAAAGCCTAAATGATATAGTTAATTTCTTCCAGTTTTCAACATAAAAATACAAGAAGAATACTTGATATTTGTCACCTTTTCTAACTACTTTTTTATATAGGCCTAGATGTTTCCCAGTAACTCAAGTTGGAACTATGTTTCTACTAACTTAATTTTAGTTATATTTATATTATTTCATAAATATCAGTGATTAAAGAATACCACAGGTGATAGAGCAAAACACTAACCAAGCTAAGGTCAAGTTCAGTCTACGGATTATGTTGATTCATTTTGAAACGCTTATACTGCATAAACAAAAGACTTCAGGTAGAAACTCTACAAACAAAATATTTTGAGAATTTCCTTCTCTACAAAGTTGCTGGTTCAGATCAATTGCGTTTTCCAAAAAAAATTAGGTCATAGAGGCTTCTATAGTTTGATGTATAGTAAAAAAAGGTGTTATTTGAAAGTTACGCAGAAGCTTTATTATTGGGTTTTCAAAATTCAATGACATACTTTTAAAGGAAATTTTATACTGAACACATACATATAAAGAACGTTGTAACTGATTTAAGTGCAGAGTAAGATATGGCAGTTGGAGCGAAAGGCTGCATATTTAGTTCCGGCGGCCAGTTTGTGCCAGTTGTGACGTCAGTTTGGCGGGATGCGCAGAACGGCTCTAAACTCATCCGCCTGAATCGCACACCTGATATACTTCCACCGTTACCATGGTCTTACCCACATTCATTCACCTCTCTAAGATAAGATGTTCTGTAATCTTCTACAAAGGGCACATTTGACCTGTCCAACACTTTCCTGGAATCAGCGGACGGAAAAGCCTAGTAACAAGAAAGTTTACTGTAAAAGAACATGATATAATATATACAAGCTTTACCCGTATCATTTGCAACATAAAAAGATTATAAAATTTACCTGTAACATTTGGATGTAACTCAAAACTTTTTCTTTTATTTCTGATTCAGAACCACACTGGAATTTTAGACTCAAGTGAGTTACATGTTTAATTGTTCCTTCTTCTCTAATTGACAAATTAAATCCACTTAGCTTTTCATCTTCATAGTGGAGATATAACCTGAAAATGCTCAACTTAAGTATAATAAACCCCTGTTGCAGTAGACCTGCACACTCAGTGAATTTCAAATGCAAAAGAACATAATTTTAATCCAAAAATGCAAGATTTGACATATTTTTGTAAGCTCCATAAGAACAACTTGGGGAATGAGTATACAGGTTTGCTGCAACAGGTATGTTAAAACTGGATGGTTTTAATTCAATATTTAGTAGATCTTTACTAGAAGAAGCCATATACAAAGTTTTATCAAAATGTGATGAGAAATATGGAAAATATAGATTTTTTTATTTCTCATAAGGATAACATGGGCTATGAGTATGCAGGTTTGCTGCCACAAAAATGGACATATCGGGGATTTCAGACTGATACATTAGATCTCATCTAGATGAAGCCGCAACTAGGTTTTATTAAGATCTGTTGAGAAATAAGCAAGATATTGAATTTTACTTATTTCAACCCTTGTGTTCTGGAGAAAGGGGACCTTGGCTTCCCCAAAGCTATTTCAACACTTTGAAGTCAAGAAAATCAGAGAGTTCTGTAAGGAATAAATGTAGTACTTTCTAGGCCCTGATCCAGGAATTATAACTTAAAAATGTATAGTATATTCGAGAAGAAGTAGTCGACGACGTAGTTCCTGGTCCAAGTGAAGTTTCAAAACCAAAAAAAAAAATGTAATAGAAGGTCAAAAAATAAAAAAGTAAAAACTCAGATAACTAATATAATGTCATATTTTGTTAAGATTAATTGTAATAAATTCTTATTTGAGTATAAAATTCAAATTAAATTTATTTGTTATCATTAGACAAGATATTTATTCTCTAAACATTTTGTGATTCTCTATTACTCCTATCTATTTAAGCAACATTTGATAGAAAATGCAAGGAATGTCATGAATTCAAAGGTAGAGTCATATTCAGCTTTAAATTTCTGACAAAATGATATGTGAAACATAGCTAATAATATAGGTAGTAACAAAAAATAGAAGTCAGAAATTTGCAAACCTTTGGACCGTGATTTCCTACTGGTTTTAGTATTTCAAATTCAAAGTATTATACGGTAACTCAGGAATTTTTTAGAGTATCTTTAATATTCTTTTACAAGTTAGTTTAGGTTTTTATGTAGATTAAGGATACACTAATAATTTCGAAAAAATGGAAAATGGAAGTTAAGGTCTATAGTATTCCAACTTAGTCACATATTACAAAAGAATCTAAGTTCATATTATCACCTGATTGTATGTAAACAGTACTGAATTATTGTCAATATTTACTATATCTTTTCAAATACAACTTATGTTCATTTTCTAATATTTCATCAATAATTAGTAGATTTAGACATCACAAAGATGGCGACGAGAAGTAAAATAACTCTCTAATTTCAAGCAAGAACTAATACTTAATGGATCCAGCTCAATTGAAGGAGTTAATAACTGCTATTCAAATTGGTAATGAAAGTCTCTTTTCTGCAATATTATCTCAACAGAATGGAGAACTTCCAATACACGATCAGGCCTCTCCAGCTTTGTTATCCACATTTGAATCCTTTGCTGATCAGAAAGAGCCATTTAAGCAGTATATAGAACGATTAAAAAATTATATAAAAATCAAGAGGTTGAAAGAAGATGATGACTTAGTCACACCCTTGTTTCTCAACAGCATTGGAGCAAGCAATACTCCCTTCTATCAACTTAGTCCAAGCAATGAATGCTCAAAAAAAGGTATAGAGTGAATTGTATGGATCACAATTTTTGACTTTGTAACTTTGTTTGGGCTAGTTAGGAGTAAAACATAATATCAAAAGTCCCGGCCCTTAGCCCTTGAGCCGGCTGGGCTGGAAGGGCCTAAAGGTACAATTTTTTGGTTTTTCCTAAATATCTTGAAAACTATCAACTTTAGTATTCCCTATTAAATTTGAAAATTAAAGGAAATTAAATTTCCTGTAAGAAAATATATAATATGTCTACTTTGGTCCAACCAAATTATTTCAATTTGTTATAATTTCTTGAAAAATAACGTTTTTTTGTGAGCTCGCCAACGCCTTAATTTTAGACCAATTTTTATGATTGAGGTGTCAAATTACTGGAAATTTTGTCAATATATTCCTGAATGCTGTTCATTTTCCTTTAGGTGAAAAAACGTCGCCCAATTTGGCATCTAAGTTACCCTCAAATTTACATGTAATTCTTATGGAAGAGATATTTTTTTAAATATTAATAAAATTAGTGCTTTCCTTTGTAAATGGTTGGACCAAAGTAGACAGACATATTATGTATTTTTCTTACAGGAAATTTAATAGGGAATACTAAAAGTTTATAGTTTTCAAGTTTCAAGATATTTAGGAAGACCCAAAAAATTGTACCTTTAGGCCCTTCCAGCCCAGCCGGCTCAAGGGCTAAGGGCGGGGACTTTTGATATGTTTTACTCCTAACTAGTCCAAACAAAGTTACAAAGTCAAAAATTGTGATCCATGCAATTCCCTCTATACTCTTTCGTTGCCTGGACTAACTATCGCAGCCCCAAAATCAGTGACAGATCTTACCTTCAAAGAGATATCCGAAAGCCTTAGTAAACATTTGAACCCAAAGAAAAACATTTTAGTGGAGAGACATCGTTTTCTTTCTTGCACTCAAGATTTAGGACAATCTTTATCAGACTACATTGCATCCCTCAAAAAGTTATCAGAGCCTGTGAATCTAAGTGTGTCTGCAACAAGCCTATATTAGATATTTTCCTTGTTTCACAGTTTGTAAGGGGCATAAGAGATAATGTCATCAGGGAACAGTTACTAATGACCCCAGACCTAACATTTGACCAAGTAACTGACAAAGCATTAGCCCTAGAGGCATCGAGAATAAATTCACAGCACATATCTCACTCTAACCTGGCCTCAGGTAGCGAAGATGTCCACAGAATCTCTAAACCCTCAAATAAATCAATGAAAACTCAAGAATATCACCAAAATTCATATAAAAACACTAGGAAAAGATACAATGGTAAAATTGATTTATCAGAACTAGGAATACAAGACCTATGTCTGAGATGTGGCAGGAACAACGAACAAACATGTCTGAGATGTGGCAACATATGTCGAACAAATGTCGGATCAACTCCACGGACCTCAAATGTTCTGCTTGTAATCGAACGGGACATATTAAGAAAGTATGCATAAAATCACTTCTTCAAGGAAAAACTAGGATTAAACAAATCGATGAAGAATCAAATGATTGTGATAGTGAGTATGATTTTTCTCATTCAAATAAAGTAATTCAAATTTATTCATCAGAGAGTAGATCTAATGCAAGGTAATACTTTATTGATGTCATGATAGGGAACAAATGTCAAAAATTTGAGGTCAATTCGGGAACAGGCCTAACACTCCTACCCAAGCGAGATTTTGATAATCTTCAGCTTAATTTAAAAATCAAGCCAACATCAGTCAAGTTTCGATCCTATACTTCAGGAATATTTAAACCACTTGGTATAGCTGAAGTCCCAGTCACACGTAATGGGCACACAACTGTACAGCAGATTTACATAGTTCCTGACCAATTCACCCCTCTCTTAGGCCGAGCATGGATACGGACTTTTGAGTCAGATCGATAATAACCAAGAGTCCCACTGTTCCTCTATTAATTATCTTAACCCAGACAAAGCTACAAGTGAGATAGAAGAAAAATATTCAGATTTTTTCAAACCAGAAATTGGATGTATTCCACATATGACATGTTCATTACTGTTACAGGAGAAGTCAAAGCCAGGATCAACCACTCAAGCTACATCTCTTACTCTAGACACGATGATTAACTGTGAAGTTCTTGATATCTCAGGACAAACCATCAACTATATCACCTCAGGACAGCTCACCTTTCGAACCTTATCAGAAGAGGCCTTGAAAGATAGGAACTTGGGTCGTCTACTGTCAGATTTAAGATCTGGAAAAATCTCTGATCCAGAATACTCAATACGGGAAAATATTATATTTAAAGGGACACGAATTGTTGTCCCAAAGTCACTCCAACAAGATGTAATTGAAGAATTACATAAAACACATGTGGGCATTGTCACAATGAAGCAACTGGCACGACGATACTGCTGGTGGGAAACTGTGAACAAAGACATAGAAAATTTAGTCAAGTCATGTCCTAACTGTGTTCTTGACAAGAAAACCCCAGCTAAGGCTCCCATTCATTACTGGGGCGAGCCAGAAGAGAACTTTCAGAGAGTTCACATTGATTATGCAGGACCAGTAGAAGGTCAATACTTCCTAGTCCTTGTGGATGCTAAATCAAAGTGGCCAGAAGTAAGAATTTCAAGATCTGCACCTACATCAGAGTCTATAATTTCAATCCTCACTGATATATTTAGTTCCCACGGTATACCTCAAGTTATTGTTTCAGAAAATGCTAGTTTCCACGGTATACCTCAAGTTATTGTTTCAGAAAATGCTACAATCTTTACAAGTGATAATTTCAAAGAATTTTGTCAAAGTAATAGCATATCACAAAAATTCATTGCTCCTGGACACCCCGCTATCAATGGTCTGGCCGATCGTCATATACAAACTTTGAAATACAAACTAACATCCAAGAAGTCGTCAGGCCAGTCACTGAAGAGCCGATTGCAAGACATACTGTTCAGGTACAGGGCGACACCTCAATCAAATAACAATCAAATCAAATAATAATGTTTTCCCCAAAACCAGAGAGGAAAAACAAGTCATCGAAATTCACCAAACGGGTACGAAATTTAAGTGTGGGAGATCGAGTGCAATCAAAGTGCAACTCAGCGCAATCAAAGTGGTACTCAGTGCCTAACGTTCTGTCTCCAGTCCAGAGAAGTATTCAACAACCAACTGCTGATAACGTTTCGGAAAGACCAGGCCAATACCCACTCCTTCCATCTACAGGGACGAACACTCAAAGATCACTGCCAGAGAAACACCACATAATAAACGACAGCCCCGGACCTAATATTGTCCTAAGAAGGTCTACGCGAGTAACAAGACCTCCAACCTGGCTTCAGGATTACAATTCAGCATGACCGACATCTGGGGAAGCCAACATTAGGTGTGGGAGACTATAGTATGCCAACTCAGTCACATATTACAAAATAATCTAAGTTCATATTATCACCTGAATGTATGTAAACAGTATTGAATTATTGTGTCAATATTCACTATATCTTTTCAAATACAACTTATGTTCATTTTCTAATATTTCATCAATAATTAGTAGATTTGGGGTACGTTCATACCGGAGCCGGGAGGCAAGCCTGGTGGGTAGCCGGGAGGGAAGCTTTGACCCAGGCTCTAACCCTGGCTCTGAGCATTGCTCTGAGCGAGTAAGCGGAGATAGCGCCACGATATCCTAATTAGATGTCATATGATCTAAATCCAGATATACGATAATGAAATGAAACGTCATATGAACATCTTTGTTTATTGTTATGTTTGGTTATTGAATTTACTTTTAATTGTACATTGGGTGATTTTTACATCTTTCCATCTGGAGTTATTAATTTCTTTCTTCAACAGTTTGAAAGTTTATTACATATACACAATAGTTTGATCACTTATATTTTTGTTTATATTGATTAGTTTTACTTTAATTTTTATATTTATATTTTATTTGTGATTAACATTAAATTTCATTGAAATGTCATCAGAATCGAGCGGCGACGACGAGGATTTTTTGTTAGTAGAAAGTGTTGGTGCAAAATGGTTCTTACAAATCCAAGTTGCGGATAGAAGTGTTCATGTGCATCCCATTAATTAAGATAGGGAAAAATTTGGTGAATATCACTAATTGTTTTTAAAATTGAGACAATATCCAGATAGGTGTTTTGATTATATAAGAATGTCGATTGCCACATTTGATTATATAGCAAATTTGACTCTTCCGAAACTGCAGAAGAGGTGGTCTAAAAATATTGATCATTAAAATTGCATTTACCTTACAATAGCTATGTTTCGACCAGAGCTAAAATGACCATTTAAACGGATGTTGTAAAAGTGGAGTTCATAGTTTCTAATAAATTTTTAAGCTGTTTAACTTAAGGCTTAATTTAATGAATTTACACTGAATGTTTAATATTTTCCTATCTAAATTGGTTTTCAAACAAAATTTGAAAAATTACGTTCTCAGCGTCTACCCCCCCCCCCCTTCAAGCACATCACTCTACCGTCATTTCTATTCTGATCTCCAAACCCCCCTATTTTCTGATGACGTAATTTATAGACGGCCCCTAGCTGTACACACATGATATTATAACTGGCGCCAATTCTTGGGGCCCACGCCGTCCATAAGACCAATGCTAAAATTAACATTAGTCTTATGGACGGCGTGGGCCCCAAGAATTGGCGCCAGTTATACTACACTAGTTACGAAAGATCCAAAGGGGTTATGCACTTTGTGTTGTAATGCTTAACCTGTTGAAGATTTGCCCCTCTGTTGCCACTTGTTTTATGCGAATATTTTTTTTTACGATCGCGATATAATATCGCACTTCGATAGCTCCAAGACACCATCGGCTGCTGTCTTTCCGATCTGTTTGATGATAGTAGGCCTAGAACTGTTTGAACAAATAATTGAAAGCTACGCTTTTATGATTAATACATTTGCTAGGCCTATGCTTCTTTATTTGTATCAATTTAACATGTGTAATAATAATTAAACAAATAAAAATAATTAAAATTAATGCACGAGGGAAATAATATATACAATTATTTTCTGTAATAACAGTTGAATCACAATATTTTATCCTCTTTGCATTTATTCCCACGTACTTACTATAACTATCTGACTCTACAACAATAGGCTTTGTTTACAAATAATAATCCAGGATTGCTCCCTTGCTCTGACCCTGGCTCAGAGCTTGTGTCCCATGTAGAACCGCTTCTGATTGGCTGGTGTGAACCAGCGATAAGCGATGGAGCGAGTGTGCTTGCCTCCCGGCTCCGGTATGAACGTACCCTTAGACATCACAAGGTCCCTTTTCCCTTGGCGGGTCACAATTAAAAAATTACTCAAACATCAACTGTTTGAGCCTTTTTACTCAATAGCTTTAATTTCCAAAATGATTTAGTTTACCACATGTATGGTTGTTCTTTTAATTCATGTAATTGTAAAAAAATTGAAAAGGTTACTAATTTTCGTTATCTTGGTGTTATCTTGGATGAAAATTTAAATTAGGAAAAACATGTGACAAATTTGCATTCAAAAATTAAATTCTCCATAAGAACCTTTTATTTTTTGAAAAATATTTGCAGTGCATTTTTACTGCGAACTCTTTATTTTGCTTTGATTGATTCAAGATTACAGTACGCCATCCAATGTTGGGGGGGTACTTTTAAATGTCACATTGAAAAATTGAGAATTACACAGAATCATTTTGTAAGATTAATTTCAAATTGTCGAAAAATATATAGTTTGTTTCCTTTGTTTTGTGAACTAAAAATACTTCCAACTCAGCACTTATATATTTACAAGGTTCTATGACTTTTTTATGTTCGAAGCGGTAATAATGGAACAAGAAATCCTTCATACAATACTAGAAATTATAATCAAGGAATTTCAGATTACCGAAAGTAAAAAAAACATTATTCAGACACTCTTATCAGTACAACGGTCCTAAGTATTTCAATCAGTTACCGGAAGAAATTAGAAGTTGTTTGACCTTGAATTTGTTCTCTGCTAAATTTAAAAAATGGCTTTTCAAAACACCGGATGTAGATTTTTTAAATATTGTTCTTTGTTAGTAGGAAAAAACTTTTAATTATATAACCTTTTCAATTTGATCTACTTTAAATTTTGTTCTATTTTTTTTCTTTTCACATTATAGATCAGGAACATTCAGTAATGTATTTTGGTTCATACAAGTGTTAGATATTTTTGATAAGTAGTTATTTATTTTTTTAAATAATAATTAAATCAGTGATTTAAGTTTTTGTTTTTCATGTAAGTAAAATAAATTTAACTAAGACGCCACGGAGAGCGGCATGGTTTTTAATTTAATTTTCAAGAAAGGACTGGACTCAGTTATATTTTACTGTCATGTACACATTTTCTTTTTGTTGTAAAACGTTGTCACCATTACTGGATACTGTGACAACGTAATTTATTCCAAGCTATTTTTGTAATTATTGTAAATTTGATGTGTTATTGGGGAATAAAGTCATTATTTCATTATTTCATTATTTATGTTTGTTCACAAACTACAATAAATAGATGTAAATGGACAGCTGTTGGGAAGTGTTCACATGCCAGGCTAGTAGAACTTCAGATATCAGCTGTGGTGTTCTGATGTTCACTCCACTCCAATTGCTTCAGATAAAAAGGGTTACCACAGCTCAAGATAAAACGGAGGAACTGTACAGAGCTCTCTGATCTGAATTAAAGGAAATATTGAGAGACTAAGTTGTTTGGGTATACCTATAATTGAATAATAATTGTATAATTGAATTGTACACTGTAAAATATTATTCATAGTTTTTCAACCAATTGTTGATAACAAAGTTTGTCTTTTTTTGTAAATTATTTAAATTTGTATAAGGTAAACAACCCAAATTCCGGTCGGTTAAGGTAAGACAGAGTTAATATTGTCTATGAATTTGAACCAGCTGCTCAGGCTGTATTTATTTTGGCTGATTATACTTTAGAATTTAATTGAAGTTTCGAATCGTATATTTATGTCACAAATATAAATTATATTATTTAGTAAAACATTGTTTATTGAAGACATAGCTATCCAACCTAAATCCCTAATACGGTCGCTGCATTCCTAATACTGGTTTTCACATGCCTAATTACGGTCGCGGCCAGAACGACGTTTTATGAGTTAATTTTCAAAGTAAAATGGATTAAATTGAAAGGTAAATGTGGACTGACGTGTGTATTATGCAGCAAAATATAATATATGATGGGCTAAGATAACCCTTTACCATCACCTAAAGATTTGCAGTGGTTCGAATACAGATAAGAATAACATAGTGAAATCTCTATTGACATGGTGTTTCGATGCATGACTAAAGCTACTGATGATTTATTGCAGTAGAACGTGTTTGATTCTTCCTTCTATAATTCGAAAACTTTGATTTTAATCATTTCGTTCCTTAGTATTTTATTATGATGTTTGTGTAAAAGTATGCTCGAAATCAGTTGTGTAGTGGTGCGAGAAGGCGTGGGAACGGCGTAAAAATCCGGCAGGGAAAATCCGGAAAAATAGCTATGAATCCTATATTACTAAACATTAATTCAAGAGTATAAAATTAAAAAAAAATTTAAGTCAATAATATAATTCATACTTAATAAACATATTTGTAAACACGATTTTACTCTGTTTCGAAAGATAACCTCACTCTTGCTTGAACTTTGTATTGTGCATAGAGTACGGTTGGCTTGCATCACTCTCCACTCTTCCGTCCCTCTCCAACCCTCCCCCAACTTGCAGGATGCATTTGCCGTCTACTTGTAAACCTGATTTGCCAATCTGTCAATGAACTTTCATTGTAATTAATCACTCTGTTTTCTTCTCAGTTTTATGTTTTATGGATTTAATTTATTTCAGTTCTCTGCTTTTACTTGGCTAGAATATGTTATTTAAAAACGAGGTTATGTATGGAGTTTTTTTGGAGATTAACAACATACATAAAAGCCATTGTAATTAATTACTCTGTTTTTTCTCTGTTTTATGGGTTTAATTTATTTTAGTTCTCTGCTTTTTTACTTGTATAGAAAATGTCATGTAAAAATTAGGTTATGTAGCTATTTTGGGGGTTAACGTACATAAAAGTAGTTATTAACTTAATTAATAACCTTTTCTAAAATTACTTCTTTTGTGAAATAATAAAGTTAGTTAAATATAAAAAGATAGACTTCTGTTTTTATATTTTGCTTTTCCAAAAATCATCCAAATTATTTAATAGTTTCTTGAAGCCTCGGTAAATTCAGTGAGCTTAAAGTACATAGCCTAATATGCATCGTATACGCATTCAGGTAAAAGGTATCTTAATTTGCAGGGAATTTGACAAATATATTAAGCGTTCCCACACTAGAAAAATTGCCATTACAGCACTGCTCGAAATCATGAATGATCAAAATAAAAGCTTGGAAAGCTCAATTATTTTGTTACGTAAAATATTCTTGCTACTAGAGGTTTGTTGACAATCAGTACCTAAGGAAAAAGAAAACCAAGTTTTAAATCACATGTAAACATGTTATTGATTGTAATAAAACTACATATATAAGCCAAATTTTTGAATCAGATTGTAGAGCCGTCTATTAAAAGTAGTAGTTGAAGAAATAATCAATATTTGTGTCCTCAAAACAATGTGATCCCCCTCCGCCGCCAAGTCTAATATTTGTATGTATGTATGCAACATCTCTACCCTACTCCTTCCGACGCAGATGAGCCAAAAAAAAAAGATGTCTTAAGTTTATAATTTCATCATGAAAGAATTGATTGTCGTTCAGTTGTGTTAGTTTTTATTTGTTTATCTACTATATATTTGTCAAATACCACTTAGTGGAAACATCGTACAGCCCAAACTACTTGACCTAGAACCTTGAAACTTTGCATGGATGTTCCTCTTAGGGCGTAGGCATCCGCTAAGAACGGATTTTACAAAATTCGTAGTATAAAGGGGTTTTTGGCGAGGCCGAAGTTTTCAAATTTTCCCATTTAAAAGTATGTTGGACGATTTTTGTTTACATTTTTAATGTTCATAAAACAATCAGCTGGTAGTTTGGTTCGGAAATGTATACGTTGATACAGATGATAATAAATTTGATTTCTTTGATCATGGCTCCATTGATTTTTGTTGATTTGTTTCAAGGACATAATTACGTACTATATAAAGGTTACATTTAGTTTAGATAAAATCCACCATTAATTAGTTAAGTAGCACCATCTATATTTCGGTAGCGGGAGTTATCGTTTTTCCTGGAGGCGTTCGTAATAATGTTTTTATTACATCTATGCCTGTCCGATGATTTGGTGTTTCGTATGATTCGACGTACGCAGTTTTAAACGTAAAGAGCATACTGCCTTTTGTGGCTGAGTCTTGAGACAAAATCCCGGTAAGATGGAAAGAGAAAAGCACACTATCAAACAGAATGTGCTGAAATGATATGATTCTTTGATCTATTTTTGTAAAAATTGATCAATTATTCAAATCTCTGATTGTAAGTTATATTTATACTATCTTTTCTACTATATTTTTGTCAAATACCACTGACCTTTCATTGTACAGCCAAAACTACTTAACCTAGAACCTTGAAAATTTGCATGGACTTTCCTTACAGAGTATTGGCATTCACCAAGAACGGATTTTTTTTAATTCGAGGTTTTTAGAGGTTTTTGGTGGAGCTGAAGCTTTGAAAATGCCCCATGTTAATGTAATGGATGATCTTTTGTTTAAATTTTAAATTTTATTAAATCAAGCATATTAGCTTAACAAACGGATACGGTGTTACAGCTGATTTATAATTTGATTCCTTTTATCATGGTTTTATGGTTGTTTTGATGATTTTGTTAGGTTATTCGTACTATATAAAAGTTACATTTGGTTTAGTTTCGTACCTTAAACGTTCAATCATAAGCTCATTATGTGGTACCATCTTTTTAAGCAGCGGGAGCTATAGTTATTTCCTTAGGCCGGCCTTTATGTTTTTAATTACAATCTTGCCAGTTACAATAATTTGGCAATATTCCTTTTTCATCTAATTCGACGGTGTCCCGGCTTTTCACGGAAAAATAAATGCTGCAATCAGTGGTTGATCTTAAATTATTACTACCCGCCCATATTTTAAGTTAAAAAATAAGTGAATCGAGTTTGAAATTCTGCCCACGGACAGCACCATAACTGTTTCGAACATTCAGCCCTTTACTGTACTTAATTGATGCCCTACTAGGCAATCCAGGGACGTAATGGTAAATCTACAAAGAAGTACCTTAAAATCGACACATATTTGGTGTTAAAATCGGTCCGGCCGTATTCGAGTTATAACGGTGAAAAGAAAACCTTCACTATCTTCTGTGGTATCTACATTTTATCGTACATTCCGCCATAAAACAAACATATCTCTACATGACATATTGACATATTCCTTGATGTAAATAGTTTCTATTCAGTCCTCTAGATTCTTCATATCAAGGTTAGACGATAATTTTTATCGTGAGCGAAGCCACGGGCAACTGCTAGTTTTTTATAACGAAATACGGGTGTAGTCGATAAAACACATAAGTATCCAAAAGGTAATGAGTTTTGTCCTCAAAGGACAAATCAAAATGAAACAACAATTACTGTAATGAATTTGTAAAGTATAAACTTAAAAATTATCAATAACCGTAATTAGAAAGAATGAAATCCTAATTACGGTCGCGGCCATTAGTATCGACCGTAATTAGAAAAAACGTATAAATTACCTTCCCAATTACGGTCGCAAATATTTAAGGGTTAAAATAATTTAAAACCCTAATTTTATTTATGTAATAAATAAATCAACTAATTGTTTTGAAGCTAAAACTTTTTGTTGGACACAATTAGTATTATTTAGCATTTAGAAGCTTATTTAACTTACCTCGCTTCTAACGGATTCGCACAAGAAAGCAGCAGTCATCCAACGGAAATGACTTACTCATCTCTTCATAGCTTTCTGAGTGATTGTTGCGTCAGCTAATTTTAAAAGTTTTTATACTCTATGGTAGATCGAAACTCGCTGTTTACGTTAGCTCAAGACATTACCATATAGGACCGTCTAAGATTTTATAACGTTTAACTGATTGAGCAGTGACGACCAGCGACCGGTATTAGGCAGGCAACCGGAATTTGGGTTGTTTACCTTATTTAGGGAAGAATTTATGAAACTGGGATCATGAATAATTTCTATTACCCAGGTTCAAGAAGTTTGTAATAACATGTTTATGGTTAGTCTCAGAAATTTCAGGTGGAATACCAATCAAATATTTTGATAAAATGTCATAAGGCTTTGGAATTTTATATAACTTATTTAAATGTTGAAAAAATTAGAGATTTGTGAGTATCTGGCTTTAGAATGAATAAATATTCATTTTGTTGTGCTCAAAATCTAAATTAGTTATAAAAATAACCATTTAAATATTCAAGCAGTTTCTTAGTGCGGTAATGCAGTGCGACAGCCAGCGAAACGACGGGCACTCGAGTTTGAACTTCGCCGTTCTGTTCAACCTAATTTTCTGAGGAAAATATACCCGCTAGGAAAAAAGGTTAAATGTAAAACCATAACTATAAGTTTCTAACAGACAAAACAAACCTTACCAAAAAACCAATTAACTTTTACCGAGTATCCGTCTAACTTTTTTATTACAGAAAAATGAAAATGCTTTAAAATTGTTGTTATTACAATTTATTCACAAATTTTTCCTGAACAATAGTAACACAGTTATGTTTGCCCATTTATGTACATTAATGATAAATTAGGTTTAACCAGGTTATATTTTTTAATAAAACTTCAGGACGGTGTAAACAAGGCAGATATCGTCTCGCGACTCGGCGCAATCACCACAGCCAACTGGGCTATAGGCGCTGCTTGTGCGAACTGTACTAGCGTTCGCGGCGCAGCGGCAGTCACTTTTAGCGCCGTTGATACCTGGGACATTCAAATCTGGGACATTTGACGCGATGCATTTTTATTAAAAATAAGACACCAGTGACATGTGAAACCTGGGACGAATGATGTAACTTATACAGGTTTTTTTTTTAAAAAAAAGCAACCCATTTTTAAGATTGAATAATGAAATGAAATGAAAAAGCACATATAAATATGAAATGAGAATTGTTTTATGCATCTTTACATTTTATACAACCTATTATTTAATTTTGATCACATTTATTTTACATTAAGTGCTCATACAATCCGCCGCTGACATTTGTATGAAGTTATACTCTCTCCATCAAATTCCCGTACCTCTCTGACTTTCTTGCATCCAATTTGTTATGTTTGTTTTGAGGTACTGAGTATCCTGTAAATTGTTTTCGTAGGCCTTACTTTTTATGTATCCCCAAAGGAAATAAGACAGTGGGGTCAAATCTGGGGATCTTGGGGGGAAATAATCCTTCACTGAAAAAATAAAGTTTTAGGTTGGGTTAAAAAAACACCCTGAATTTATTATTTAATTCAACAAACCTGGGACATTTAATCTGGGGCATTTGATTTTATATTAATTTATTTAATATTTTAATAACTTGGGGCATTTAAAACCTGGGACGAATGATATAACTTTTATTTATTATTTAATTCAACAAATCAGGGACATTTGAAACCTGGGACAATGATTTGAAAAACTTTTAATAATTATTTGGTACTTTGGTATTTTACGGAGGCCACCCTTATACAGCGCGCTGCGGCGGTTATGATAGGTTACGTTATCATAAATATGTTTACGTCATCATAAACTTTCCTCGTTTTGTTACGAATCGAAAGATACCAGATTAGTCATACCTTCAACCACCAAATCCCTTCCAAGTGGGCCTAGGTCAGGTTGTTGACCGGAGTGTGTGCATCACTTGCCTACAGGATTTGGCGGGCGAAAGTATGACTCATCCGGTATCGTTTGATCTGCAACGAAACGAGGAAAGTCCTACTAACATATATATGATAACCTAACCTAACATAACCGCTGCAGCGCGCTGTATAAGGGTGGCCATCGGGTGTTGCCGCTAGCGGCGATGACGCTTTACCTCGTCGACATTGCTGCCTTCTAGGAGGCAGAATATAAAGACCGCTCATAATAATTATGTCAAATTTGGACAGTGAGTCAATTAAAGTATGTTCTCTCCAATTATGCAGTTATTTTTGGTATCCAGTTAAAAGAAACTCTCTAAAAATAGTGGCCTCCGTATAATACCAAAGTACCAATTATTTAAGCTAACCTGGGACTTCATTATGTTTAAGCCTCCGAATCACTGATCCGGTTTAAATACCTGTTGTAAAGTGATCCTTTGAGTCCTTAAAAAGGCAACCTGTTTCGACCTTCAAAAGGTCATCTTCAGGCGAACACAGGGCCGCCGAGAGCCAAGCAGGGCCCCAAGCCTGCACACCACACGGGCCCTCTAGGGGGTCTGGGAGGTTCAGAGGACCCCCTAGTGAAAGGGGGGTCCAGGGGTTCTCCCCCAGAAAATTTTTGAAAATTATATCTCTCAACTCGCGTTTTTAGGCAGTCTAAAGGTGGAGGAACATACAAATAGGAACCACAAAAATCCGGACCAATTGAGGCTGAATGGTCGGTCGGATTTAGAAAATAGTCTACTGTGATTAAAAATTACTGCTATCAGTGATGCCGGACTTTTGGATTTTCAAGACATTTGTCTCTTTCCCATAGCTTCCGCGTTTGTTCCACTCAAGAACTTCACGATCAATGTGCACGATTGTTTTTATGCCATCTGCGTTAATTGCAAAATATGTTGTACTCTTGTTGTTTACCATCGTGGATAATTTCATCATAACGTATTTAAGTTGTTGTCAATATACGCTCACAAGCGTATGTTGAGTCAGTCACGCTCACTATTCGCTGACCGCCACCGCCGCCGTAGTGTAGCCTACAATCAGTCGCAAATACAATAGTATAACTGGAAGGATACTACAATAGTATAGAATTGGAGGTGAGAGGTGTCCGTAAGGCCCTCAGGGGGATGGCTCTCTTCAAGACCGCTGTGAATCGACTGCACCTTGCAGTCGTACTGCACTTTTTGCAGCCTACTCAGGGTGCCTCTGTTCACTAGCCAAAGGCAGCGGATCTAGACTTATGGTCCTGTTGAAAAAAAGGACCCCGAGGTCGTGAGTAGGGACCTCGGTACTACCCAGGGCACGGGCGGTGGGCGCCTCAAAGGCCTGGGTAGGGTAGCAGCGGGCGAGGTGATAGTTTCAGCAGACGGCCGTTGTACTGCTTACTGGTAACTGGTATGTGCGCAGCGGTTCCAGTATACCGGGCTGGGGACGATGTGAGGTCCAACCCAAACAAGGGTCCAGCACCGGACATTGGCGGGCTGAGTGGATAGTCCACGGATGGTCGTCAAACTGCAAACTTTGTAGGTGTTTCAGGTACAAGATGGCTGATAGAAAACAAACGGAAGTTGTACCCCAGGTGGGTCGGAACGTCAGTGCTCAATCCCACTTCTCGTCAGAGGACATGCCCGCGGATTCTGGGGAGGGCACTTTTCGGCCTTTGATTACAGGTGACACCATGTCTCTGGAAGCGGGAGGAAGTCGTGAGCAGGAGCTCCATGCATTTGCGAGGAGCGGTTAGACTCTGAGGACTCCCCCACACAGCGATTTGTCGCTGCTTGAACAAGCACATTCTCAGGTGCCGGTTCCCCTTTTCGACACTTCAGTGGTCTCGTCCATGGCCTCCCCAAGTGCTCAGGGCACGGAGAGCATAGACCTTGTTGGAACTGATGAAAACACGACTGGATGACCAGGATCATTCAGGTGAACCTGCAACACACTAGAGCGGCTTCGGCAGCGCTCTGCTCCCACACACTGGGCATGGCTGTGAACTTCGCCCTAATACAGGAACCCTGGGTGAAGGATGGCGGGGGTAGCGGGCATGGGGCTTGCACGGGGCTCCATTTTTGCGCCGCCAGTCAGGGATCCCAGGACCTGTATCTGGGTAAAACACGGAATTGTTAGTTTTCCGGTTTTAGAATTTTGTTCCAGGGACGTCACGACTGTCAGGTCTGTGTGCAGGTCCACTGGAAGACCTCTTCTGCTGGCGTCGGCCTACATGCCGCAGGACTCCCCTCAGCCTCCACCAAGGGAGGTGAGACATCTGGTTGACTACGCCATCGACTCCGGCCTGGATCTGGTGGTGAGTTGTGACTCCAATGCCCGCAACACTCTGTGGGGTTGCAGGCTAACCAACGCTAGGGGTAAGTCACTCCTAGAGTACATAGCATTTAAGGGGTTAATGATTGCCAACGAAGGCTCCGAGCCAACGTTCTTTAGCAGAGTTGGTCAATCTGTTATTGACCTCACCATTTACACAGAGAGCCTGATGGGGAGACTCACCAATTGGCGTGTGTCTCTGGAACCTTTGCTCTCTGACCACAGATATATCATTTTCGAAATGAGACAATTCGACCCGGAGCTGGCACAGTTCAGGAATCCTAGGAGAACTGACTGGGCTAAATTTAGGGAGACCTTGACGGCCAAAGTTGGGGGGGGGGGGGTGAACTTTAAGGCCAAAGACACACTTGAGCTGGACCGGGCTGCCCTCAGGCTCAGTGGTGCAATCCTCTCCACTTTTGAGGAGTGCTGTCCACTGAGTACTGCGGGTAGGGGCCGGAAGAGCTGGTGGAACTCGGAGCTCGCCAACTTGAGGAAAAGCGTTAGGTCACTTTTCAGACGAGCTAAAAATATCAACAACTGGGAGGCCTATCACAGACAACTCATCAGGTACAATCTAGCTGTCAGGAGGGCTAAAAGGTCGTACTGGAGAAATTTCTGTGGAGGTTTGGAGAACGTGAGGGACACCTCCAGAATCTACAAAATTTTGGTAAAGGACAAGTCCTCTAGTCTGGGGTCTCTTAGAGGGCCTGGTAGGGATTTGGTTCACGATCCTCGGGAAGTACTGAGACTCATGGCCAGAACACACTTTCCTGACTGTGTCGTTCTGCAGCAGCCTGAGCCGGACGATCCATGCAGCGTCGCTGGGCGGGCCTGTGCAAGCAGGTGGCAGGATGCGTGTCGCATGGTGACGTTTGGAAGAATCAGGTGGGCTGTCAGTACTCTCAGTCCCTTCAAGGCACCTGGGCCTGATGGCATTAGACCAGTGTGCCTTCAGCAGGGTATTGACATCATTCTCCCAGCACTGTGCGGATTGTTCAGGGCAAGCTTGGCTCTTGGGCATATCCCGACTGCTTGGAGTTTGTCGAGGATAGTTTTCAACCCGAAGCCGGGGAAGACCACGTACGACCCCAAGTCTTTCCGTCCCATCTCATTGTCTTCTTTTCTGCTGAAGACTCTGGAAAAACTGGTGCTGAGGTATTTGGGGGATACTGCTCTCAAGGCTAATCCCCTACATAGATTTCAGCATGCCTACATTCCTGGTAAGTCCTGTGAGTCTGCCCTACATCAACTTGTGGGTAGGATCGAGAAGGCCTTCAGTCAAAAAGAAGTTGCTCTGGGTGCCTTTCTTGACATTCAGGGGGCCTTTGACAACACTGCAACCGAGGCAGTCACTAGGGCTGCTAGATCACGTGGGTTCAGTGAGACAATCTGCAGGTGGATAGATGATCTACTCTGTAGCAGAAAGGTAAGACTCTCGCTTCATGGAGAGGAACTTGTGGCACAAACCACAAGAGGGTGTCCTCAGGGGGGGGGGTCCTCTCGCCCCTCCTGAGGAACAGTTGCTGACGATCTCATCAGGTCATTGAACGACAGCGGCGTATTCGCTCTGGAGTACGCTGATGACGTGGCTATCCTGGTGGTCGGTAAGTTTCACGGAACAATCACTGACCTCATGAATCAAGCTCTGAGGCTGATAGCTGGCTGGTGCTTGGAGGTTGGACTCTCAGTCAACCCCTCAAAGGTTGTAGCGGTTCCCTTCACCAGGAGAAGGAACCTGCTGGGACTTGGACCTCTGATGCTGCACAGAACACCAATTGACCTGAAGGATCAGGTGAAGTACCTGGGTGTCACTCTAGATCGGACACTTCAGTGGGGACCCCAACTACAGAAGGTCATTGACCGAGGTAAGTGGTCTCTCTTTGCCTGTAGGCGCATGGTGGGCTCTGTCTGGGGGCTGCAGCCCAGGCTCATGCATTCCTCAGTGGTCAGGCCTGCCATGACCTTCGGTGCAATTGTTTGGTGGACCAAAGTGGGTTCAGAAACGGCTGTGACGAGTCTGGCAAGTGTTCAAAGACTGGCCTGTCTCATCATCACAGGTGCAATGAGCAGCTGTCCTGGGGCCTCCCTGGACTGCCTCTTGGACCTCACACCAATTGACATTCACATCAGGGCAACCGCCAGGAGGTGTGCATATCGTCTGCAGTGTGAAAATCTCTGGATGTCCCCTGCTGTACCGCTGGGTCATGCCAGAATCAAGGATGTGGTCAACCGGGACATTCTCGATATGCCAACGGACCACATGTCTACCGTCTTCGCCTTTGGTAGGTCTTTTGAGGTGCTCATCCCCCAAGAGAGACTTGGACTACCGAAGAGAATCCTCTACCGCCTTGTGATCTTGAATGGTACACGGATGGTTCCAAGGTAAGGGGAGGCACCGGGGCTGGGGTGTGGGGGGAGCAGGAGGGGGTTGGTATCTACCTTCCCATGGGAGCTCATCCCACAGTGTTCCAAGCAGAAATCACTGCTATCATGGAATGTGCGCTGGAGAACCTCAGTCGGGGTACTCGTGAGAAGCGCATTTCCATTTTCACAGACAGCCAGGCTGCGCTTCAAGCACTCAATGCCTGCGAATTCAGATCCAAACTTGTGTGGGACTGTTTCAAAATCGTCTCTTGCCTGGGCAGGAGGAATCAGGTAACATTTTGCTGGGTTCTTGGCCACATGGGCTTTGAGGGCAATGAAAAGGCCGATAGACTGGCCAATGCTGGGTCATCTGGGGCATTCATGGGCCCTGAACCCTTCTGTGGAATTTCACGCAGCAATGTGAACAACTCAATCACGGGCTGGGCCCGCGAGGAACATAAAAGGAGATGAGTGGGACTCCCGCGGCTGAGAGTAAGTAAGCTCATTCTCCAATCCCCATCTAGTCAGGTGGCATCAGACCTTCTGCGCCTGGGAAGGCAAAAGGTAAGACAAATCACAGGACTCGTTACTGGACACGGGCACCTGAGAAAGCATTTGCACACAATCGAGGTGCACAATGGGAACACCTCTTGCAGGAAGTGCGGGCAGTCAGACGAGACTGCTGACCATTTGCTGTTTGACTGCGACAAGCTTGCTGAGGTAAGGCAGGCAACTCTCGGAACCATGGAGAGGGGTAGACACCTCCCTCAAGAGGAGCTTGTTGGCAAGCTGCAGAAATTCATCAGGGACATGGACCTTGGCAGTCTCTGAAAACACCTCTTTCCAGGTAAAAGGGTGCGTAACAAGCCCTCGCGGCTGAAGCGCCATGGGACTACGGACTGCCGTTCGAAATGAATGAGAATAGTATAACTGGCACCAAATCTTAAAATGTTAAAATGTCGATGATAGATAAATGTTAATCTTATGGACGGCGTGGGCCTTAAGATTTGGCACCAATAATACAGACAGACAAAACAATCGTTTTTGCCTTAACTAAATACTGTACAGTATTATCAAAGTAATTTTCGTGATAAAGCTGGACATTTTATTTTTTAACATGTGGGCCTAAATTTATTTTCAAGAAGTCGATACCAATATTTCCTCAATCTGAAAAGTTCCGCTCATCCCGGGCCCCTCCAGAGCCCGGGCCCCAAGTTTCAGACTTGGCTGACATGGCCTCTCGGCGGCCCTGGGCAAACGTCGTCTTCATCCGTTCTTACGAACACGTCGATATTTTAAAAAATATTGAGAGTTGAGAAACATTTAAACACTTACACACTTAACGATTAAAATGGCCAAAACAATTTACAACGATCGTTGATGTGGTGGACGATGTGGTGGACAGCGCGGAGGTAGGACCAGACTAGTAGTCTCTACCTCCGCGCCGCCCGCCGCGTCAACAATCGTTGTAAATTGTTTTGGCCATTTTAATCTTCGTGTGTGTAAGTGTTTAAATGTTTCTCAAGTCTCAATGTTTTTTAAAATATCGACGTGTTCGTAAGAACGAGATGAAGACGACGTTCGCTTGAAGATGACCTTTAGAAGGTCGAAACCGGTCGCCATTTTTAAGGACTCAAAGGATCACTTGACAACAGGTATTTAAACTAGAACATTTAACCTGGGACATTTGATTTACTTAATATTTTAAATTGGGACATTTGAAATCTGTGACAAATTATGTAGTTCCAGACATAATAGCCTATTTGGGGATGTAGGCCCTTAAAGTGTATATCTTGGAATTTTTGGCTTTTCTCTTTACAGGCCAGTTAGTTACAGGGTTAAAAATTAAACTTAAGCTAAACCCAATTAAAAGAGCTGGCAATTATATCAACAATTACATACCTGGTATTTTCTGTTTTGGTTTGTTGTAGTAAATAAATAAGTTTGTCTGGAAATAAACTAAAATCCAAGGTCAAACCTTGATTCATTTTGATCACATTGAAGTCTGTCTGGGAAAGTTTCATCACAAACAGTATGAATGGATTGTTGCAATCAGTTATGTCCAGCATCAATTCCTGTAAACAGAACAGAATTCTTTAAACATTAACTATGTAGCAATACAGTTTTTCAGCGTAAAACACATTTTGATGAGGAAATATGTGTAGGGTTTTTTTTATAGTTTTAGAGAATTTCCCCTTAGTTCCTTAGTTTTAGCTATAAGGAAGCTGTAGATCTCATGGTAAGACTTCAGCCTGAGACCATCATAACTTTTTGTTTTGGGGGCCCCAAGTACCAAAAACACCATTCGTTCAAATTTCTATGTATATGTATATATATATAAATGTGTGTGTGTGTGTGTGTGTGTGTGTGTGTGTGTGTGTGTGTGTGTGTGTGTGTGTGTGTGTGTGTGTGTGTGTGTGTGTGTGTGTGTGTGTGTGTGTGTGTGTGTGTGTGTGTGTGTGTGTGTGTGTGTGTGTGTGTGTGTGTGTGTGTGTGTGTGTGTGTGTGTGTGTGTGTGTGTGTGTGTGTGTGTGTGTGTGTGTGTGTGTGTGTGTGTGTGTGTGTGTGTGTGTGTGTGTGTGTGTGTGTGTGTGTGTGTGTGTGTGTGTGTGTGTGTGTGTGTGTGTGTGTGTGTGTGTGTGTGTGTGTGTGTGTGTGTGTGTGTGTGTGTGTGTGTGTGTGTGTGTGTGTGTGTGTGTGTGTGTGTGTGTGTGTGTGTGTGTGTGTGTGTGTGTGTGTGTGTGTGTGTGTGTGTGTGTGTGTGTGTGTGTGTGTGTGTGTGTGTGTGTGTGTGTGTGTGTGTGTGTGTGTGTGTGTGTGTGTGTGTGTGTGTGTGTGTGTGTGTGTGTGTGTGTGTGTGTGTGTGTGTGTGTGTGTGTGTGTGTGTGTGTGTGTGTGTGTGTGTGTGTGTGTGTGTGTGTGTGTGTGTGTGTGTGTGTGTGTGTGTGTGTGTGTGTGTGTGTGTGTGTGTGTGTGTGTGTGTGTGTGTGTGTGTGTGTGTGTGTGTGTGTGTGTGTGTGTGTGTGTGTGTGTGTGTGTGTGTGTGTGTGTGTGTGTGTGTGTGTGTGTGTGTGTGTGTGTGTGTGTGTGTGTGTGTGTGTGTGTGTGTGTGTGTGTGTGTGTGTGTGTGTGTGTGTGTGTGTGTGTGTGTGTGTGTGTGTGTGTGTGTGTGTGTGTGTGTGTGTGTGTGTGTGTGTGTGTGTGTGTGTGTGTGTGTGTGTGTGTGTGTGTGTGTGTGTGTGTGTGTGTGTGTGTGTGTGTGTGTGTGTGTGTGTGTGTGTGTGTGTGTGTGTGTGTGTGTGTGTGTGTGTGTGTGTGTGTGTGTGTGTGTGTGTGTGTGTGTGTGTGTGTGTGTGTGTGTGTGTGTGTGTGTGTGTGTGTGTGTGTGTGTGTGTGTGTGTGTGTGTGTGTGTGTGTGTGTGTGTGTGTGTGTGTGTGTGTGTGTGTGTGTGTGTGTGTGTGTGTGTGTGTGTGTGTGTGTGTGTGTGTGTGTGTGTGTGTGTGTGTGTGTGTGTGTGTGTGTGTGTGTGTGTGTGTGTGTGTGTGTGTGTGTGTGTGTGTGTGTGTGTGTGTGTGTGTGTGTGTGTGTGTGTGTGTGTGTGTGTGTGTGTGTGTGTGTGTGTGTGTGTGTGTGTGTGTGTGTGTGTGTGTGTGTGTGTGTGTGTGTGTGTGTGTGTGTGTGTGTGTGTGTGTGTGTGTGTGTGTGTGTGTGTGTGTGTGTGTGTGTGTGTGTGTGTGTGTGTGTGTGTGTGTGTGTGTGTGTGTGTGTGTGTGTGTGTGTGTGTGTGTGTGTGTGTGTGTGTGTGTGTGTGTGTGTGTGTGTGTGTGTGTGTGTGTGTGTGTGTGTGTGTGTGTGTGTGTGTGTGTGTGTGTGTGTGTGTGTGTGTGTGTGTGTGTGTGTGTGTGTGTGTGTGTGTGTGTGTGTGTGTGTGTGTGTGTGTGTGTGTGTGTGTGTGTGTGTGTGTGTGTGTGTGTGTGTGTGTGTGTGTGTGTGTGTGTGTGTGTGTGTGTGTGTGTGTGTGTGTGTGTGTGTGTGTGTGTGTGTGTGTGTGTGTGTGTGTGTGTGTGTGTGTGTGTGTGTGTGTGTGTGTGTGTGTGTGTGTGTGTGTGTGTGTGTGTGTGTGTGTGTGTGTGTGTGTGTGTGTGTGTGTGTGTGTGTGTGTGTGTGTGTGTGTGTGTGTGTGTGTGTGTGTGTGTGTGTGTGTGTGTGTGTGTGTGTGTGTGTGTGTGTGTGTGTGTGTGTGTGTGTGTGTGTGTGTGTGTGTGTGTGTGTGTGTGTGTGTGTGTGTGTGTGTGTGTGTGTGTGTGTGTGTGTGTGTGTGTGTGTGTGTGTGTGTGTGTGTGTGTGTGTGTGTGTGTGTGTGTGTGTGTGTGTGTGTGTGTGTGTGTGTGTGTGTGTGTGTGTGTGTGTGTGTGTGTGTGTGTGTGTGTGTGTGTGTGTGTGTGTGTGTGTGTGTGTGTGTGTGTGTGTGTGTGTGTGTGTGTGTGTGTGTGTGTGTGTGTGTGTGTGTGTGTGTGTGTGTGTGTGTGTGTGTGTGTGTGTGTAAGCATGATTGTGCTCACAAAAATGGTACGGCCGGAGTGAAATATGGCATAGGCATGTAAAGTAGAAATTTTTCGGATGAGTTCAAAAACCAGCCCAATCGGAACTTCAGAAAGGGTGGGGGGGTTAAAAGGGGGAAACCCCTAATTTTTTTTAATTTTTACATTCAAGAATCAAATAATTTAATTTTGGTTTACACCTTTGAATTTATATAAAAAAAAAATAATTTGTTATTTTGAAGCATTGTTCTAAGTCCTTTGGTTGCCGAGATTCTGAGAGTGGTCATAAATGGAGAATAAATAAATACCCCTGTTGCAGCAGACCTGCATACTCAGCGAATTTCAAGTGCAAAACAACATATTTCGATCCAACATAACGAGATTTGACATGTTTTTGTAAGCTCCTTAAGAATAACATGGGAAATGAGTATGGAGGTTTGCTGCTACAGGTATATTAAAACTGGGTGTTTTTAATTCAATATTTAGTAGATCTGAACTAGAAGAAGCCATTTACCAAGTTTTATCAAGATATGTTAAGAAATAAGCGAGATATAGAATTTTACTTATTTCCCATAAGGTTAACATTGGGACAACGTACTGTGTTTACCACTTTCAATATCTTGGCAACCAATGGACATAGAGCCATGATTCAAAATACTAAATTGTTTGTTTTTTCGGGCTGAATTCAATGGTGCCAATAAAAATTTGTAAATTTTATTTTTCTATGTAAAAATCTCAAAAACCCCATTTTTGGGGGGGTTTATCCCCCTTTACCCCCCCTTCCGGTGGTCCGATCGGGCTGGTTTACGAACTCGTCCGAATAATTACTACTTTACACGTCTATGCCAAATTTCATTCCAATTGGACCACTTTTGCGCAAGTTATCGTGCTTAAAGACACATATATATATATATAAATATATATATATATATATAGATATATATATATTTATGAAAGTGAACGAATGGTGTTTTTGGCATCTGAGGACCTCAAAAAGAAAAGTTATGGTGGTTTTAGGCTTAGGTCTTACCATGAGACCTACGGTAACAGCTTCTTCCCTATTGGGGAAATTCGCTAAAACTCTATAAATTGCTTATTTCTTAACGTATCTTAATAATACCCCCGTTGCAGCAGACCTGCATACTCAGCGAATTTCAAGTGCAAAACAACATATTTCGATCCAACATAGCGAAATTTGACATGTTTTTGTAAGCCCCCTAAGAATAACATGGGGAATGAGTATGCAGGTTTGCTGCTATGGGTATATTAAAACTGGGTGGTTTTAATTCAATATTTAGTAGATCTGAACTAGAAGAAGCCATTTACCAAATTTTATCGAGATATGTTGAGAAATAGGCGATATATAGAATTTTACTTATTTCCCATAAGGTTAACATTGGGACAACGTACTGTGTTTACCACTTTCAATATCTCGGCAACCAATGGACATAGAGCCATGATTCAAAATACTAAATTGTTTGTTTTTTTGGGCTGAATTCAATGGTGCCAATAAAAATTTGAAAAATTTTATTTTTGTATCTAAAAATCTCAAAAAACCCATTTTTGGGGGGGTTTACCCCCCTTTACCCCTCCTTCTGGTGGTCCGACCGGGCTGGTTTACGAACTCGTCCGAATAATTACTACTTTACACGTCTATGCCAAATTTCATTCCGATTGGACCATTTTTGCGCAAGTTATCGTGCTTAAAGACACATATATATATAGATATATATATAGATATATATATATATATATATTTATGAAAGTGAAGGAATGGTGTTTTTGGCATCTGAGGACCTCAAAAAGAAAAGTTATGATGGTTTTAGGCTTAGGTCTTACCATGAGACCTACGGTAACAGCTTCTTCCCTATAGGGGAAATTCGCTAAAACTTGGTTTGCGGTTTTATCTAGATGAGTTCTAATGCATTTTAGTCTAAAATCCCTGATATTTACATTTTTGAGACAGCAAACCTACATACTCATTTCTCATGTTAACCTTATGGGAAATAAAAATAAACGGTATCAGGAAACTGACACATACTTTCTCCCTTCAAGTCATTTAAAACCAGAAAACATATTTAGTGAAATAAAACAAATTAACAATTAATTATCACACAAATATATACCAAATGTTATCAAAATCGGTTAGTAAATAACGGAGATATCGGTTTTTAAATATTTGCCATAAGAATAACATTGGACAACGTACTGCGTTTACCGCCGAACTAAAATATCAATTATCTCCGCAACCAGTTGACGTAAACTAACGTAAACTTTGAGTTTTTTAATAGAAAAATAAAAATAATTGAATTTTTGTTGGCACCATTGAATTCAGCTCAAAAAAATAAACAATTTAGAATTTTGAATCACTGCTCTATGTCCATTTTTTACCGAAATATTGAAAGTGGTAAACACAGTACGTTGTCTCAATGTTAACCTTATGGGGAATAAGAAAAATTCTATATCTCGCTTATTTCTCAACATATCTTGATAAAACTTGGTAAATGGCTTCGTCTAGTTCAGATCTACTAAATATTTAATTAAAACCACCCAGTTTTAATATACCCGTAGCAGCAAACCTGCTGCTAATTTCCCATGTTATTCTTAAGGAGCTTTCAAAAACATGTAAAATCTCGCTATTTAGGATTGAAATATGTTGTTTTGCATTTGAAATTCACTGAGTATGCAGGTCTGCTGCAACGGGGGTATTATGGGTTTTTATGGGGTAAATACCCTTAAAAATCAAAAATTCAAAAAAATTTAAAATACGCCTGGAGATACCACGGCTTTATACCTACATGCCAAATTTCATGAAAATCGGACCACTGGTGTCGTCTCTAGCTTTGTTTACATTCACACACACACACACACACACACACACACACACACACACACACCTGACAGCCACCACGCCAAAAACCACTTTTTTTGGATTCAGGGAGCACTAAAACGAATATATCCACTAACAACTCAAATTTTAAAATTTTGACGAAAACAATACTTTCTCCATATACTATGTATAGGGGGGAGAAAGTAAAAATTGGGTAGAGGTAGTGAGCTACAACATGAAGCTTGAGTATTTACAAACAAACCCCGATGAATTTGGATTTGGACTATCATATATTTAATTTCGTAAGGCGATTCTTTGCGTAAAAATTGTGGGCACCTGGCAAGTCGTATAAGGTGGGAGAGGGCTCAAATTAAAGGTCTCTATTCCGTGATGGCGGGAAAAATACTGAATTTGCTTGAGGCTTGCTAGAAAATGAGACATAACGTAAAATATCTGCCATTTAAAAAGCATTGGGAGCTACTTTGTTTACATAAAACATGTGATATTGATATTTTATTTTAAACCATGTTCTAGACATTGTCATATGGTAAATCTAAAAGCCAGTTTATAAAGGTAGATCTTACTATATGAAATAAGAATTGCTTTAATTTAAATTTTCCCTTATTAGGGGCTTATGCCCCTACATGCCACCAATTCTTTATAATTTTTGTAAGATGTACTGTTTTTTTTTATATTTTAATTTAAAGATTTTAAACTGCCCCCATTTTTAAATTTACCATTTGATCATGTTGATTATTTTTTTAAAACTGACCTTGACTAGTTATAGATACATATTGTGTTTCGAAAGTAAACACTGACTGAAAAACGTTGGAGATAAAAAATATTTTATGAAAAATACAAAATGGCGGATATCTGGGTAAATAAATATGCTTTTTAGGATATACATTTATATCAACTTTTTTAAATTTAGATGTAAGGAATCAACTCCCGAAATCCTAAAATGTTTTTAATTAACACCCTGTATATGTTCGAACTAGCCGTATAATAATACACTGATTTATCCTCGGTTATAAAAAATTGCTTGCCATGCATTTTCTATGGTGAAATTATGACACACTTTAAAATCTTGACCATCTGATGTATATGACCATTAATTTTCTAAGCCAACCAGCACTGTATTAAAATTACAAATGGTACATGCCAACATCACAGTTCTTTCTTGTCTATTGAAGCCTATGTGCAGGGCCGGTGACAGGATTTTCGGGCCCCTGAGCAATGTTCAACCCCAGGCCCTAAACCTTATTGTCACTTGTTTTGTGTGCTTTTGGACCCTTTTTTCAGTCGTTCCGGGCCCATTTTCGGTGCTTCCAGGCCCACTGTGAGCCCGGTCCCCTATACATTTGTCCCCCCTGCCCCCCCTGTCGCCGGCCTTGTCTATATGGCCTGTTTTAACAGGTTTTACAACAGATAGAAGCACACTCGCTGAAATTTCAAAAGCCTCCTGGCCAAAGACTTTTTAAGGAATATTTTCTTAATATGCAAAAGGGACATCTAGTTAGTATTAGCTTTAATATGAAACCAAATTTTTATAAAAAAAAAAGCTCGTACAGGTTGATATGCAACAAAAAATTCCAGAAACTCTTTAATTAGGCTAATAAATTAGGCCTAAATATTTTAGAAACTGGAGATGACAAATGTCACTATTGCGATGATAGGAGATAGAAGCTGTAGGGAATCCTCTTAATAGCTCAGGTAAATTAAATCTTACGCTAAGATATTTCTTTATAATATCAAACAAATCTTTACCCCTATCCATTATCCCAGTATTAACACGTTCCCTACTGCCGGTGCAGCACCACCATGTATCTGGCACTGTGACGGCCGGTAGTAAACATGCTAACACGTTCCCTAAGGCCGGTGCAGCACCACCATGTAACTGGCACTGTGACGGCCGGTAGTTAATGCGTTAAACTAAAATTAGATGCTAATAACCATAGGTTAGAATGTTTTTAGGTAATTAGTTAGCCATGAATGAAAATAAATAATACATTATCTTTCCATTTACCTTCATGGGTGATTTGTCAGGTTTATAAACAGTAATAACCCTGTCACAAACAATGCCATTGTCGGATTTCAGGGTGTGACTCTCCTTATATAGTATTTGGCCGATATTACTTTGACTCGGTAAGTTCATCATGGCCCCTGAAAGTTTAATGGTCAAGTTAAGAAATAAAATTTTTCATTAGTGTTTAACATAATATTTTTAATAACTGTAGGAAATTTTCTACTAGCCTAATCTTTAAATGCTACTAGAGGCTCTATCCCAAATACCCGAAAGAAATTTGATTTCTAGCCAGCATCAATGCAATTTGAGCTAATCACATATGGCTGTCAGCAGGACTATGCCAGCAACATTGCTTTGAGCATATTGTAATAAGTGATTACAAACGGAATGTAATAAGCTACATAATAATAGTTCACTCAATATATCTCCAGCTATGGCTACTAAGCTACTAACCATAGGCCTATCATATGATATTTCAACATAGGCCTTTGTAAACACAACGTTTGGCAAACAGAGTGTTTTAGCAGGGAATTTTTTCAGAAAAGTACCACCTCTCCCCCACACCTTGCAACTATCTGACTCTGACAAAGCCGGAGGTATTATATGCGAACTGTAATTGCGATCCTACAATTAATTGTAGCCTACAGGTGATTGAAAAATGAGGCTATACTTCCACAGAAGGGTTACACTTACACTTAAGCTCATTGCTCAGCCAGCAGTTTAGCTTTCTTACCATCTATTCTACACTCAGTGGTGTAGTGGGGAGGGACGCGAGGGAAGGGCATTCCTACACTGGTTTTAAAAAATCTGAAATACCCCCGACGCAGCAAACCTGCGTACTCAGCGAATTTCCAATTACAAAATATCCAGTAATTAATCCATTATTACAAAAAAAATAAACAAGTGATGTATTTATATATTAAAATAATATATTATAGCTTGTTTTACAAAAACTTTGAAAAAAATATTGGTAAATGACTTAGATGAACGAACACAAATATTTCATATAACGAAGTAGGCAAGAATGTTTATTTTTTAAATTATATTAAAATATAATTGTTTAAGAAACCAAAATTCTATTAAATACATTGACAATCTGAGAAATCACTCAAAGCGATTCCTTGAAAACCTCAGTAGAGAGTAAATACGAAATTGGGTAAGCTAACATTCTGCTGCCCTGATACTAAAAAGACCGGGAAAAAATGCGAAGCGGCAATATCTCGGAGACCAATGGACTTAGAGAAATGATTTAGGATACCAAATTGTTTGATTTTTCGAGCTAAATCCAATGGTGCAACCAATAATTGGATAAATATAATTTTTCAATTTGAAAAACTCAAAAAACCCATATTTGGGGGGTAAAATGGGGCCTTTACCCCACTTTGGATATGTCGATCTAGCTGGTTTACGAACTCGTCCAAGAGAATCTAGTTTTACATGTCTGTACCAAATTTTGTTACGATCGGAGGATATTTACGAGAGTTATCGTGTTAACAAAACTCAAAAAATGAAAATTCTATTTCCCATATAAGCCCATGTTAAATTTTGAAACAAATGGTGATTTTTGCAGGTAAAAATGCGTTTTCACAATAAATTCACTTCATATCCAGAAAGTACACATAAAAAGCTGTCAATTAATATAAAGATTAATATGATTGCTGAGGTTACCCTGAACGGATATTTTTTGTCCATTCTGTTCTGTTAAAACAATGATAATAGCTTATTTCTAAGGAAATTCGCTAAAATCCAGGAAAAATCCGAGGTAGCCTAAATAGCTGATATATTTCTAAATAATAATTAAATAGAGTATAAAAATTGAAAAAAAAAAAATTTTTTGTACAAATAATAAAATGTAATACTTAACAAACATTTGTAAACATGATTTTACAATAAATATCTGTTCCCACAGATAACCTCACACTTGCTTAAGTACTGTACATAAAGTATGGTAAACCGCAATTCGTCAGCTCAATGGGTTTGTGATTGGTCGGTGTGGTGGTGGACCCTTTATTTTTAATAGTATTACCATTTTACTATATTTGTATTTTTTTACTACACATTATACTAAAGTGAGATAAATATAAAAAAAGATCGTATTTCTTTATTTTACTTTTCCCATAATCATCCAAATTATTAAGTAGTTTCTTGAAGCCTCTTGCAGTAAATTCAGAAAGCTTAAAATAAATAGTCAAATACGTTCCTAACTATTGCTATCGTACACATTCAGGGAAGTCATATAGGCCTATATCTTTCTATGCTTGGAATTTGACAAATATAATAGGCCTAAGTTATAAGCGTTCCCACACTGTAAAATTTTTCAATAAAATAGCAACTAACTACAGTTTATTTTTACCATTACACTCATCTTTCATTAATTTTCCAGTTAAAATACACAGTGAGCATCGGTGTGGTGGGGGACTAACGATTTTTGAACAGTACAAAATCACAAAAGACATTTGTCAGAAACATTAAAAATTATTTTTTAACACTTTAAAACCACATAGGCCTACTTCATATTACAAAGTCAGTAATATTTTGAAATTATTATTACATAGCCTATGTTAAGGAAATAAGGAAAATGAGGCAATCTAGGTTTACACGAGGAACATGATGAGATGAAACTAGGTAAGTAGTAAGTACCTAGTTGTTTTGCCGATAAAGTTGAATTATTAACTAACAATTCATTTCTATGCATGAACCATCAACCAATTTAGTTTTTTATAGGTTATAGGCTAATGAAGTATCATTGTCTTTTCAATATGAAGTTTCTATACATACATCAAATTCATATTAGCATTCATAACTTATTGTGTAATAATAGACATTTTGTCTACTTTGATTCAGTATTTAACTTAGTGAAAAGAGTTTCAAATGGATAATTTTAGATGTTTTATAATCTGTAAAGTTATAAGAACAACATATTGACTTGTGAAAAGGATTGAAAGTGACACACTGAAACTTAATTGTAAATGGTGTAACCCTTCTGTGGAAGTTAAAAAGGAAATTGAGTACACCCTTTATAATATTACCGTAGGGTTCACTTAATGCTAGCAAAGTTCCGTCTCCCCATACTAATAATAAGTTAATAAAAATTAGGCCCTTAGTCTTGATAGTGACTCGAAGGGAAGATGTCTGAAATTATCAAAATGTCATTGATCAGAGATATTTAAAGGGCTTGATAGACATCTACAGATCCTGTCAAACATATAATTTAGTGGGTCATATTCTTTCAATCAAGAGTTTGTGGAGTTTTTTCGGTTGGCTAATGAGGTCACGATTTGTTTAGATTTTTGGATTTTTTTTAGAACCTCAGGGCTAAGCTATACTAGGCCTAACTTAACAGGTTAAAGACAGCAGACAGCAAGTTCTGGCGAAGACTATAGTTTATTTGCACCACTAACTCTAGTCAGCTTGTCCCCATGGTCTATTTTTAACAAGAAACTCAAACAGCGTCCTTACTATTTGCTATCTGAATTCATAGTACACAAAATCTACATCTACCCAAACTGAAAGAAGAAGAGGAAAATAGAAGAGAAAAGCTTAACTTATAAGAAAATTATGTCTTCAAGGACTGTGGTCAATGAATACATTTTTGCGGTGCAGTCTCCTACGTAAGTGAAGGATTGCCCACCGTAAATAATTACCCCTTTGATTTTGATACAATTCTGTGGACCTAACCTTACCAGGGCCTAGGTCTACCCCTCATAACTTAGGGGGCTATGTAAAATAAAATAGTAGGTTGGGTAGACAAATTACACTGCATAATATTAACCTAAGCTATATATATGTGTGTGTTTACGGTTGGCAAATAGTAGGAAAAGACGGATAGGTTTGCTCACATTCAACTTGATACCATTAATTCAACAAACCAATCACTCAATTGTCCCTCCAACTCACGTCTATTTGACGTTTGACTTCTGCTTCTCTCTGGTTCAATTTCATAGAGTACATTGTAACCTTGGGATTTTCATTGATTTGAACAGGGAATTTCCCAGGCAATTAGTGACTCTAAATATTCCTGTAACTGGACATTTTAATAATTACTTAAATAAAGTGATTCCTTAAATCATCAAGCAAAAATAAAACATTTCAAAATAATTGAGATATTTATCTTGTTCATTCTTAGGCCCTGTTTGCACGACGACCAGACAGTAGGACAGTAGAAAAATAGTATATTTCACTACTAGCATAGATAAAGGGATACCATAGATAAAAAATACCCCTGGGGTATTTTTTATCTATGGGGATACAAAGGATACTTTATATCCCTTTATCTATGCTACTAGTCTCGAAAGTAGCCCATTTCGGGGCAAGATAGTGTTTTTACTTACGAGGCGTAAGCCGAGCAAGTAAAACACTATCGAGCCCCGAAATGGTACTTTTGTGACGAGTTGTGAACAGTACTTTTCATCACGATGCAAATGAGTGACCAAACTTATAAAAAATGATCCATACAGTGGCGGATCCAGAGGGGGGGCGAGGGGAGCGATCGCCCCCCTCTCAGGTCCAGAGTTTGTTTTACGTTTTAATAGTTGGGGCCTGAAATGGGATTCACTTACACAAAAATGCATAGGGCTTGCACTTATTCAGATTAATGTATTAGAGTTATTTCTTAATATACAATCCAACCATCCCATTTCAACATTGTCTAATTGAGGTTATATATTTTAAGTAAATAACTGTCTGCATTCCTACTAAATTGTGGAGCTAAACGTGGTAGCGCGCGGCCTGGAGGGGTAATTTCGTTCTGGCATCGTGCTCTACCTTTAATTGGCAATTTGACGAAACACAACGCAGTTGTTTTGATTACGGTTCGGTTCGGTTCTGTTATTTTAGCGATAAGAAACCGAGAAATATTAAAAATAATCGATTTAGCAGTCTATGACTATTTATCATACGAAAAGGAACCTCAAGTCGCTTAAATGGGAAATAACATGGCGGACGACTTCAGGCTCCATTTCCCAAATGTGCAAGCCCGCACTGACAGAGCCGTCGGGGGCATTACAAAACTAGTCTTTCCTGACATCTATCGGCGGATAAGTGAACTACTTCAAGTTTTTCGTTGTAAAAGAATATTGTCTAAGTCCGAAAACCACCGTCTTGATAGTGTATTTCTCTTTTATTCCTCGGTATTCTGCCTTCCGAGTTAATTGAGGTCCCCTTTTCTAACTTCTCACTTTTTTGATTTTTAAACAATGAAATTGTAAGTGTATCACGTCTCTTTTTGTTCAGTTTTAAAGATCTACTTTTCAGCTTTATTTTGATACCTAATTCATTTCTTAAATACTAGACTAAAAATAAGTATTCTGTGAACGTTTGAAATTCCGGGCTCTTATTACTTAAAATACCCGTTTTAACTAGTTAAAATTAAAATGCCAACAACTCAGAGGCGAAAAATTATAGCACTGTAAATTATATGTCAAATTGTTTGTAATTTAATGCTGAATTTCAGGATGTTAATAACTCAAAACCGGAAAATTTGGACTTGATGTCCCTTTTCTCTTTCCGCATCACATATAATGAACCTCACTAACCCCCGCGATCGCGATGAACTAAAACGTTTCTAATACTGTAAGCTGAAGAAAATAACGTACTGCATTATGATTAACTAAACTCTAAATTTAGTGCCTTAAATGCTTAAAAACCCATATCATTTAAAATTTTAGAATTTTCCCGGGGGAGGACCCCCGGACCCCCCTTTTGTAATTCAGGCTTATACCCCCCAGGCCCCCCGGAATGCGCCCCCCCTGAACAACTTCCTAGATCCGCCCCTGTGATCCAACGTTTCATAATGTAGTCATTTTTCTATAAGTAAACACAATACGGCTGAACTGTCTATTTTAGTTTATAAAGTCAGCTGGTTTAACTGTCAAATTAAGGAATTCGTTTGTTTGGGTACGGCAATATTTTGTTTTGGTACGGAAATGGTTTGTTTGGGTACCGAAAAAGCAGCTGATCATTACTTGTTTTAACGTAAGGAAATCGAGAGTTTTCGTAGATCTCAGCTGTACGGTAACGGGCAATTTTCGTATACAGAGTGATGAAAAATTCTTTTGTTCTCTTTTGTTTAAAGGTGTTACTGTCCACTGTACTGGGCGTCGTGCAAACAGGCCCTTAATAGTTATATTTTATTCTATGGCATACATAGGACAGAACAACACAACAGCATTTCAAAAAAAGTAAAGATGGCGTCAGGTGAGTAGGATATCGTGTACTTTGTCAAGAATTTGATTTATTTTCAGTTTATTGTCTTATTAAATGCCTTTTCATATTTCAGATGTGTTCGCCAAACATTCGTGTACGTACTGCCAGGAAGAAATAAAGTCACTTCGCATAAAATGCTCAGAATGTCCTTCTTTTGAACTCTGCTTACAGGTTGGTGTGTTGCTAATCCCAACCAATCACATAATCAGCATGTCATGAGTGGGAAATTTGAATCTGTTAAAATATTGGAAGTTTAATACTTACACAATTTACACCATCAGTGAGATTAAATGCAAATATTTTTATTTAATTTCAGTGAAAAACTTATTTGAGCTTGACATAAATCTCTTAGTTGAATAATTGAAAATTATTTCTACTTTTAAATGTGATTAATAGTAAGCAAGGCCTAATTAATGGACAAATGAAGTGAATTGGCGCTTTAGAAATACAATAAGGTATGGTTCAGAGATCTTCATTAATTTTTGTTTAGTCATTGAATAGACTCTAATTGTTTCATAAGTAATTACAAAGAAAAAACCTGGATAAATTACTTTTGGAAATTGGTGCATTCGAATATTTAACAATTGTCTACAAGTAGTACTGATTTATTCAACATATTGCTTGTAAAGGAGAAAAAAATGTGAAATATGGTAAGTTAGGCTTGAGTATAGGCCTATCCATCCTCTTAGAGATTTAGAGATTACAGTTGAGTCATGCAATTTTTGTTTACCTGATAAAAAGAAATATATTTCTCAATGATACACAGGCGTATTTCAAACAGTACGTCATAGAAATCTTTAGTGGAATAGTAAAATCAAAATCCGAAGAAAATATTAAAAATGCAAAAACCACCATTTTAAAAATAGTCTCAAATTTGAAGAAAAAACAATTCGTTAAAATATTTTAGGTACATAATTTAAGAATTTTAACTGTAGGTATGCATGCAATAATATACATGTTTGTCACAATAATTTATCCTTTGAAAGATGGAGGTAATTGTTCAGTGACACTACTGAACCTTGGGCTTCTCATCTGTTGAAAATAAATCCCCCTTCCTTGCCAAAAGAAATCCATAAAAAGCCAGCGAGTGCCGGGCACCCCTTAGAAATCTGCCTATGGTATTCATACCTGCAGATACATTCCTGCGACAGTTAACACCACCGACTTGTAACTGCAGTTAAAACTACTTCTTTTTTTTAATGTCTCAATAATATTTGGTTTGAAAGATGAAGATAATAATTTTTTCCAGTTAGGCTACACATAATTATAAAAAGAAGGAAAGTAAATTTTTTTGGACATAGATTAATAAAAAAAATTTATGAAAATTCTTCTTATTATAGGGAAAAGAGTTAAAAAATTCTATATCATTAAAAAAATCCAGAAATTTCAAGGAGAAGGAAGGTCTCTATTAAAAGTAATTCACGATATGGTTTTAAAGTCCTATTTTATAATTTTCAAGAAGGAAGAGATATAAATTATATAAAAAATAAACAAACCTTTATATGACCTTCACCTTGAAGATCATGAATCATGATATTCACCTCGATGTAATTGTAGAGAACCTAAATCCTAAAATATACCCATGTAATTTTTATAGAATAGCTTCCAATTTCAATCCACTTAAAAATTCTTACCGCCATATGTGTTATTGCTTATGATTTTGTATGAATAAATAACTATTTGTTTTGGTTTTTTAATACGGCTCAACTTGTAGTTATTTTGTTAGCCTTTTCCCAAGGCCTTCGATGAAAAATTATAAAGAAATTAACCTAAAAAAATAGAAGGGAGATTGTTAAGGTCTTTTTTGGGGAATAACCGTTTTACGAGATGTTAAGAGCTACACCATCAAATTGTAGATATTAATAAATTAGTTAACACCTTACCTAGGCCTAAATAATATTAAAAGCCTAAAAATTTAAAATCTTGTTCTTAATGAAGAGTAGTTTATAATAAAATTTCACAAATTATTCACCAAGAAACTATTTACTTTATATTTTATTTTTTTAATGTTGCCGTTTCAAATAACCATGTGTAGCCTAGTGTACAATAAAAGCAGAGATTAAATCACCCTTCAGAGGGTGGTTTGCAGTTTTTCTCCACACTGAAACTTATCACCATATAAACTCAAATCACCGCCTGTGCATAGTCATCATGGGCGGATTTAGTCATAATCTTAATAAGTTAGGTGCCTGTTCGACCTAACATGAATTAGCCTATGTGATGCTTGAATTCAAACATCAAACTCCTATTCTAATTTTCCATTGTAAAGGCCTATTCCAAGTAGCTATGTTTTAATTTAACAATAACCCCTAAACAAATTTAATTTATGCAACATCTTTATTCAAACGTCTGTTGAAAATAAATCCCCCTTCCTTGCCAAAAAAAATCCATAAAAAGTCAGGGAGTGCCGGGCACCCCCTAGAAAACTGCCTATGGTATTCGTACATGCAGATACATTCCTGCAGTTAACACCACTGACTTGTAACTGCAGTTAACACTACCTTCTTGTTTGTTATTCCTGGAACCCCACCATCACCTTTTACAAATACTCGTTTGTACTCATGTTGTCATGATATTAATAAAGATACCAGTACGGTACGGTAATGGTAGTTTAGTTTCAGGGGTCTTGTCCACAGTATCTTTGAGAGTTTTTTAAATGTTTACGAATTATTGTTTAAGAATGTCCCAAATAGTAAGGACTATAGGGAAACTTACCCGTGATCTTCAGAAATACATTCTAGTTCAATAAAAAATATCTTTAAATAATTTATTGATTTATTAACTTAAGAAAATATTAATTGAGCTTTTTTTATTTTTAGTGTTTTTCTGCTGGAGCGGAAATTGGCTGTCATAAAAAAGACCATTCTTATGAAATAATTGTAAGTACTATTAAGTAAAACATAAGGAAGGGCATGTATGAGTTAAGGGTATAATAGTACCTGCAGTTTTTGCGAGACTGATTTGAGGCCAGTCTTATGAAAGTGCCCGTAGAGTTGGATAACTTTTGCCTCCGCAGTTAAGATGAACCAATATGAAACCACTGTTTTAGCGAATTTCCCCTATAGGGAAGAAGCTGTTACCATAGTACTCATGGTAAGACCTAAGCTCGAGACCAAGATAACTTTTTGTTTTGGGGCCCTCAGAAGCAAAAAACACTACCCGTTCATTTTCATATATATATCTGTGTCTTTAAGCACGATAACTCGTGTAAAAATGGTCCGATTTTAATGAAAGTTGGCGTAGATGTGCAAAGTAGTAATTATTCGGACGAGTTCGTAAACCAGCCCGACCGGACTACCGGAAGGGGGGGTAAAAGGGGGTGAACCCCCCTAAAAATGGGTTTTTTTAGTTTTTTAAATAGAAAGATAAAAGTTATCCAATTTTTGTTAGCATCATTGATTCAGCTAAAAAAACAAACAATTTAGTATTTTGAATCACTGCTCTATGTCCATTGGTTACAGAGATATTGAAAGTAGTAAATACAGTACATTGTCCTAGTGTTATCCTTATGGGAAATAAGTAAAATTCTATATCTCGCTTATTTCTTAACATATTGATAAAACTTGGTAAATTGCTTCCTCTAGTTCAGATCTACTAAATATTGAATTGAAACCACCCAGTTTTAATATACCCGTAGCAGCAAACCTGCATACTCATTCCCTATGTTATTCTTCTGGAGCTTACAAATACATGTCAAATCTCGCTATGTTGGATTGAAATATGCTGTTTTTCATTTGAAATTCGCTGAGTAAGCAGGTCTGCTGCAACGGGAGTATTTATCTATACTGCTGAACCTGGGGGCTAGGGGTCCCCCTAAATTATGTAAAACGCTCCTAGGGCGGAAGAGAAAGGGTTTTCAGCATCATTAGAGGGTAGGTTGGGGGTTTGATGAAGCATTACGTAACTATTAAATCTCAATAAATAATTTTTTTTATTTTAAAATTTGTAATTCTTTAAAACACCAGGTTTTTAAAGCATATTATTATTGTCGCCATTATAAAGGGGGGGGGGGTGGTAGGAATTTTAAAAGACTTATTTTTGGGTTTTATAATGTAAGGATGACCTATTCATGCTCTGATTTTTATACTGAATTCGTAATAATTAGCCCCACTTAGCACCATCTTGATGAGGTACTAATTGTTATCTGTTGTATAAATGTTTTGTATTATCGTTGGTGAAGAAACAATACAGCCTATCTGACAAAACCCAAACTTTTCAGGAGAGAAGAAAAACCGTTTTGGCAATACAGCCTATCTATCTGACAGATGGGCGGTATTGTCACAAATAAAGTCAAATATAGTCAAATTAAAACATTGTGTCTACCAACGCTATCCTTAGAGATCTCGGTGAACTACAGCCACCATTACGTGTACAATAACACTGCGGATGCTAACAAACCAAAAACCCAACTCTGATTAATAAACTTTACAGGAGAGAAGAAAAACTGTTTTGGCAATACAGCCTATCTGGTATATCTGGTAGGTAGGCGGTAATTGTAAAAAATAAAGTCAAATATTGTCAAATTAGAACATTGCCTATACCAACGCTAGGCCTATCCCTCGGATTTTCAGTGAACTACGTCCGCCATTACATGCAGAATAACACTGCGGTTGCTAGGATAACAAAAACTCAATTTCCCAAAATTTGTCAGATAGGCGGTATTGTTTCTTCACCGACGATATGCTTAGATATAAGATCATGGGTGGAAATACAGTATACTTGGATTACATTAAATGTTTATTTATGTTAATTTTTTATTATACAATGTGAGAAATATGTAAAGTTCCAAATAACAGACAGAGATTACTTTCCTCATGTACCTAAACATTTTTTCACATTACGAAATTAGTATTCAAATTTATCTGGTTTTTTCCTCAAATCTACTAAAAAATTATCGAGCAGGGTTGAGATGAACATATAATTTGCCAAAATGTCCTTATAATCAAAATATGATTTAAAAATGTACATTTACAAGTAAAATAAAATAAATTTAGCTGGATAAAACAAAACTACCAAAAGGTTTTGGTTTTGGTGTGTCCCCTCCCACACACTATAAGCAGTGTTGGAGGGGATCCCTCAGTGGTGGGAGGAGGCGGGTCCTTGTGATGGTACACCAAAATATTGAAAATGTTGTAGGTAGTACGAGAGCACTAAAAGATTGGGAAACACTGATCTAGAAGAAAGCGTTAGTTTTCTCAAATTCATTGTCATTCATGACTTATAAGGCCTTTCAGGTGGTACGCAAGAGATTGAAGAAGTAGTACAAAGTAAAATACCAGGTTTATGAACGAACGCTTTCCCGTCAAGCAGTAAAGTTGCTCTTAATGTCTTAACTTTATTTACTTTTTCAGTATATGTTTTGGTATAATATGCCAAATTCGAGCCATATTTTAGGAACTATTGTTACTCTTTCATTTTAAGAGCAATTCTTTTTACAAAACATTTTGGCACTAAACAATGTCCTTTCCATCTGTTACTCTTTCATTTTAAGAGTAATTCTTTTTACAAAACATTTTGCATCAATGTCCCTTACATTTATATGTTATAATTCAGAACTTAACCCTAGAATACTTTATGTAAGCAAATTAAAAAACCAAATGATACAGGTATGAAAGTGAAGTGTTTAATTTATAGGACTCAGTCGGTTGTGATATATTTGGAGACCGTTCAGGATGGACAGCCCGTGAAGAACTGTTACTTTTGAATGCCATTGAGCATTACAGCTATGGGAACTGGAAAGATGTTAGCCAGCACATCGGAACAAGAACTCCTGAGGGTAACTTATAGACATTTTTATCGTAAAAAGTGCCTAAAAATAAGTCAGTATTTTGCGTTAGCCTATTAAAGTTTGTTTTATTCCTGCTGACTGATGTGGTGCTTAAATATGAACTGTCAGCTAATGTGGTATCATTGATTAAGAAGAAAAAAATAGATTCATTATTTATTATACATTGCTTGAAAAGGTGACCCAGGTAGATATTTTAAGCCAAGTATGAATGACAGATGAATGATGGAGGATGATTGTGGCACGATGTAGCCTTGTTACTGACTAAGGCCGACGTAGCCCAATAGCCAATGGCAACAAAAGATAGTCCAAGCAATGTTAAATTTTGAAGCCAAAATATTTGATCATATGTTACTAACATTAGCAAATTCTATTGGAAAATTAAGAAGTAGTTGGTATTAAAGAAATCAAAAATACGTTTTCCCCTCTCTTTTGCACTCCTAGTTTTGACATTTTTAAAATAAAATCCCTTTTATAACCCTGTACTATATTTTAGCCCAGCACAATGGAACATTTTCTACTTCAGGGGAAAAAATTGTCAGCGTGATATCACTCTGCTATCACACACTATGGCGCAATCTCTGGTGACGAGTGGCGAGCAATTTCACCATAGTTCAGTTTCTGGCTTCAAAACATATAAGCATGAGCAGTCTCCTTTTAGTTATAAAATCAGTGGGGGTACTTTAACATGAAATGCCACCAGTGGCTTGCCTGTGTGAGTTGTATGTTTGAATTAAGAGGGTACCATACCTTTCCAAAATTGTCTAAAACACGCTCCCGTGCCGTTTCACTTATAAAATGAAATGAAAATGAAATGAATTGAAAATTCTTTATTTTACCATGCAAAGTTAGGGCCACATGGCCCTTTCTTACAGTTAACATGGATTAACTAAATATATACAAAATAATAAACAGAAGGTTGAGCTACTGAACAACTTAACTATTTACATAAAAAAATATATAACTTAAAAATAAACTTGTCTGATATTCACAGAAAATATATACAAAATCGGCAAATAAAAAAAATTGTTCCAATCACACACTCAAGCACAACATGCATCAGCAATCGCGCAAACGCGGAAACCCTAAGACTCGCCAGCCGAGACCATCCGCTCAAGGTAAAGTGTTTTCAGTGCCGCCACAAACTGGGAGCGCTTATCATGGGATCTGACCTCCATAGGTAGGGTATTCCACAGACGGCAGGCGGTAACAACAAAACCCCTGTCATAAGCTGTGGTCACATGATGAGGTATACACAAAGTAATTGAGGAAGAACGTGAAATACGGAAACTATCTTGAGACACAAATTTAAAATCGGTTTTAAAATATTTTGGAAAGTTCGTTTTCAAAATTGAGAAAAGCAATGAAAGAATTTTAATTGCTCTTTGATCTTGCAATTTCAAAATGTGTGCCTCAATGTAGCATTGCGTGATATGCTCATCGCGTCTAAGACCATACACATACCTCAGGCAATAATTCTGAGATCGCTGGAGCATACCCGCCTGAGCAACAGTCATGTCATTGATAACGGAGTTACAGTAAGTAAAGTGGGGTAGTACTAATGATTTAATCAAGTGTAGTTTAGTATGTTGTGGTAAAAAGTTCTGTAGTTTTTTTAGTGAATGTATAGAGGCAAAAACCTTTTTACGTATGTCAGTAACTGCGTCATCCCAAGAAAGTTTGGAGTTAAATGTCACTCCAAGATTCTTTACTTTTTCCCCTCTCCCTATGTAGATAGAAAGGGGGGGGTTGCGGTTCATTGCCACCAACCGTGATAGGATTGATAGTGTCAAAGTCAATGGAGTTTTGAAGTCGAGAATGGCAAATTACAATCGGTTTAGTCTTTTCGTGATTTAGTCTCAGTCCATGGTTTTCAGTCCAAGTAATTATTTTATTTACGTCTTCATTTTTCTTTCGAACACAGTCATTTATGTTATTTGCGGTAAAATTGCAATAAATTTGCAAGTCATCAGCGGGGTCAAAATCTGAAAAGGGTACAATCACTGTCCCTTCTTAAAAAAATAATGTTGCCTACTGTAATTATTGCTAAAAATGTTTTATTTTTGAAGTTTAGGTCTTAATCTTATTGTCTATACTGTTTAAATCATGAATTAAGAAGAGGTTGGGGCAAAATTCTCAGAAAAAACTGGCCAAAGTAGTGACGGTCACGTGTCCCCAATCCCAGTTTTACCGCTATAGATACGATTTAAACAAGTTCACCAATCAAATAAGTGAATATAAAACCCACGTTTATATTGTCGGATACAGGGAGATAATCAAATAGCGCTTATTACGGATGAAACTATGTTATTACGACGCCGAGCTAGGTTAAAAGTCGTGTCCCCACCTTAAGCAGTAGCTTCGGTAGTGTCGTCTGTTTCTCATCGTACAGCGACACTAGCGCTAGTAGCAGCCGACAACGAGTTTAATTCAGGAGTATCATGGCGGCAAACAACGACGGATGTCGGAGTTCGTCGTGTTAAATGAATTTGGACGTGGAGGAAAATAGTTTTGTTCATAAAAATTGCCGTGTCTCATTTTTTTATGTAGCATCGGTACATGATTTATTCTTAATCAAAAGTAAATCTCTGTCCATCGTAATAGTTTAATTCGTGCGTAATACGGCCCGGTTTCAAATGCCGATTGGTCACTAGCGATAGCGTTCGCCATTTTGAGGTTACAAGACACAACAAGCGAAATTGTAGCGTCGGTCTGGGAAGCGACGGTCGCGAATTTTGGTTAATTTAACGTGAGATCCGCTACATTTTGTGACCGGTTTTTCCATTTGACTGATATACCTTATATTCTTAATGGTGATGTATTTTTTTTATATTACGGCCGATTTTAATACTTAATAGAGTAAAATGAATTAGTAAACAATGTGTTAATTATGAAAATAATGATGCAGGGTTGCCACCAACAGGGAAAATCTAATTGTGCGGGCATTTTTAGTTCCAGTAGCAATTTTTTACAACTGTTATACATTCTTTTATTTAATCTGAAAATGAAATTAGCTGATAGAAATTCTTTATATTCTTTTCATAGCTTATTCTTTTTAGGAGTATTTGCCCTTGTTTCTGATTTTACGGTATAAATTTTTAAAATAATGATAAAGGTATTTTAATGTAGCCTATATTTAAAATCAAATTTGGGTGAAAGTTTTTGATTGATTGTTTTTAAGTTTGTATTAGGCCTATATATGCTTTAGATTAATTTATTAAGTCCATAGCTTTTTTGACGTTTGTCACCTAGGCCTAACCTTTGTTTAAAATGTTGGATACATAAAAAATGTAACATGTCCAACATTGAAACAAAATTTTTTTTAAATGCTTCTAAACATTTTTTAATTAAGTTAATTAATTAAAATACAGCATGCCTTAATAATATATTTTGAAATTTAACTTGTGAGTAGCATTTTTTAATTATGACAAATAATTTTTTAATGAAAAGATTTTTAATTCCGTTTGGTCATCTGTTTTGCTGCAGTTTAAAAAGCAATTTAATACATTTTGAAAAATATAATGATTTTAATGTGTTTGAACTTACTCAAAGAATAGCTAAACGGGTTTTCTCTCTTTTTTAATTTTATTTTTATGCTCTAAACTATAACTTATTCAGGCCTAAGCCTATTTTTAGAAATTTGTAATGAAGCCTTCATTTAATCGTTGAAACGTTTTGATACATAACCACATTAAACATACCGTGATCATTTAAATGTAATTTTGAAGAATTTCAAAATAATTTTACATGACTAAGTAATAACAATGAATGATTTTGGAAATAGAACATCCTATACATCACAAGTCCTAAAAAATTTTGTATTATGCACCTAATGATTCAGTTAAGGTTATTTTAACACTATTGTATTGTCTTGTAATTACTGAAAAAGGCCTATATTAGAAATCAAATTCTTCCTATTTCAGACTATGAATGGAACAGATGAAGATTTTATATTTAAAAAAATTAAACAACAAACATGTAATGGAAGTCATATTCATGTAACTGAGGTCACGCGTTGTAGCAGAATGTCACATTTAAAATTTTTTATTTAAAAATATGTATGGTCAAAAAATATATAAATGGTTATATTTTTTCAATTAAGTACAGTTTCAAGTTGGTACACAATAATTTTCATGACAATGGAATGGAGTAAACACATTGTGAGGTTAAAAAACCTGACCAAAACTTGTATTTTTAGGTGAATTACATCTTTTCTAAGCTATTATTAAGATATAGGTCAATCAAAAGTAAGAGGGCTGTAATATATTTAGAAACAGTATATGTGAGCAACAAAAAATATGAAATACCATGGGTTTTCCCTTTTATTTCATTATGTAATATTGATTTATCTGGGTGTGACCTCTATTACGAAAAATGGGAGTTTCCGATATAAAACTGCCTCTCTCATTGACATACATGGGTAATGGTGCTTTCTTTATATTTTCTCATATTCTATAGGGTTCAAAGTAGGGGTGTGCGAGTATTCGACCAGTCGAGCTTTTTGGTCGAGCTTTTCAGTATTCGGCTCGGCTCGACTTCAGAAAGATAATTATTGCGATCTATTTTTGGACACGTTAAGCCGGAAGAGCAAGCCGGAAGAGCGTTTCCCTCGCACGAAAAACAAACAAAAAATATTCCTTAGTGATAAGAAAAGGACATTGACAGGTAACAAGAAATATTATCTCCATTTAGACGGAAATCGGAGCTATATTTAGTTGACCTTGGAGAACACGAAACACGGCATTTAAGTCTATTGTTTTATCAAGGCTTATCTTTTAAACGGTATATCGTACAAGGTTCATTTTGGTCTCATTTCATTTATAGAAAATAAGACAAATAATATGAGCCTTAATTTGTAGTTGTATGACAAGTAGTTTGTATTTTTGCATTTTGTAATTAGGATTCCTTATCTAATAATAAACTCAACACTCTCTGGCATACACACGCACGCACTGAGTCCAATGACAAAAAACAGGGACAGGGGCTTGGAGTAAACAACCTCCACCCCCCCCCCTCCTGGCCACTGATAAGGAGAGTGAGAGAGATAGCTGTTTTTTTCTTTCTCTCTATTCCGTCCTTATTTTAGATCTTTCTTCTTCCTAATTTTATTAAACTGAGCATTATTTTCTTCACAAAAGTTTTGAAATGCAACTAATTTTTGGATTACAGTAAATTATTGTTGTTATTTCATTTGTATATTATACTCTGAAATAATAAGTTTAGCCATGAATATTATGCCACAATCTGGGACTGCAATTTAATTTTCAATCATCTTTACTTTGTGAACATAAAAAAATCAATCTTGTGTTTGAATAAGTGTAAATATATAATTTTTTTACTAGATGTAACTATTTTAAAACCTTTCCATCTACTCCTTTCAACTCTTAAAATTAATGTTGTAGTACCTATATATAACTAGTCTAATTATCAGATTCCAAATCCCGAAACGTCCGTGAAACTTGTTTTTTACTAATCAGTGATGGCAAATGTCCGCAAAAATCCTAATCAAAATATAGTCTAATTATGTAATTTTAACTATTTATTTTAAAGTAAAGTATTGTGGGATTGGGGAATCAAATAATAAATGTAGATTTTACATTTGGTATTTTTCTTCATGAATTATTTTTTGAAACAGTTTTATTAATTTTATGTGACATAAAACTTGTTTTTTACTAATCAGTGATGGCAAATGTCCGCAAAAATCCTAATCAAAATATAGTCTAATTATGTAATTTTAACTATTTATTTTAAAGTAAAGTATTGTGGGATTGGGGAATCAAATAATAAATGTAGATTTTACATTTGGTATTTTTCTTCACGAATTATTTTTTGAAACAGTTTTATTAATTTTATGTGACATAATACAAAACATTGATGAACCTATCAGATCATTAACTTGTTTTGGAGATAAGCTTTTTAGTTTTGAGCTGGTGTTCACTTAAGGTATGCAAACATTAGTCTATTGTATCTTTTAAAATTAAAATCAAGCTTCATAATTCCTTTTAATAATTTGGTTATTGTAAAAAAGCTTGGCTCGAAAAAGCTCGAGCTCGAAAACTTTTGAAAAAGCTCGGCTCGGCTCGGCTCGAGTTCAAAAATCACTATTCGCACACCCCTAGTTCAAAGTATTAAAAAATGTAACTGTCATTTAGATACCAAGTAATAACTTTTTAGTTTTTTCCTACTTTGCAATTGTACCCTTTTCAGACTTTGACCCAGCGTACATTTTGTGGTATTTGCAGTGGATCAGAGTTGTGTGAATGTCATTAACGTATAGTACAAATAGCAGAGGTCCAAGGATTGATCCCTGAGGCACACCGCATATAACAGTCTCCCAGTCCGATGTTGTATCTCCAACCTCAACACATGTAGCGCCAACATATAATTTAATCTAATATTACATTGCAAAGGTAAAGAGTTGTAGAGTGTTATTGCTTCTCCGAAATCGTTTATGTTAACGCAATCTGAAGATACATTGCGTTGAACTTGATTAACTTTAACGCCTTGTACCTTTTAAATCAGTAGACATGAACGGTTTTGGAGAAGCAAAAAACACTCTACAACTTTTTGTATTTCCAATGGTATATTCAAATAATTTGTATTTCAAGAATTGAAGTTGCTAAATGGCACTGCGTTTTACATGACATAGCTTAAAGTCCGTGATCTTTACGGACCTAGCTGCCTTTACTAAAACTATCCCTGCGGGGAAGGACACTGTTTTTTAGGGGTTTCATTCATGACATCAGTCCTAAGATTCTGGAGTATTAGGTAATATTTTCCTCTGTTATTTATATGCAAACACGCTTACAGAATAGTATATTACGCAGTGGTGTCATGGTAAATTCTCCAGTGCTGGAACGGTGTGTCCGAGGATTTCAGGCAAATACCCCCCCCCCCCCCCCAATGGATAATCACATTTTGTATAGGGATTTCCACTTTTTTAAGGGGATTGAAGCTACTTTTTAAGGGGATTGAAGCTAACTTTTAACAATAACCACACATTTATAATGTTCTAAGTTAAAATTTTGCGACTTGTGTCAGTAGATTTTTTATGTGGTTATCAATTAAAAACGTTTTAAATATAGCCTAACGTTAACAACAATAAAGGTTTAATGAATTTTATTTGAAACTTTGATAAGGTACAAACACCCTCTAACAGTGTCTTTCAATACCAGTCAATAAACAGCATAATAAGCATTTTTAATGACTATGTCTAGACTGTGTTATTGGACACAGATTGAGATGGAACGCAAAATTCATACCACCATTTAAAAATTAAATTATTGTGAAAGGATATAATTATTGTACTATAATAAATTTGTTATTTATTTTTTTAATACGCATTCGTATGTTTTTGGTGGGATAAAGGTTTGAATTTATACGTAAACATTTTACTTAGCATTTGATTTTAGATCTCGTCACTTAAGGGCAGTGAGTATTGATTGATCAAGTACACTTTTACTGGTTTAATGCAAGTCCGACTTGACCTAACTTTCGGCAAAAAATTTGCCACTTGGGACCTTATGAAAGCAACGTTGAACGAGTCCTGCCGAACGCACCGTGATCTTTCTCGCAATTGCCTGAGTTCGCACTGACCCGCCGAGAGCGTATTTGAGAAATACTTCAGACGAATTCAGCACATGTTTACTACATATGGCTCAAGTTCACCATAGTTCAGTCAGGGTGAATGGGTGAATCCGACTTGCCTAAGCGTTTAGCGAGCATTTTGCCGCATTAGGCAGAGCGACGTAGATCGAGTTGTGGTCCTGGTGAATGCCTCAATACGCTTGCAATTACTTGAATTCACCCTCATTCAGCAAGAGTGAAGAGCCAAAACAAATGGAAAACTGTCAACAGAACAGACAGAACGACGATAAAATGATAAAATAACCGTGTACCGCAGTGAAAAAAATACCTGTGCAGCCGACTACGTACTGACAGCAGACGAACGGCAACTGCACGACACAATGTCACTATAAATGTATTTCATTTTGAAGACGTTACCCAGGGAAAGTACCCCGACTTAAGTTATGTTTATAAAAGAAAAGAAAGCAAGGAATTTGATATTTTCAAAGATATATTTAAATTGAATTTTTAAAATGTTTCCTGTCAGTTTGTTAATGTCGGCAACCTCTGAAATATGCGTTCGACAGGCGTTTACATACATTAATCTAAAAACCAGTGCCGGAACGGTGTTCCGGCGCGTTCCGGCACCATGACACCACTGATATTACGTTGCTAGGCTAAAAATTTCTGTTTTGCTGGACGAGCATGATAGTTCCCATGCGAGCGGAAGCAAGTGTGGGATTTTCATGCGAGTACGGTAAAACTTACCGGTCATGTAATGTACAAAGTACGACACTTTTCATCATACTACTCAGAAATAACACACTTTCAATAATAACGTAGTCTTTGCATAAACCAATATGTTTCTCAATCCTTCAAACCTAACCTATAAAAAACAAATAAATATTTGCTACTGCTACTAGTGCCACTACATTCCTCTTAAAATTAACCAATAAACAAGCAATAAAAGTTGGTTTGCTACAAATGATCTGATTGTTCACTTCCGTTTCCTATAATTAATTGCAGCCAGGCAAAACTTTAGCAGACTTAAAAAAGTTTTTGCCGGACTATTAGTGCAATAGGTAACTTTTGAGCCAACAAAAAGGAACAGAAAACAGATGTCTCTGAGTCGGTATGATGAAAATACTCGTTACGTTGCCAATTCAACCGAAATAGATGATACAACGTAAAAGGAGTATAATCATATCAGAATTAAAATAGAATGTCATCCTGAAAAATAGCTCTTAATAGTGGTCATCCACATACCAAGTTTGACGTTTGCGTTTAGAGGTTCGTGGGATATGATTAAATATTTAAAAATCACAATTAGACACACAGACGGAAAACGAAGCACTTTAGAACCTATGTTTATATGATTTTTTTTCTTATTTTTACCTCTACTATCATATGGGTACTAAAATATTTCACTATAATATCCGGACACCCTGTATTTTAAGTGTTGAAAGACGTCTTTTATTTAAATATTTAAATCCAGTATATAAAACAACACGTATCATGCTAATCAAGAAGTTATTTAGTATTGCCTTATATTTGAGAATATTTGAGATTTCTAATCACCAAATATACTTTGTTAAGCTATTACAAGTTCCCAGCGCAATACTTTGTAATGTGAGTGGTATTTTTACAGAGGCCAGAGATGAGTACATTGGGCGCTACTTAGGAGGGGAGATTGGCCGGTACACATGGGTTCCTGGACTCAGGAGCAGGTAGATCAATTAAAAAAGTATTAATTGTAAATAAAATACAATTTTTTCTTTGAACCGAAGTGGAAAAATGAAACCTGTTGTAAATTGTAAACATTTATTTTGTTTAGTATGTCGGTTTAGTTTTTCATCTCGTTTGAAATGGAATAACAGCTACATACAAGAAATCTTTATGTCTGATAGTAACACCATTAGCCCAAAGTGTGCCACCTGTGGTGCAGTCAGAATTTTCGAACTGTTAATAAAAGTATCTTGCAGTAAACAGTAACTTAACCGAGAAGACAAAACTAACTTAAATCATAAGTTCAACAAAATTAAAAAAAAATTACTGTTGATGCTTGTGTATAAATAAAATAGCTAACTTGAGTGAAATTCATAAATTTCAATCATGGACCGCCAGTGGCGCATGCCATCCGATGGGCATACTGAAATCACCAGCATCAGCATCAGATGGCAAAGTGGCATACAATACACTGTTAGTTATTGTAACCGCCGTACGAGTAAAGCATTTCCTGGGTCTTCTGACGACCCCTTCCACAATTTTTGATGTTTTACATTTCCTTTATCTTTTCAGGGTTTATTTTTTTACCAAAAAACTGTACACATACGTCTCCGGTGGCCACGTTGTGTACACAATGATAAAATATGGACACACTAATAACATAACCCAGCAAAGCTCCGAAAGCTCTGTGAAAAAGCATTGAATCAAATGGTAACAGTGTGCCCAGTACATGTTGGAGTTTAACAAAGTAGCAGTGTGCCACCGGTGGCACGTTGTTGGGATTACGCTTGGTGCAAATTCTTACTGTTGTCTTCTGTCGGGCTGAATGTGTTCAATCGTAGGTTTTTAATTATGTTAGTCCAAGTAATTTAAGACAGTAAAAAACTTACTTTTATATTATTAATGCTCCGGTTTAAAATTGCCAAATGCTGGCAGTGCTGTTGTTTTGCAATATTTATTTTATTTTTTGAACTTGCTGAAACTATTTGATTTTCTCGTACTGCACCAATATAATCAATGATAGAAATATGATGGGTATAGTTATACTCTGTAAAAGGCTTTTTTACTTTTTTACTTTTGTTAAGTTACATATGATTTGATACAGGGTGTTTGGCTTGTGCAGATGTAAGCTGACGGACCTGACGGTGGGGCTGGAGGAGGACCCCGCGGCGGCGCAGGCGCTGCCGCCGACCAAGCAGCCCGCCGCCGACGTGCGGCCTGAGGACGCCCACCAGCTCGACTACATGCCGCTCAGGGATGAGTTTGAAGTGGTCAGTTCAACTAATCTTGTTTGTGCAAAAACGATTGTTAATAGAACTGAAGTATTGTTAAGTGTAGTTTTGATACATTGTTATACATTGTTCCAGCTATCTTGCTCTCTTTATTAAATATATATTTGTTCAAACATCCTTGTCATAAACACCTTGGGATGCATATCAATAAGGACGAAAAGAGAGCCCTCTACAAAAACTCAAAAACTCCCTTTACTTAATGTTTTAGGATTTTTTTGAACTAGGATTTTTTTGAAAATATATATAAAAGGTTCTGCTTTTTTAATTCCTGGTCTACGTGGCCACACCAACAGCTGCTTATGACTGTCTTAGTCTTGCAGAACCTCTGGTGCACGTTCAGCCTTTGCACATCCTTGTGCAATTTGATCTTTCAACCGTATTCTTGGGCGGCCTGTTCATGGGAGATTTTCTGCTGTCATTATTAATTCACAGTCCAACTCTCATAATATCATACTCTTTATTGAGCCTTACTTTTGTATTTATTTAAGAGGATTTTTATATCTAAGAGATTTCAGCGTTTCATAACTAAACTTCACATCGACCAGTATACTCCTAAGCAGTTTTTCAAAGGCCCAGTAACATCCATTTCTCTATAGAACTCAGGACTCTAATTTTAACTTCTGTCTCTTCGATATTAATCCCATCTTTTTGTTTATATTAGTGCTGACCTGTTCAGACTAAATGCAATGGATGGAAATAGCTTTTAAAATAAACCGCTTATTGAGGATTATCTCCTTCCTGAGAGAAACAGAGTGAATCTGGAACACAATTCTGGATTCTGGTTTTGTCATTTAATTGAAAAATTATGCTTCAAAAAGTGAGTGCATTTTCAGTGTACTTAACAGAATGTAAACATTACTACACAATTATTATGTACAGTTTTGAACACTTGAAAAACTATGAACAATATGGTTAAAGTACTTGTTTTTGCAGGAATATGATAATGAAGCTGAATTATTGGTATCCAATCTGATGCTAAGTCCAGATGATGATGAATTGGACACTGGTAAGCAATTTCTTATTTTGCTTTGTTAAGACATTTTTATCACTTGGAATATCTACTATATATCTTTGTCAAATACCACTCACGTATCATCATGCAGCCTAAACTACTCGGCCTAGAACCTTGAAACTTTGCATGGACATTCCCCTTAGGGCATAGGCTTCATGAAGAATGGATTTTTAAAACTTTCCTCTGGGTTAAACCCTATGGGAATCCAAAGTTGCAGTGTTAAACTATAGGGAAGCTTATGAAGTTGACATGCAACCTAATGAAGTGTGACAATTTAAATGAAACATTAAATCCTGAATGCAAAGAAGTTTAGTTTGTTTCCACTTGGTGAAACTGGTTTGATCAGCTAGTTTGTTAATAATTGTAGAAATATGGAGATTCATTATTTATTCTTCAGTTATTTTAAATAGCTGATGATCCCGATTTCACTCTAGGAAATAATTGCTTATAGTTACCGTTATTATTTCGCAGGAGGTTTGATTTGATAACCTTTTCAAAACATCCTCACATTTTTGCATTTGATAATCCTATTAGGGCTGACTGGCATAGCCTTTTCCTTGGGTTGTACCTCAAGTTTACTCTTGCATTTAATGTTTTAATTGGATGAGTTTTACTTGTACTTAACAATCCCGTGTTTACAGGGCTGAAAACATTAATTGCAGGATTATTCTAACTTAGTTTTTTGTGGATAAGTAAACAAAGTTATAATTTTGCATATTGACATGATAAAATTACAGTGCAGAGCCAAAGCATTTTATGTTTAGTTTTAAGTTGCCAACGATTAATTTCTCTCAAAATGACAAAAATTAGATATTTTAAAATATTGACGATATGGTCGACCCCATCATAACACAATGAATTATAGATGTTAGGTAAGAAAAATGGAACATGTTACCAGGTTTATACCAAAAAGTTTATAGACAAACCATGAAAAAATTTCTTCAGACATTAGTTAGGAAGCATAATACAAATATGAAGAGACTAGCAGTACCTGTGGCTTCGCTCCCGATGAAAATTTAACACATCACCCTTCAGTAATACAGTTTTGATTTCTCAGTTACTTATTTAATCTTGTCAAATGCACTTTTATAAAAAAAGTAGAGGTGTGCGGATATCCGAAAATTCGGATCGGATCGAATATCCGAATCCGATCCGAGGGTTTTATAACTATCCGGTAAGACTGACTGGATATCCGACTCTATCGGATAGACTGCATATTTTGGGGTAAAATTTTAAGAAGGATCAAATTTTAAAGTTTGGAAAGTCTTCCAAACAAAACTAGTCACTGCCAACGAGAGTACAGTGGTGAGAGAAAACATCGCAGAGTAAAAATGACACTTTGAAATGCGATGATTCGCGATTGCGGCTGAACAACGCCTCAATACGATGCGATTATGTAGTGGTATGCATCAAGCGATGTATTTCGGTTGCTGATATTGCGACTCGTGATAAGATCGAGATCGTTGTATACGATCAGAGTATTGTGCAATACCCGATGCGATAACGAACATCCTAAGATAAATTCTTGTATTGTAGCATTAAATCAGTTAAAAAATAATAGTACATCCTTTATTAGTTCTGTTACTGTCGTGATCTCGATCAGTAGGCTATCCGTTACCGACAAAACATCGATTGGTACGAGAGAGAATCGCAATCAAGACAAATCAGGGTTCGTCAATGACCGACAGTGTCCCCACAGCCGTCTTCAAAATTTCTAAAACGAAATATCCCGTACATACCCCATAAATAAATAGTCGTGTTGATGTTTCATACGACTATTTCAGGCCGTAAATATCCTAAGTGGCCTGTTGATACGATAAAATAAAAAGCCTACAATAATTTTGGGCTGCCAAAGATTTGGCCAACCTGTTCATTTCATTGTTTGTCTTTCCATCTCACATCGTGTTTGAATTTCGTCGTCTGCTGAATTAACTCAAGTTGAATTAACTCAAGAATGTCTTTCTTTCAATTGTATTAATTTATTTATGAACTAAGCAATTACCTACATAGAAATACAAAGTTGAATGATCAAAATTAAGTTTTTATTTTGTTGAAATATTAATCTTTGACGAATTAAGCCGAGCCGTATTTCCAATACGTGATTAAAATGGACATTCTTAGATAACAGTAAAATGCTGAATAGACAACCTACGCCTATGATAATAATTAGTGAGTTTGTTTGTTGTTTATTTTCTAAAACAAATAGACTTTTATTTGTTCTAATTAAATGACCAAGCTTTAACACTGAAACCTACAACATTTGAAACTCATCTTGAAATTTAGGTTAAGTTTACTGCTCAGACTTATTATTTTATAGCAGGCATTAATGCATGAATAAAAATGTAGAGCTTTCTTCAAATGTGAAGAGATCGGTGAATCAAGTTTTATATTTAATTCTTTTGTCTTATCACTTAGGCTTAGTCGCTGATCAAATAATTTATTGATTTATGAAAAGGGAAAGAACAAAAAATACAGAGGCATAAAAATGAACAAATTTAGATTGCATTGAAAAATAATTTTTTAAGTAACACAATTCTGAAATTTATTTAGGCCTAATAACCTTGTTGAATTAAATACTAACTATGCTTAAGGGGAATCAATAAATTTCCAAATCATTAACAGATAATTAGTTGTACCTTTGCATACTTAATTGACATTTGGCCTGCATTGAAAACAATATATCTGAACAATCAACAACTCAGGGCTATCAAGGCAAACCTTACCTTACACATTAGGATAATATGGTAGTTCCTTGCAATTACCTTAGGCTTATGAGAAAACTTAAATCTACTCATTACTCATTACTCATTACATTAATATTTTCATGGATGAAATTTTATTGCGTGAAGTTAAAACAACTAAGTTTCTTGGATTAAATATAGATGACAGATTTAATTGGGACTGCCATGTGGATCATGTGTGAAGGAAAGTTTCTTCAGGCCTATATGCATTAAGACAAATGTCTAAATTTAGCAGTTTTAGTTAGTACCTTAAAAATAATTTATCATGCTTTAATTGAATCATACATTTCTTTTGGGTCTTTATGGATGTACATCTGTTAATAATTTAAATAGCATTCTAAGACTGCAAAAAAAAGCAATTCGTATCATGTTAAAATTAAATCCACAAGACTCTGTGAAAGAACATTTCAAAGAAAGAGGAATTATGACCGTTTATACTTTATATGTTTTTCAGATAATTCTTCATATTAAATCGAACCTATATGAATTGCCAAAACTTAATTCGTTTCATAATTATTCAACTAGAAAGGGCAACCAGCTGGCATATAATAAACATAATTTATCAATTTACAAAAAAATACCTTCATATAACGGCATACAATTTTACAATAATTTACCAGAAAATTTACAAAGTATAACTGACTTTAATTTATTTAAGAAACACTTAAAAATATTTCTTATCAATAGACCATTATATAGTCTGTAGGATTTTTTCTCATTTCTTTGATAATTATAAGAAGAGGCTAAAAATAGTGCTGATGAATTTTGTAAAATAGTCTTAAGGAAGGACTTTTTATTGTTGATGATTATATAATATTTACTTACACCATTCTGTACTTCTGTACTTATATGAATAAAGAAATTTTGATTTGATTTGATTTGATTTGATTACTACGCTGTGCCGTAAATATCCGAATCCGGTACTATCCGATCCGAACCTGTTGTTATCCAATCCGAAACCGATCCGAACATAAGCTATCCGATCCGAATCCGATCCGATCCAAAAATTCACTATCCGCACACCTCTATAAAAAAGGAAAATGATTTTAGAAATTCGCTAAGCGTGCAAGTCTACTCTGACAGGGGTATTCCATTCCTGCCTAAAGGGTCTGCCTATACCAAAACATCGAGCATATTCAGCGGCCCACCAACAAAGCCCCCTTGGGTGTCACTGCCCTGGGTAGGCTCATGCTCAATATCGGTAGCACTCACTCTTGCCAGCGCTGTTTGATTGTGTTGGCTGTCCAGCTGATCTTGCTATATTGTGCAGAGGATGAGGCTTACACACTCAAGAGACGAATTTCACAAGATTGGCTTACCCAAGTTAAGCGCCGAGAAGCAATGGTGGTCGTTTTAGCTTACCGCTCGGTGTCTATGAGCTTGACTTGCCCTGTTGATGATTTTGGGGCATGACAGGGTAGCTTTTACCGTGCTCACATGAAAATCCATTTTTGCATTTGATGCAAATTTTTGCATTTTGCAATAATAGTTCATACTCACCTCCGGCTCACGCAGGAACTGTTATGTTTTTCCGGCAAAACAGTACTTTCCGGCCTAGTAACGTTATATACTATATATTTGAGATCCAAGAAACTCAAACAGGGAGAGAAATTAAACTCGAAATTAAATTTTTCTTTATTTTATTATTTTAATATTTTTAGTTTTTGCTTGGATGGTAAAATATTCAATTTTGAATTAATATTTAATGTTTAAACCATTTAAAATTTTTAACAGTTTGGAAATAGTGAAATAACTTCTTTTACTTATTTGATTATTTTGATCACTGCATTGTTGCCAGCCCTGAAGCTGACCCAGGTGGAGATGTACACCCAGCGACTGAGGGAGAGAGCTCGCAGGCACAGGGTGGTGCGGGACAACCAGCTCATCGCTCAGTTCTTCAACAACAAAGACAAGCCTAAGAAGAAGATCTCTCGGGAGGAAAAGTAAGTTTATATCGACTATATTTATATTTCAATTGATAGTCAATGAGGTATATTTAGTGATTTATGAGTATTGATGAAAAACATCTTACACTTTCTTAAACAAACACCCCAAATTAATTTTAGCTTTGAGCAATTGGTAAATAATAAACCCTATAGAAATAAATATCCTAGATCTAATTTTTTAGGAAATAGTAGGGGTGGGCGAGTACTCGAGGTCGAGTCAAGTAGTTCCAACTACTCGACTTGAACGGGTCGAGTAGTTAGTTACTCCTGCCGTTTACGTGCAATCGAATTTACGTGCGATTTAAGTATGTGCGATCGAATTTTACAGCCAATCGCGAGTTACGCAAAGCTAAATCATCAGTTTATCCGCAATCGAGAGATACTTTATCGCGGCCGCTCACTAGTTTTACAATAAGCAGGCATTTTCTGTTTATTTGTGGCCGGCAATAAGCGCGACTGTTTTTTACAGCTGATCGCTAGTTACGCAAAGTTTCATTTCCTTTATTTACGATCGGCAAATACACTCGATCGTTTTTCACGGCCGACCGCGACTTTTGCAAGGCTACATTTGTTGATCATTGGCGATCGGCAAATATGCGCGATCGTACTTCGCAGCAATCGCGAGTTTTGAAAAGCTACATCTGCTTTTATTTGTGACCAACAGATACGCGCTATCGTTTTTCGCAGCCGGCCACGAATTTTTCATAACAATAACTTCAACAATATTTCATTAACTCATAGAAGAACGGATTTGGCAGTTATCTAGAAATTCCATCTCTCAGAATTCGGAAATTGAAAACCTACAGCTATATTTAGCTCTGACCTTACACGTAACAACTTCAAAGTTGTAATCATAGTTTATGTTATGAATGATACATAGCCTCCATTTCTGTCTCATTTGATTTGTAAAAATGAGCAGAAAATTGTGGACTTCATTGGTAAAGTGGAATTCATAAAACAATTAATTAGTTTAGGTTTTGTAATTTTGTATTGGAGGGGATATCTTATTCTTATCTGGTCGCAGCTGTGTCACTCATGGCTCGAGTGACTGGATGCAAAAAAATATACAGGTCAGCAGTCAGGCAAGGGGGTGGGGTTGGGTTTAGAGAAGAAACAAATAACTGGGCATAGCTCTCCTCCCTGATCTTGTTTTTAATTCTTTCTTCCACAATTTCTTGGCTAAGGTTTAATTACAATTATTTTTAGGAAAAGATAAACCTGTTGTTGATAGTTAAAATAATAGGCTAGTAATTAAATCTTATAACTGTTTAAATTTTAAAATTATGCATATAATACAAAAATTTAGAAGTCTGCGGGTATCCGAAAATTCGGGTAGCTTCGGGTAATTACGTGAACCCGAGTGGTTGGGCGGGTTCGACACGTCTCGGGTTTTATTCGGGCGGGTTTTTATTACACGTCAGGTCGGGCTGGTACCTACTACCCGAAAGAAATCGGACCCGACGAACTACCCGAAAGAAACCCGAAACTTTAAAAATGTTCAACAGTAATTAATTCGCACAAAGCTTTTGACTTACAGCGTCCACGCAATATTATAATGTGACGAACAAAGATGGTTGCGATCGCGATGTCAGACTTAAAAGCAATCTTCACTATACGTCTCAACTCAGACAACCAGCCGTCTCCTTGCCGGCTCAAAATTATCGTACGCTTACTGCTTAATATCGTATCCCCGTTTAGCAACCTAAAGGACCAGGGAACCAACGCAATGAAATAGTCGTAGATACCAACACTAAATAGCTTTGAATAAGCTGAAATTTCTAGCAGAGCTTATGATACGAGAGGTCTTATTGAGAAGATAATTGTTGCGATCTATTTTTGGACACGTTAAACCGGAAGAGCGTGTCCTTCCCACGAAAAACATACACAAAAAATTATCCCTGAAGTGATAAGGAAAGGACGTTGACAGGTGAAATGAAATAATATCTCCAATTAGATGGAATTTGGAAAGTTTCTGCTATATTTAGTTGACCTTGGAGAACCACAATGTATACATCAGTCCTTTGTTTGATCATGGATTTTCTCTTGAACGGCAAGAGATAAAAGTTTCTTTTTTGTCAGAATATATTTTTAAAAATTAGACAAAAAGTATGAGCCATTATATGTGGTTGTAGGACAAATGGTTTGGATTTTTGCATTTCGTAGTAGGGAAAAGACGAACGCACGCACGCACGCAGATAACACCAGACTGGCTGGCGGATAGGCTAATTGATGAGTAAACAAACCCCCCCCCCCACTTCCCCCTTCCCACTGATAAGGAGGCTGAGAAAGCTGTTTTTCTAGCTCTCTCTTTCTCTCCCCCCTTCTCTTTCCTCCCTTCCTCTACTTTATTTCTTAAAGCAACTATTATTTTCTTCATAGAAGTTTTATAATAAAACTAATTTCATGATGAAAATAAATTATTGTTGATTATTGTTGTCAGGGCCGTACTCAGACCGGTTTTCCCGGGACAATTTTACCGGGGCCCGGGGCCAAGGGGGGGCCCGGGCCGGGTCCAAGGGGAACCCGGGGCGGGTCCAAGGGGGTCAGAACCCCCCTCCCCGGTGAAATGTATAGAGGCCCGGGAACAGGTACAAAGGGCCTGAAACAACAAGAAAGGGGCCAAAAACGACTTGCGTGAGTAAAGAAAAAAAGAAGGTCACCACTTTTGACGAGCCCGAAATCTTGCTGCCGGAAATCAGCTATGACTTTGAGTGGAACAGGTGCAGTACCAGGACTTGAGGGGCCCGGCCTAATATCTTTGCCGGGGCCCGCCAAAGCTGGGTACAGCCCTGATTGTTGTTATAAAATATAAATACTATTTCATTGATAAATTACGAAATAATAAGTTTAGTCATGAATATGAATATCTATTGACTGTATTGGTTATTGTATATTGTATATGGCACCATTTGGTGCATTACAATGTTTTACAAAATGTTCATTATACATATTATAACATTACTAAAATTTTAGCTTAAAAAATTCATTTGTATCATAAATACAATGATTTGTAAAGAATGTCTTCATGTACTTTTTAAATTGGTCTTTTAATTAATATTAATCTTTAATTTTAATTTTTTCTTTTAATTAATGAAAATCTTTTAATTTTTTATATTTGATGGTATCTTATTGTAAAGTTTCATATTTGTGTATGTAATTGTTCTTTGTGTTTTAGAGTATCTTGTTCGTTGTCTAGCTTCAATTCATCAATATTTCTTGTCCCATGGTCATGTGTAGTGTTATTTTCTTCATACAAACTGTAATTTTTTCTTGTACGTATATATGTAAGTAATGTGAATGTTATGTTAGATTTTTATTTCGTAACTGCTTGGTAGTCCCATCAAAATTTAATGAAATTAATGTTTTGCTGACAAATGATACCCGAACCCGACCCGAATCTTTTTCAACTTACATACCCGAACCCGACCCGACCTGAAAATTGATGGTAATTTACTACCCGACCCGAACCCGACCCGGCTTGAGAAATCACTACCCGCAGACCTCTACAAAAATTTATTTTGTTATCTTGTGACATTAAGTGATTTGTTATTTTGAGTAATTAGTATAGTTATTCATTTGAAAGTAGGGTTTATGCAATGTGGGAGTATTAGAATATCAGAGTTTTATTTAAAAAAAAATATCAGCCTAAATAAAGTAGACCAATTTTAAAAGTAGAATTAATGAAATATTTTCATTAACTGTAATTCAAATACTTAATAACTAAATTAACATTTCATTACTTTTCGACTACGCGACTCGACTAGACTCGATACTCAAGTATTTGGCTTAATACTTGACTCGACTTAAAAATCAACTACTCGCCCACCCCTAGGAAACAGTAAGAAAAATGTAGTTTATAGGAAGAAAAATTTGGGAGAGCGGCCTGGTGTAGTGGTAGAACGCGGGACTTTGGCACCTCGAGGGTGCACAATAAGCTAAATAAGCTGCAGTGCATGTCCATGGAAACTTCTAAGCCTGTCCCTGGTGAATGTGTCGCAGGGAGCTGGGGGAGAAGCTGCGGCCGCTGTGCAAGGAGCAGGAGCAGTTCATCATGGTGGGGGTGCTGAAGCAGCGGCGCCTGTCGCGGCGGCTGGTGGAGCTGACGAGGCACCGGCGCAACGGGCTCGTCCGGCTCGAGGAGATCCCGCACTTCGAGCAGGAGCGCCAGCTCAAGCACAACTCCAAACTGGTAACACCTCAGTCTCACCCAGCTTTTCAGGAATAAGGACATTTTTAAAATGTTCTTAAAAAATTAATTGTGTCACTGAATTATAGTCTAATATCAGACCACCATTCTAGGAAGTTTGAAATATGCCTTCATTTTGCTTATGATTTGCCCTAATTTTTGTGTACAAAGGTAAATATAGATATATTCCCAGTTTAGTTTTGCCAATTAATCCAGACTGCTGAGTTACAGAGTGCCGAATTTATGGGAATTACAGTCTATATTCTTTTTATGAATTACGTAAAAGGCTACTAACAAGTTAAGCATCGCTATCTAATAAAGTAAAAACCTTATCTTGCAGACAGGTTTTTCTTTTTAGTCAACCAATAATAGTCATAAATTGACCAAAAAAATGAGAAGTTAAATGCTGAGTTTAATAAAGACAGTGTGATGTGTTAAACTAAAAATTTTTAAGCTGGAGATAAAACATATTTAAGTACAGTACACCTCAGATTATCTGTATTAATGTAGCAGATATGCATAAGGAAAAATCTGGATAGTCCAAAGTACCATAAGAACAGTGCATATTTCAGCAGCAAATTGGTAATGTGGAACTCTATGTTCTCCGATATTGCTGACATCGTCAGATTGCAACAGACGTTTCTTTTTTTAATATTGTATGCGATATTTCCCTTAATGCCTCAAAAAATCACATTTCTACAACTGAACACAAGAATACAGTATATCTGTCTTCTGATTGTACTGATCAGTGCAAAACTCAAAATGTCTGCCTGTCAATGTCGTAGCACAATCATGATTGACAAATCTCATCTTAGTTTTGCCAAAACGAGTCTTGTTGCCGTCATGTGTTGTGTCAAAACTCGGCGCATTTTTCATTCAGCTATCGAATTTCGAAAAGTGAACCTTTTACGAAGATTTAGGTTCAACTCAAAACTACTATGTTATACGTTATGGCATCTAAATTGAAACTGAGGTGTGAAAATACTATTGGTAATGAAGAGAAAACATATATTTTTTGGATCTTAATTCTACTAGCTGATGGTGACCCACTTCGTCGAGAAAAAGTAAATAGTCGTAAATAACAATAAATGGATCACCGGATCAGCCATTTCTTTTTATATTTGTGTCCCAAGGGGCATATTTTATCAACAAACATATTTTTCCAGGGATTTTTTCACCGAGACCTTTTATTCAAGTATAGGGTTGATGGGTGTCAGACTTATAGGGTTTCTCAAAAGTTACTGGTAGTTAGGGATTTATATTTATATATAGATAAATCTATAAAGGTTTCTTAACCTCATCTGTATAATCTGAGGTGTAGTGTATTAATTTCACTCTAATATCATAAGGTATAGTAGACACAGCTCGTTAATGCATACCTCATGGATCATCATAATTCCCATCTCTTAATTGAACTCACAAATGACAGTTAAAATACAAACATTATCTAAAATGTTTGGGCATTATTTAAGAAATTACTAAAATCGTTCCTACTGTTGGTGATTTTAACTTAGCAAACTGTTCATAAACCGTCTTTTCAATCATCATTTCCCCTTTAAAGTCATCAGCTCTTCCAAATCATGGTGCTTTTTTTCTTAAATATTTTGGCAGCTCTTTTAGGATGTAATGTACAAAGCACCTTGACACTCCTAAAACTTTAATTTATCACAAACAGGGTTTTGAGATCTTTTTTGTTCTGCGTACCACACCATTGCCTTAAAGGCTTGATTTCTCAAACAGTGTCAGCGCACTCAGCATTGACACCAATATAATTGCGCTAGAGTCAAATGGGACAAAGGCAATGATAATTGTTTTGTAGATGCTGCACGCACTAATAACCCACTTCACATTTGACTCTAGCACAGTGACGTCGACACCGAGCGCGCTGACGCAGTGTAAGAAATCAAGCCTTGAGGACTACTTGCTGCCCCTTGTAAAGATGGACCTTTTCCTTCAAGTTGCAGGTTAACTGGCTGATCCTCTGATAAATGTTTGTTGTTTAGTTCCACTAGCATTTCTTCCCTTGCACTCGTCACTTCACTGTTACCACTCCATAACTTCACACATTCATCACCATTTAAATAAACAGCTTACTGCCAACCAGTAATTGGTTTATGAAATGAAGGCCATGCCAAAAAAAATCGGGTTTTTAATATTTGAGTCTGTAAGTTATGCGGCATTTTCTTGGAATGTAGTATTCACTGGTGCTAACATTAATCTCCACCAGGGAATATTATGCCCACTAGCCATCGATTATAACCATCCAATCCATGACCTCCAAGTAGCTGATTACAGAACATTCCCCCACTCCGCAGTGACCTGTTTTTGTTTGTCAACTAGAGATCAGGGTGATCTGGCTACTTGCTTGGAGGTGTGCATTAACAAATTGCATCTACTCTAACAATCATTTTGTTGTGACCACTTTATTTATTGCCTGACAGGGAAGAAAAATTAACTTAGCTCTTTTATTTTAACTGTAAATTATTATATTTACCTTTCACTGTCTTTCAGGGAAGTTCTGCCCCAAGTATTCAACATTTTCCACCAGTTTCAAAGAAAAAGTAAGTCTAGCTCTTTTAGGATATTAGAAAGTATTATTAAGTATTCTTTTGAAATATTAGTATCAATGATGCTGTCTGCAAAATAATTTCTTTCAGATTAGGAAAACCAGTATTGTAAATTTTAATTCTTTTTGATTTTTATTTATGTTTTTGTTAAGTGCTGTGTTGATAGGATATAAAATGTTTGGGTCAGGTTATAATGAAGTCCAAGAAATAGACATAAATTAACATATGATCCAGGGCGTGGACAGTGTCACGGCTCAAGTGTGGACCATAATTTAGTATGTGTTTGCACTCCTCAAAATGAATTAGTCTACTTTGCCCATGCACTTCGCTTGGGATATTTTGCCCCCGTATAGTTTGGAATGCATGCTTTTCAGTGATATTATTTGTTCTAAAACAAGAACAAAAAGGTATGTGAAACTGTAAAAATATTATTTCAGCACTCGGGGTACATCTAGGAGTATGTGGCCTGCAGTCAACGTGATGAACTATCAGAATTTATTTTGCTCTCAGTAACTACTTAGAAAACTCTAAACCTGTACCTAAAGCATCATATTAATATGCAGTCTTCATCATTTAACATCAATTTGGATCACTTACCTTTTGTATTAACATGGATTACTTGACAGACTTAAACCAGAACACAATATTGTTTTGGAGGCAAATTTTGTTATCTCTTATCAAACCAAATCAATCAGTTTGGCATTCATTTGCACTCTCTACAATGCTGTTGTTGTCCACAGAGAGAAGAGTGATCTGGGGAGACAAGGAGTGATTGCTGAGGGTGAATCAGAGGGTGCGGTGGAACGACTGACTGGCGCACACCTCCTGTCCACAGCCGAGACTCAGGTACATCCCTACTTCTGTCGATGCTCAGAAGTGGTGGTTATGCTCTTAACAGGATGTTTGCAGCCAGGATCATTTTTGTTGCAGAACACCATCTAAAGTGAAATCAAAAAGAAGCTTCAAGGTCCCTTTGTATTTAAGTCAAGTATCAGTCAACACATGTGGTTTAGCGGAAACATTTTATTAGTGACCTTTTAGCAGCTATTAATTGTAACTTTATTACCATTGCAGTGAAATGTATTAAACATTTTAAGTCCACCAATAGGTAGGCTATCATAGGGTCACTAAGGAAGTTAGGTAAAAACCCCTAGCGTAAGTGGGATTTTGATTGGGAAAAGGACAAAAACCGAAAATAAATACATGTAGTATTTTACCAATATATTGTCCTCCTAATGAACTTACTCAAGAACTATGTCTAAGTGTTACTTGCCAAAAATTTTTTCAGTAGTATTTTGAATTGTAGAACTTAGTATTTCAATCAACCAAATTCCGGAAAAACTTAACAACTGTCAATAAATTTTTATTTTTGCAGTTGTGTAGCGCATTGGACCTTGCACCTACACAATACATATCAATGAAGGCGCTCATGCTGGCTGTAAGTATATTTTTTCTACCTTTATCAGATTATTGGGTTTCTGTACAAATGATAAGTTTAACATTTGTTATAGTCATTATTATTTATAACAATAATAGATTAATCGTGAATATGATTTTTAAAAACACTGAGGCTCTTTTGGAAGCTACCTTTAATATTTATTTTTCCGTTTTTCCATTTTGTCCCATGCTATTTGTTAGTTTTAATATAACCTCATTTAACCTCAAGTTTGGCTATTTAATATGTTTAAAATTTTTCTCTCAGAAATGAGCCCATTGATGCGTGCGTGCGTGCGTGCGTGTGTGTGTCCAGCGCAGTATGTTGTCCAATATTATTCTTATGGCAAATATTCAAAAACCGATATCTCCGTTATTTACTAACCGATTTTGATAAAATTTGGTATATATTTGTGTGATGATTAATTGTTAATTTGTTTTATTTTACTTTAAATGTTTTCTGGTTTTAAATGACTTGAAGGGAGAAAGTATGTGTCAGTTTCCTGATACCGTTTATTTTCTTAGGTTAATTTCTCACTTTTTGTGCCCCTATCTATTAAATTGCACATATACTTAGGAGAGTTGTAAATCCTGTCCTAAGAAGATTTGACAAGTAGTGTCATAATTTTGGGTGTGATTTCTGTCTCTCCTTTCCACAAACAGACTTGGCTTTTTGACAAATTTTGTTTATCATATTTTTTTTACCTTTGAACTTTTCAAACGCAAATTGAGTGATAGGCTTTTGTGAATGGAGTGGGCAAAGGATGTAAAATAGCAGAAATGAAAGCAGTACAGTGTGTCAAAGATAGCTTTATCGGATGAGTGGGGGGCAGGAACTGTTTTTATCAGACAGGAACTGGCCTGATAGGCAGTTTGATTTGATCTCATCCTTCACAGTTAAAGAAAAAATGGCATTCAAAGTTCTTCAAAACACATATCTTAGTCTGAGACGACATGATAACACACTTTTATGTTAATTGAAGGGGTCCCCCGTAAAACGTTCTAAACGACAAAAACCTAGTTTCGAGTAATCAAGCGTTGAAAGTTGAATTCTAAAATTTTTGTTTTTTTCAAGGTTAGAACTTATAATCATGAATAATTTTTTAAGACCCAATTTATAACATCATAATATAGCCTTATATTGAATTTTTACTCGAAATTAAGCTTTTTACATCATTTTACGTGAGTTTTTGGGGGTTATAACGTTCTAAATGACTGGCGTTTGGAACGTTCTGACAGACTGCTCTCCTGCTTTAAAAAGAAAACATCAGGGATTGTAGTAATACCAACATAAATGAAAATAAAACCAAATATAAAACAATTTTATTGATATAGATGTACAAAAATGTAATGTTGTTACATAACGTGATACGTCATTTCGCAAAAAGTTATCCAAATGTGGTGCTTAAAACGTTATTCTACCCACTTCTTTTGGGGGCTCTTTCAGGCCTTGGCTTCTTAGTTTTTGAAATAGAGGGTAATCCAGCTTTTCTATATTCCTTTCTGGAATTACCCTTCCACTTTCCAATATTTTCTTCGGGTGTTTTATTTTTATTTACGTGATTTTGGTCGTGGGGCGACAACGCACCGCCCAGCGAGGAGTCCATCTTTCAGTGAATAGAACGTAATTCCCCAAAAAGTCTGTGCAGTCCCGCGAAGTACGCCAACTTTGACAGACGAAATCAGGGCTGCCAGCTCAAATTTCTTCAAAACAAAATATACCACAGTGTAGTTCGTGTCCTAGAGAACCTTTTTCACCGAATATCTCCGATTTTGAAATTTTGTCGCTTAGAACATTTTACGGGGGACCTCTTCAATTGTTTTAGTTAATAGTGGTATTTTGTGAGGAAGAAACTACAAGAGATCTATAAAACCTTTCTTAACCCTCTTTTAAAAGGTTGAATGGTATTGATTTTAATTTTTTATCCTTTTAACTTCCCAAATAGCTAAACAATTTAACAAACGAGTTATATTTTTAAAATTGCACCTCCAGTAATCTAACTAGCTAAATGTTCAAAATCACTAAAATTAGTTTTTTTTAACCTTTTACTTAATATGGTTAGGTTTTCGAATTACAAAAAAAAACCTTCTTATCATAAATTCACTTAAAACATAGAGATTCATATTTGGGAAGCCTATTTAAATATAAACTTTTGACTGATCCCAGCACTTATATTTAAATCCTAATCATATTTTATAGAAAAAACATACAAAGTTTTCCAATCCATTCTGACAGCCAATACCGATTTTTACGGTAACGTCATTTCGCAAAAAGTTATCCAAATGTGGTGCTTAAAACGTTATTCTACCCACTTCTTTTGGGGGCTCTTCCAGGCCCCCAAAAGAATCATCTGGTAGATCTGTAGTTCAGATCTACGAAATATTGAATTAAAACCACCCAGTTTTAACGGACCTGTTGCAGCAAACCTACATACTCATTCTCATTACTATTCTTATGGAGCTTAAAAAACTTATTAAATCTCACTACCTTGGATTGAAATATGTTCTTTTGCATTTGAAATTCGCTGAGTATGCAGGTCTGCTGCAACGGGGGTATTATTAAATTATTAGCGATTGGGGACTTTACTCCTAGACTTACTTTCCTGTGAACAAGTATTGTGAGGGGAATCTACAATACAAGGCAAAGGGCTGAATTTATACCCTTGACATGCCACTTCCACTCTTGAATAAACTCTTTATTACTCTGCGATAAAATTATACAA